>CM060931.1:388458863-389058863 GCA_030765085.1 Allium cepa
AAAAGATAGAGTCTCAAGAACATCCCATTCGGCAAGCATCATAGAAATAACAGCAGAATGTTTACGACTAAGCGCATCTGCAACACGATTACCCTTACCAGGGGTATACTGAATATCAAAGTCATAGGAAGCAAGAAACTCGAGCCAACGCTGTTGTCTCATATTGAGTTCCTTCTGAGTAAACAAATACTTCAAAGATTTATGATCGGTATAGAGAATAAAGCGCTCGCCCAATAAATAGTGTCACCAAATCTTCAAGGCGAAGACAACGGCGGCTAACTCAAGATCATGAGTGGCATAGCGAACTTCATTCGGACGCAGTTGCCTAGAAGCATAAGCAACTACCCGATCTTTCTGCATAAGAACAGCACCGAGACCACTACCACAAGCATCGGTGTAGACAACAAGATCATGATTCCCTTCGGGAACCACAAGAATAGGAGCATTAGTGAGAAGTTCCTTCAACGTCAGAAAGGAAGCTTCACACTTGTCGGACCAATCAAAACGAATGCCTTTTCGAGTAAGGCAAGTGAGAGGAAGCACAACACGAGAAAATGAACCGACGGTAATAACCCGCCAATCTAAGGAAACTACGAATCTCATGCATATTCTCAGGCCTCTTCCAATTCTGGATGGCTTCGATCTTTGAGGGATCGACAGAAATGCCATCGGAAGATACAACATGGCCTAAGAAATTAACCTTATTCTCCCAAAAGTGGCACTTGGAGAATTTGGCTCTAAGCTGATGATGACGGAGGGTACTCAAGACAATTCTCAAGTGATTAGCATGCTCAGCTTCAGACTTAGAATAAATAAGAATATCATCAATGAAGACAAGGACGAACTTATTGAGATATTCCCGGAATACCCGATTCATGAGATCAACAAAGAAAGCAGGAGCGTTCGTCAAACCGAACGGTAACGAGCCACTCAAAAGAACCATAACGAGTGCGGAAAGCGGTAAGAGGTATGCTATCCTCCGCGACTCGTAACTGATGAAAACCTGTGGCAAGGTCTAGCTGAGAAAAGACCTTAGCACCACCCAATAGATCGAACATATCATCGATCCTAGGCAATGGATACCTATTTCTAATGGTCAACTCGTTAAGTTTGCGATAGTCAATGCAAAGCCTAAGAGTTCCATCTGACTTCCTCACAAAGACAACCGCGGATCCCCACGGAGAAAAACTGGACTGAATCAACTGCTTGGACTCAAGCTCTAAAAGCTGCTTCTTGAGTTCCTCATTTTCCCTTGTAGACATCCTCGTAGGAGGACGACTAACTGGCTGCGCACCTGGAAGGAGATCAATGCGGAACTCAATTGCCCGCTTGGGTGGCAAACCCAAAACAGGTTCAAAAACATCAGAAAAGTCACAAGCAATGGAAATACGAGATATATCATTATCATCTCGTGAGTCAAGAGAATATAAAGCCATTTCGGAATTATCCACATCCCCAAGAATAAGAGATAACTGAGTAGGCGAATCCGGATGTCGAAGATATATAATTCTCTCCGAACAAATAATCCTAGCATCATATCTCACTAGCCAGTCCATACCCAAAATCATATCAAATCCCAAACAAGAAATAACGTGCAGATTCGCACGAAAAGAAAAACCACACAAAACAATCTCAACATCATCACAAAGCAAACTAAGGGTCGCGGATCCCCCAATAGGATTCGCAATCCTTAAAGAAGTAATCATACAAGAAATATCCAAAGATAAATCATCGACGAGCTTCTTCGATACGAAAGAATGTGAAGCACCCGTATCGAAAAGAACTCGTATACTATGATCCTGAAATAAAATAGAACCTTCCAAAATGGATGGAGATATACCTTTGGGTTGAGAAGAACCTTTAGAAGCCTTGGTAGCATAAAGATTGCTAGACTTAGCACCAGCCGGAACAGTAGGGCATGCTGAAATATGATGATCTTCCTTCTTGCAATAACGGCAGAAGAGAGGCTTAGGACAAGCTCGAATAACATGATTCGGAGAACCACAATTGAAACACTTTCGAACGAAAGGTGTTCCAGAAGACTGAGGCTGAGAACTAGGACCACCATTCTTCTTCTTCTTAGAAGGAAAAGATCTGGACTTCTGAATTGGAAACGGCCTCTTGTTGGGGTTCTTGGAAACCTCAACATCCACATCACTATCACACTCCTTCTCGACGGTCTCGAGATGAAGTGCCGAATCAACCAACTCCTCAAAAAAAGTTTAAGTTGGAGCAACAAAGATTTCTTAAGATATTTCTTAAGACCAGAAACAAACTTCAAATTCTTCTTATAAGAAGTGCTGATGAATTCAAGACCATACTTAGATAAAGCCTCGAATGATGCAACATACTCAGAAACAGAAGATTTCTCTTGCTTCAACTCAAGGAAGCGACGGGTCAATAAAACTTTTTCAGATTCAGGAACGAACTTGAGTTCAAATCGCTCCCGAAACTGAGTCCAAGAAAGAATAGACTCATCAATCTCGGCTACAAGAAGCTCATACCAATCAAGAGCACGCTCTTGTAATAAGCTAGAAGTTACAAGAACTCTATCATGGTCAGAAAGATCCATACGAGAGAAGATACGCTCGCACGTGCGAAACCAAGCTTGGACTTCAAGAACGGATTCAGAGCCTTTAAACGGCTTTCCTCCAAGATGAACAAAATCACTGCACTGACGTGCAAAGGCAGACTTGCGAGGTGGAGACATTCGAGGAGGAACTGGAGGCTGAGTGCTCCTAAATAACTCCAAAAACTGATCAGCAGACATATAAACGCCATCCGGATGTGAGCCACTGGATTGCCCAGCATCCGAACGTCGTCCCCTGCCTCTTCCAGCCATACGCTGAAAGTAAAATAAGAACAAGATTATTCACAAGGTAGATATTGCAATATGGAGTACTACGGAATAAAATGCATTCCTAGACGTATTCCCAAACTCTATCTAACCTTGATGGAATAAAGAGATACAATGATTCAAAGATTTGTATCACTTGTACACTTTGATGTACCATAATATGTGCACCAATTCCGTGTTTATCATATTTTGTTCTGAACTCAGCTCTGATACCACGCTGTGACGCCCCACCTCTATACCCACGCTAGCCAAGGACACTACAAGGTAATGCCGTCAACTAACACGGAGAATAAGGCTGGTTGGGAGCGACCATCTATAGCCTTGCTCTAACTATCTATTGAATACATCGACATAGACGTAACAATAAGGTCGACATACCCAATGAATGCTCAAAACAAAACCATAGGTGGTTGGATCTATCAGAACAGAATATAACAACTCAAATGTAATATACATCACAGAATAGTAGATCATCATATACACACATACATGGATACATAACAGAGTATACAAAACAATACAAGTCAAGTGGTATAGCAGACCACGATATACAGACGAGTCAATAGAATATATATCAGAGTTACTACAAAATGGGACTACACAAAAAGCTATGACAAAAAGAAGCTGGCGGAGTAGTCCATGCGGAAGCAAAATAGGCTAAGTCCAAAAGCACCTAACCTGAAACATCTCGGTCTGACCCGAGTATAAAATACGCGGGTCAGTCTAGCTAAACAAATCAGTTAGATAAACTAAACAACAATAAACCTGTAAGGTTACAAAGCATCATAAATATCTCTAAAGGGGATAGCACAATCATCTAACAAAAGATGAATCATATGATAACAAGCCTCATATCATCGGCAACATATAGAAACAAAGGATACAAATATCCCAAATCAAGCCAAAAAGGCAAATAACAAATACCAATAAGGTATACAAGTTCCGCAAGGTAAACGCTACGCATCATGCGGCTCATAATGACCAACATCGAAGGGCGATACCTAGGGAATATACATATGAATGAAACATCATAAAATTTTCTCGAGCTCAGTACTGTATAAACAAGGATCCATGAGCCCGAAGACTCTAAACCCAATATCACCCATGCGGCTCATAACGACCAACATCGGAAGCGATACTAAATGGCAACCCAATATCACCCATGCGGCTCATAACGACCAACATCGGAAGCGATACTATAGGCAACAAACCCGAAGGCACAAACCCGAAGGCACATACCCGAAGGCAACATACCCGAAGGCAACATACCCGAAGGCAACAAACTGTAGTGGTGAAGGTCCGGAGACCCAGTACTGGACACCACTAACTGGCGGAATGTGTCACAACTCTCGAAAAGGAATCCGAAAAGTGTTAACGTATGTCCCATAACCACTCGTTCGCACTAAACGGTTTACTATCCGTCAGCCACTTTCACACTCAAAGCAGTACAAAGTTTAACTCATATCATCGATAAACCAAACCCGAAGGTCAAAACGATCAATCGAATAGGTCGGGGACTAATCGGGAGGACAAACGCACAGATTCATGGTCCGTATTTTACCTAACCATTTAATCTTCCTTCCACTTCGCTCGAAGTGCGAAATTGTGTGTGTTTTAAATAGAATTTATAATCTGGAGAAACGAGCTTTTAAATGAGATTCGAGAGATTATTTTATAAAAACCCGTGAATGAAGTCAAAAAGGAATTATCAAGGTCAAATATGCATAAACAACTAATCGTAATCAACATGTATCGATCAAATTTGGAAAATTAAACGAACAAGGCAAATTGGCCAAAAACAGCATATTCAGACGTCTGAAAGAAGGGATTCAGACGTCTGAATCTGGAAATCAATTTGTTTCCCAAAACAGAATTCAGACGTCTGAAACCATACTTTCAGGCGTCGGAAATAGGCATATTTTGGCCTATTTCCTTTCTGGTCGAAAATTAGCCAATTCAGACGTTTGGAATATAAAATTCAGACGTCTGAACCTGGGGATGAAAATATTTCCCAGAACAATATTCAGACGTCTGAAATAAGGGTTTCAGACGTCTGAAACTCAATGTTCAGGCATTTCCTGAACCTAGGCCAACTATGGCCAAACAAATCGAAAGCAATCAGATGAGTGTTGATTATGGGCTTACGTCAAACGACTATCCAACCTTAACGACACACCCAAACACTCCGAACAACATAAACATCATCCATATAAGGATTTTCAAAGATTTGGCTTCAAAAATCATAATTTGGCAATTTCACCGAATCAACCCAAATCAAAAGCAAATGCACATATGAACAATTGTTAGGAATTCATGCCTAACATCAATGATATCAAAAGAAGTAGATGTGAGTTCAAAACTCACCTTATATTACAAAACAAAGAAGAAGGAGTTCAATTTGCAAGGAGAAGACCAACTACACACTATTTCAACTCAACAAGCTTCAATCTAAGAATAAAACACATATTTCCCAATTTAGGTTTAGGAAATTTTCTGAAATTGAAGAGGAGAAGAGTTGGAGAAGATGAAGAAGAACTTACCAACGGCTTCTCTTTGATTTTGGAGCAAGAATTTGGAGTTTGCAAATGGAATTAGGGCTTGCAATTTCTATTTCCTCTTCCCTTCCACCATTTCAGTTTTGCTTGAGAAATGAAATGAAATGGAGATGAATGAAGAGAAGGGGATAAGCTAGAGGGTTAAGTGGAGATTGGGCTGAACCCAAACTCAAGCCCAAGTAGAAAAGGTAGCCAAAATTTCACTTACTCCAAACATATCAAAGATTATACTCAAAAAGATCGCAAACGCCATTTTGGAACCAATGGAGGTAGTTTCGGGTTCCAATTCGGCCATTTGCAGAAAGTAGCATTTTGGACCCAAAAATCCGACTAACGACGCTATATTTAAATAAAAACATTTAAATATATAATCGTTAAATATGCGGGTTGTTACACTAGGAGAGAGGTTTGAGCTTTTGACTGACCATAAATCATTGAAGTGCCTATTCTCACAAAAGGATTTAAAATTGAGGCAGCAGCGTTGGATGGAGTTTCTAGCATCATATGACTTTGAGCTAGCCTATACCCTTGGTAAAGGGAACGTGGTTATAGATGCATTAGTAGGAAGAATGCAACCCTTAGTCCAATGTTCGTGGAGTGGAAAAGCCTAGAGTTTATTTCTGTCTTTGATTTTAAGCTCATTACGGACATTACCCTTGGATCGTTGGCAGTACTTGAGGTTAAGCCTAACCTTATAGATCAGATTGGCTCAAGGCAACAAGAGGATTCAAAGCTATGGATATTCTAGAGAGAATTAGCAGAGGAGAAGTGTCTAGATATCTCCAATGCTATTCCATTGATAGTAGAGGGTGGATAAGGAGAGATGGAAGACTTTGTGTCCCTGCGCTAGTGATTTGACGAGAGTTGTTCTAGAAGAAGCACACCATTCCCGAATGACTGTTCATTTGGGTGGTGAGAAGATGTATAGGGACGTGAAGAGAGTGTTTTATTGGAGCGGCATAAAGAAGGATGTGACAGAGTGTGTAGCCAAGTGTCTTGTTTGCCAAAGAGCTAAGGCGGAGCAGCGAAGCCCGGCAGATTGCTTCAACCATTGGATGTACACGAATGGAAGTGGGATAGTGTTTCGATGAACTTCATAGATGGTTTACCACGATTTAGGAAAGGGAATACCAATATTTGGGTGATTGTAGATCGTCTGACTAAGAGCACCAACTTCATTCCGGTCAAGAGTTAGAGGACAGCGCCTTATTTGGCATCCTTATATGTTCGCGATATAATCCGACTTCATGGAGTTCCCTCTAGCATAGTGAGTGATAGAGACCCTATCTTTACTAGCGAATTTTGGAGAAGCATGCAAGAGGCTTTAGGAACACAACTTAGATTGAGGACGGCCTATCACCCCCAGATGGACGGCCAAATGGAGAGAGTTAATAGAGTTCTTGAAGATTTGTTGAGGATATGCATTCTTGATTTCGGAGGAACTTGGAAGGGGCATCTTCCTTTGGTGGAATTCGCTTAATAATAATTTTCAAGCTAGCATTGGGATAGCAACTTTTGAAGCTCTTTATGGAAGACCTTGCAAGTCGCATTTATGTTGGTTGGAGTCTACAAAAGGATTTCTACTTGGTCCTGACATAATTAAAGATACGTCGAAAAAGATTGATTTAATTAGAAGGAGAATGAAAACAGCTCAAGATAGGAAGCAATCTTATGTAGATAAGCGGAGAAGGGATATGGATTTTGAGGTAGGAGACTTGGTTTTCATTAAGATGTCTCCGTTAAGAAAGGAAGTAAGGTTTAGATCAAGTGGTAGACTTGCTTCTAGATTTGTAGGACCGTTCTCCCTTGTGGAAATGGTAGGGAAGATGGCGTATCGGATAAAGCACCGGAGAGGCTCTGATGTGCACGAAAATGAGCATACTTTTACCACCATATCTTATCGAATTAAATAAAATAAATGATCATGTTGGGTATTTTCACATGTTTAAACCAAAATTCAAATTATTTTCAAAACGTCATATATTCATCTTCATATAGGAGCAGGTCATTTTTGTGCATATATTAATTTGAAAAAATTTAATTAGAAATTTCTATATTATTTTGTAGGAAAATTGGATGGAAATTACAAGTAGTTTCATGAAGATATACATGCAAAGGAGTGAAGAGAACAAATGAAGATGAAAATAATTCAAAACCAAGATAATAGAGGACCCTACCTGCCCACCTTCCTTCATGTACAAATTAGAAGCTAATGCACATGCTAATGGCCATTACACTTTCATGCACATTTAATGGGTGATTATTGAAGCTAATGATAACTTAGCCACCACACTACCTCAAGGGCAATTTAGGAATTCCCCAAAGATATGAATTAGGGTTTAACACATGTATAAATACCTCTTACATTTCATGGAACCCACGTCTTCCTTAGCCTCTTCTTTAGGTCCTCTTAGTTAGTTTTAGGCTCAAAATAAAAAGACAAGCTCTCTTTCTCTTTTCATGGCTACTAGCCATTTTCATTTCATGTACTTTTTTTATGCAATGTTAATTAGTATTTTATTTTACTTAAATGATTTCTTTCTTTCATGCTAGTAGTGTAGATTTTCTTTTATGAAATTAGATTGGTTTTTCTTTTCATTTTGTTCACTTTTTCTTCTTGTTTATTCCATGTTGCAAGCTATATTTGTTGATTCGATAACAAATATGAGAGCCTAATCTCTTCAATTTAGGGGTAATGAAGCTCTCTAGTATGTACATGCAACATTTTGATGTTATGCTCTTTTTTCGTGCTTCATGGAAAAATGATGTTTATGTAATTTTGTGTTTAGTATTGAGTTTGATAGCTTATGTTGTTCAAAACAAATAGGCTATGCTTAGTCATATGAATCAAAAATTGCCTTTTTATATATATATGATTATGGAAAAGAAGCGAATGTTCAAATCAAAATTTGATGGCCTATAGTTCTAAATAATAGTTAATAGGCCATTCTTAAAATAGATTTTCATTTTCAACTTCTTTGTCATTTTTATGAGAACTAAAAGTGGTTTAAAGGTTGTGTTATAGTTTGATGGCTTAGGTTGAGCTAATTAATAGCACAAATGAGCCATAACTATGATAAATACATCAAATAAATTTACTAATGACAAAAAAAAGATCAAAATTTCATGTGTGTTTAACTACGTGATCTCGAGAGTGGACTTATCTGTAATTTTCTTATCACTCACATACTTTTATTAACTTTCTTTTGTTAGTTTTCTACATTTTTAGCTAATCGCATTTTCAATTTTGGTTAATTTGATTGAATAGAGATTTAAAATCTAACAATTTCCTATCGATCGACCCATACTTAACACGTACTATGATAGTATGCAGTGCGCTTGTGGTTAAATTTGATTTGAAATTTTTTGACTATTTTCTAAACCGATAGAAAACTAGTTGTAAAACAAGTTTTTGGTGCCGTTGCCAGGGAGTAGTTTTGATTTTGGTTTTCTATTCTTCGAATTATTGTTTGATTTTGTGTGTTTTTATTTTGTGTGTGTTTGCATTTAAAAAATAAATTGTTGTTGTGTTGACTGTTTTCATGATTTTTGTGTGTCGTTTTGATTTTGATTTTGTTGTATATTGTTTACTAGTTTCCTTTTCCATTTGCATTTTCATTATTTAAAAAAAGAGCATGCACAATTTCTAAGAGAATTTTTTTTATTCCGTTCGCTTTTCTACTTCAGTTACAAGTTTTTATTTTACAATTAAAAAAAAAATGTATTGTGCACTGTTCACTGTGCACAAACCCACACAACCATTCCTCTCTGTTTTCACTCCTTCATCCTTCCATTAACAACACTTCACTTCAAATCCTACTGCTTACCACATCAACAACTTCATTCAAAAATGCATCCACCATCAACTCATCGCCTACTTTCAATCACCATCTCGCACAGTTTTTCTACCTAACCCTTACTGCCTTCCATCTCCTGCACAAAACCAGTGCACATAACTGTGACCAAACCAGTCAGCAAATACTCCACTTCATCACATACTGTTTCATCATCGAAACCTTACACAACTAATCACCATACCCTATACATTTCAACACTACTGTACGTCTCCACATAGTACTTCCATCTGCCTCCAACCCATCTACACATACCATCTTCCACCATACTTAACCGCAAACAATTATCCTCATTCTTCCACCATACATTAAGCCACTGACTCCTACAACAATCCACCAAAACACAACACTAACCACCACTTCATTCACTTCTCAAAACCATAATTGCAACTCCGTTGGAAATTATTTTGAGAGTGAATTATTAAAAAATTGACTAAGTGTGTAAGTTGTCTCCTATATGTGAATAGCCCCACATTGTAGGATTATATGCAAGAATCAAGTATTTATACTTGATTCTTAGAAGCTAAGTTGGGCCATTTAGGCACCTAATGATGCTCTTTTATGAGGAGGGAGATCTTGCTTGACCACCACACACGCGCGCGCGCTGACCGACCGACTCGACCGGGCCGGGCTCGGGTTCGGGTTCGAGCTCGGGCTTGTAGTGGTGTAACACTTATATTTTTGCTAAAAATTTATTAACCGTTTTTTGACCGGGCTGGAACTGTAAAGTCTATTCAAGCCTGTATTGAAGAACGTTACACAACGTTTATTATTTTGACCCCGTATTACTCAGATCCATTTTTCTAGACCACGTTCCCCCCAACCATTAACATTCTTTTCACTACTCCATCTTCTTAACTGATAGAGAGACGAAAACAAAAAAGAACAACATTTTTCAATTTTTCGTTCAAGCAAAAAATATATTCGAGCAACGATTTTTCAGTGCAAACAAAATTGCTTCGTCCATGCAACGAATCGATACCATAAATCTTTGAGAGGCTGTTTTATCCTAGAGGCGGTGTTGATTGATACGAACTGCTTGCACCATAGAGAAGATCGCCGAAACGTCTTCAAGAAAGTGACGTAGTCCACGACTCGGCCGAAGACAACCATTGTTTACAACAAATTGAAGACGTTGCCACCGACAATGACATCCGCTACAGATCTCGATGCCACTGCTCCCGCTTCCCTCTTCCAAGTCCCAATGGTCTCTGTCGCGCCTTTCAGATTCGAGGGCCTCCATTTCAAATGCTGGAAACAAAAGATGGAATTCTTCTTGATAATGAGAAACGTCGTGGCTGCGCTAACAACCGACAAACCACAGCTGCCGGCCAGACCAAACGAAGCGGACGCAGATCAGTTGCAAGCCTGGACAGAAAAATCAAAGCAAGCGCAGAACTGGACAGAGCAGGATTACCTATGCCGGAACTTCATACTCAACGGCCTCAGTGATGACCTCTACGACTACAACAACTCTGACAAGTCAGCCAAAGAAATCTGGGAAGCGCTGCAAAAGAAGTATGACACTGAAGAGGCTGGAGCGAAGAATATGCAGTCAGACGCTACTTGAAATACCAGATGACAGATGACAGGTCAGTAGAGATGCAATCTCATGAGCTATAGAAAATTGCCCATGAGATCATCTCCGAAGGTATGAGTTTGGATGAACAGTTTCAGATTACTGTTATTATTGATAAATTGCCCCCAGGTTGGAAAGACTTTGAGAATGTACTTAGGCACAAGACTAAGGAATTCTCCTTAGAGAGCTTGATCACTCACCTCCGTATTGAGGAGGAGGCTCGTAAGCAGGACTAGAAAGAGGAAGTGATTGTTGTCGCAAACAACAACACTAAAAAGTCCAAGCCCGCAGTTCTGAAACCGAATCCCAAAAACTTTAAGAATCAGAACCGCAACCGTAACAAACAGAATTGGAACTCGCAAGGGAACCAAAAAGGACAGCAGAAACCGACCCAAAAGAATGACTCTGGACAGTTGTTTCTGTGTTACAACTGTGGAAAACCAGGTCATATGGCATGCAAGTGTAGGAACACACCAGGCCCTGCACTGCAGGCTAACCTGGCTGAGGAGCCTATTACGGCTTCACCTTGTAGGTGGATCAGAGGGTTGGTGGGTAGATACTGGTGCATCCCGCCATGTCTGCTATGATCGTGCTATGTTTAGTACATACACGTCTACTGGGAGATTCTCACGCCACTACAGTTGATGGCATTGGAAATGTGGAAATAAAGTTTACCTCTGAAAAGACATTTCTTTTGAAAGATGGGATGCATACTCCAGAGATGAGAAAGAATTTGGTTTCTGGTTTTCTCCTTAATAAGGCTGGTTTTACTCAATTCATAGGAGCTTATTTGTATACTTTGACTTATAAGGGGATGTTTGTAGGGAAGGGTTATGCTTGTGAGGATATGTTTAAACTTAATGTTGAATCTAATAAATAACCAGTTCCGCTTATATGTTGTGTGACTTTAATATTTGGCACTCTAGATTATGTCATGTAAATAAGCGTATAATTCATAACATGATCATATTAGATTTGATTCCTAAAATGTCACAACCTGATTTTGATAAATGTGAATTCTGTAGTCAAGCAAAAATCACTAAGAAACCCCATAAATCAGTTGATAGATTTTCTGAACCCTTAGACTTGATTCATTCTGACATATGTGAGCTAGATGGTACTTTGACTAGACACAGACACCGTTATTTTATCACTTTCATAGATGATACCTCTGATTTCACTTATGTATATCTTATGAGAAATAAAAGTGATGCATTTGATATGTTTAAATTATTTAAAACTGAAATCGAGAATCAATCTAATAAGAAAATTAAGAGACTTCTAGTGATAGAGGAACATAATATGAATCTAGTACATTTCTTGATTTATATAAATTGAGTGGTATAATTCATGAGAGAACTGCACGTTATTCACCTGAAATGAACGGTAAATCTGAAAGAAAGAATAGGACCTTTACCGAATTAGTTGTAGCTATTTTGTTAAATTCGGTTGCAGCAAAACATTGGTGGGGGGACATTTTGTTGACTGTATGCTATGTATTGAATAGAATCCATAAATCAAAAAGTAAGATTTCACCTTCTGAAATTTTAAGAAATTATAAACCGAATGTATCTTACTTTAGAACTTGGGGATGTTTGGCATATGTTCGTATACCCGACCCTAAGAGAATAAAATTAGCAAGTAGAACATACGAATGTGTATTTATTGACTATGCAATTAATAGCAAAGCATATAGATTTTATGACCTGAATACACATAATATAGTAGAATCTATTGATGTTGATTTTTATGAAAGTAAATTTCCTTTTAAATTGAGGAGTAGTGGGGGGCACGTCAAATAACACCGTGCCTATTAGAACAGAACTTAATGAATCTTCTGAAACTAAACCTAGAAGAAGTAAAAGAGCAAGAGTTGATAAAGATTTTGGCTCGGATTTTTGCACTTTTACTATAGAGGAGGATCCAACAAACCTCCAAGAAGCCTTATCTTCTTTAGATGCCCATTTTTGGCAAGAGGCTATAAATGATGAGATGGATTCCTTGGAATCCAATAAGACTTGGCACTTAGTAGATTTACCACCTGGTTGTAAGTTTATAGGTCGTAAATGGGTACTTAAAAAGAAATTAAAACCTGATGGAACAGTTGAAAAATATAAAGCCCGTTTGGTAGCTAAAGGTTTTAGGCAAAGAGAAAATATAGACTTTTTTGATACTTTTTCACCTGTAACTAGAATCACATCCATTCGAGTACTAATTTCATTAGCATCTATTTATATTTTAATTATACACCAAATGGATGTTAAAACTGTCTTTTTAAATTGTGAATTAGAAGAGGAAATTTATATGGACCAACTTTAAGGCTTTGTTATTCCTGGTCAAGAACATAAAGTTTGCAAATTAGATAAATCATTATATGGTTTAAAACAAGCACCTAAACAATGGCATGAAAAATTTGATAATTTAATAATCTCAAACGGTTTCAAAGTTAATGAAAATGACAAATGTATTTATTATAAATCTGAAAATGACATTTGCACTATAATATGTTTGTATGTGAATGATCTACTTATTTTTGGATCAAACATTCATGCCATAAACACTGTTAAATCTTTGTTAAGTGCCAATTTTGATACGGAAGATCTAGGTGAAGCAAGTGTAATCCTTGGTATTAAGATTACTAGGTCCGAAATGGGACTTTCTTTGGATCAATCTCATTATATTGAGAAGATCTTAAAGAAATACAATTACTTTGACTGTAAACCTGCATGTACACCATACGATCCTAGTGTAAAACTTTTTAAGAGCACTGGTGAAGGTGTAAGACAGTCTGATTATGCGAGCATTATTGGCAGCCTTCGGTATGCCACTGATTGTACTAGACCCGACATTGCCTATGTCGTGGGATTATTATGCAGGTTTACTAGTAGATCTAGTATAGAGCATTGGCATGCTATTGAAAGGGTCATGAGATACCTAAATCGAACCATAAACCTTGGATTACATTATGAAAAGTTTCCAGCTGTTCATGAAGGTTACACCGATGCAGACTGGAATACTTTATCTGATGACTCAAAGGCAACCAGTGGCTATATCATTAGCATTGCTAGAGGAGCTGTTTCTTGGAAATCCAAGAAACAGACTATTTTGGCTCAATCTACTATGGAGTCTGAGATGATAGCACTAGCCACAGCTAGTGAGGAAGCAGAGTACTTAAGAAATCTGCTAGCTGAGATTCCTTTATGGGAAAAACCGATACCAGCTGTGTTGATCCATTGCGATGGTACCGATGCTATTGCAAAAGTACAGAGCCGTTATTATAACGGTAAGAGACGACAGATACGTCGTAAGCACAACACTGTTAGAGAGTTACTCTCTTCAGGAGCTGTTAGAGTGGATCACATACGCAGTGACGAGAATTTGGCAGATCCTTTGACGGAAGGACTGGCCATAGAGAAAGTCCTTATGACTTCTAGAAAAATGGGACTATTGCCCTTAGATTGTTGAGTCACGCACAATGGTTACCCGACCTAATGACTAGAGATCCCAAGAACTAGGTTCAATGGGTAAGGACAAGTTGTGAAGTGATATTAGTTGAACGTGCTATTTTTTCATCCATATAGAAGCATGTATTCCTGAAGTGATTAGAGGATGAGTTAATAGAAACTCTTAATGAGATCTATACTACATTTGGAGTGGCGTACCTACCTTCAGGAGTACTTTTGATAGACTCACCTGTGTGAATGTGGAAATTTGGCCATTTCCTATGGATTTTTGGGCAAACTCCTAGGGCATTCACTAAACTAGGATAGACGTGCATGGCCATAAATGCACGGGCTTATTTGATTGCACTCTACAAAGATTGTGTGTGGTCTAATGTCAGGAATAGAGTTCAAGACCACGTGTCACTCTAGTAAAAACCGAATCTTATTCACTATGCAAAGGTTCAAGTCAAAACGACACCTTTGTTTATTCACAATCTTATGTTTTTAGAAATTGCATGAAAATATTTTTAAAAATTCAAGTGGGAGATTGTTGGAAATTATTTTGAGAGTGAATTATTAAAAAAATTGGCTAAGTGTGTAAGTTGTCTCCTTTATGTGAATAGCCCACATTGTAGGATTATATGAAAAAATCAAGTATTTATACTTGATTCTTAGAAGCTAAGTTGGACCCTTTGGGCACCCAATGATACTCTTTTGTGAGGAGGGAGATCTTGATTGACCACAATACGTGCGCGCCGGTCGACCGACTCGACCCGACCCGGGCCGGGCTCGGGTTCGGGTTCGGGCTTGTAGTGGGGTTACACTTATATTTTCGCTAAAAAATTATTAACCATTTTTTGACCGGGCTGGAACGGTAAAGTCTATTCAAACCCGTATTGAAGAACGTTACACAACGTTTATTATTTTGACCCGGTATTACTCGATCTGTTTTTCTAGACCACGTTCCCCCCAACCAGTAATGTTCTTTTCACTACTCCGTCTTCTTAACAGATAGAGAGATGAAAACAAAAAAGAAAAACGTTTTTCAATTTTTCATTCAAGCAAAAAAATATATTCGAGCAACGATTTTTCAGTGCAAACAGAATCGCTTCGTTCGTGCAACGAATCGATACCATAAATCTTTGAGAGGCTTTTTTATCCTAGAGGCGGCGGTGATTGATACAAACTGCTTGCACCATAGAGCAGATCGCCGAACGTCTTCAAGAAAGCGACGTAGTCCACGACTCAGCCGAAGACAACCATTGTTTATAACAAATTGAAGACGTTGCCACCGACTATGACTTCTGCTGCAGATCTCAATGCCACTGCTCCCGCTTCCCTCTTCCAAGTCCCAATGGTCTCTGTTGCGCCTTTCAGTTTCGAGGGCCTCCATTTCAAATGCTGGAAACAAAAGATGGAATTCTTCTTGACAATGGAAAAAGGTCGTGGCTGTGCTAACAACCGACAGACCACAGCTGCCGGCCAGACCAAACTAAGCGGACGCAGATCAGTTGTGAGCCTGGACAGAAAAATCAAAGGAGGTGCAAAATTGGACAGAGAAGGATTACCTGTGCCGAAAATTCATACTCAACGGCCTCAGTGATGACCTCTACGACTACTACAACTCTGACAAGTCAGCCAAAGAAATCTGGAAAGCGCTGCAAAAGAAGTATGAAACTGAAGAGGCTGGAGAGAAGAAATATGCAGTCAGCCGCTACCTGAAATACCAGATGACAGATGACAGGTCAGTAGAGATGCAATCTCATGAGCTATAGAAAATTACCCATGAGATCATCTCTGAAGGTATGAGTTTGGATGAACAGTTTCAGATTGCTATTATTATTGATAAATTGCCCCCAGGTTGGAAAGACTTTAAGAATGTGCTTAGGCACAAGACTAAGGAATTCTCCTTAGAGACCTTGATCACTCGCCTCCGTATTGAGGAGGAGGCTCGTAAGCAGGACCAGAAAGAAGAAGTGCTTGTTTTTGCAAACAACAATACTAAAAAGTCCAAGCCCGCAGTTCTGAAACCGAATCCAAAAAACTTTAAGAATCAGAACCGCAACCGCAACAAACAGAATTGGAACCCGCAAGGGAACCAAAAATGACAGTAGAAACCGACCCAAAAGAATGACTCTGGACAGTTGTTTCTATGTTACAACTGTGGAAAACCAGGTAATATGGCACGCAAGTGTAGGAACAGACCAGGCCCTACATCGCAGGCTAACCTGGCTGAGGAGCCTCTAACGGCTATGATTTCTGAGATTCACCTTGTTGGTGGATCAGAGGGTTGGTGGGTAGATACTGGTGCATCCCGCCATGTCTGCTATGATCGTGCTATGTTCAGTACATACACGGCTGTTGATGATCAGAAAGTGCTACTGGGAGATTCTCACACCACTATAGTTGCTAGCATTGGAAATGTGGAAACAAAGTTTACCTCTGGAAAGATAGTTCATTTGAAAAATGTGATGCATACTCCAAAAATGAGAAAGAATTTGGTTTCTGGTTTTCTCCTTAATAAGGCTGGTTTTACTCAAGTTATAGGGGCTGATTTGTATACTTTGACTTATAAGGGGATGTTTGTAGGGAAGGGTTATGCTTGTGAGGGTATGTTTAAACTTAATGTTGAATCTAATAAAGTAACCAGTTCTGCTTATATGTTGTGTGACTTTAATATTTGGCACTCTAGATTATGTCATGTAAATAAGCGTATAATTCATAACATGATCACATTAGATTTGATTCCTAAAATGTCACAACCTGATTTTGATAAATGTGAATTCTGTAGTCTAGCAAAAATCACTAAGAAACCCCATAAATCAGTTGATAGATTTTCTGAACCCTTAGACTTGATTCATTCTGACATATGCGAGCTAGATGGTACTTTGACTAGACATGGCACCGTTATTTTATCACTTTCATAGATATACCTCTGATTTCACTTATGTATATCTTATGAGAGATAAAAGTGATGCATTTGATATGTTTAAATTATTTAAAACTGAAATCGAGAATCAATCTAATAAGAAAATTAAGAGACTTCGTAGTGATAGAGGAACAGAATATGAATCTAGTCCATTTCTTGATTTCTATAAATTGAATGGTATAATTCATGAGAGAACTGCATCTTATTCACCTGAAATGAACGGTAAAGCTGAAAGAAAGAATATGCCTTTATCGAATTAGTTGTAGCTATTTTGTTAAATTCGGGTGCAGCAAAACATTGGTGGGGGGATATTTTGTTGACTGTATGCTATGTATTGAATAGAATCCATAAATCAAAAAGTAAGATTTCACCTTTTGAAATTTTAAGAAATTATAAACCGAATGTATCTTACTTTAGAACTTGGGGATGTTTGGCATATGTTCGTATACCCGACCCTAAGAGAATAAAATTAGCAAGTAGAACATACGAATGTGTATTTATTGACTATGCAATTAATAGCAAAGCATATAGATTTTATGACCTGAATACACATAATATAGTAGAATCTATTGATGTTGATTTTTATGAAAGTAAATTTCCTTTTAAATTGAGGAGTAGTGGGGGGCACGTCAAATAACACCGTGCCTATTCGAATAGAACTTAATGAATCTTCTGAAACTAAACCTAGAAGAAGTAAAAGAGAAAGAGTTGATAAAGATTTTGGCTCGGATTTTTGCACTTTTACTATAGAGGAGGATCCAACAAACCTCCAAGAAGCCTTATCTTCTTTAGATGCCGATTTTTGGCAAGAGGCTATAAATGATGAGATGGATTCCTTGGAATCCAATAAGACTTGGCACTTAGTAGATTTACCACCTGGTTGTAAGTTTATAGGTCGTAAATGGGTACTTAAAAAGAAATTAAAACTTGATGGAACAGTTGAAAAATATAAAACCCGTTTGGTAGCTAAAGGTTATAGGCAAAGAGAAAATATAAACTTTTTTGATACTTTTTCACCTGTAACTAGAATCACATCCATTCGAGTACTTATTTCATTAGCATCTATTTATAATTTAATTATACACCAAATGGATGTTAAAACTACCTTTTAAATGGTGAATTAGAAGAGGAAATTTATATGGACCAACCTGAAGGCTTTTTTATTCCTGGTCAAGAACATAAAGTTTACAAATTAGATAAATGATTATATGGTTTAAAACAAGCACCTAAATAATGGCATGAAAAATTTGATAATTTAATAATCTCAAACGGTTTCAAAGTTAATGAAAGTGACAAATGTATTCATTATAAATCTGAAAATGACATTTGCACTATAATATGTTTGTATGTAGATGATCTACTTAATTTTGGATCAAACATTCATGCCATAAACACTGTTAAATCTTTGTTAAGTGCCAATTTTGATACGAAAGATTTAGGTGGAGCAAGTGTAATCCTTAGTATTAAGATTACTAGGTCCGAAATGGGACTTTCTTTGGATCAATCTCATTATATTGAGAAAATCTTAAAGAAATACAATTACTTTGACTGTAAACCTGCATGTACACCATATGTTCCTAGTGTAAATTTTTTTAAGAACACCGGTGAAGGTGTAAGACAGTCTGATTATGCGAGCATTATTGGCTGCCTTCGGTATGCCACTGATTGTGATAGACCCGACATTGCCTATGTCGTGGGATTATTATGCAGGTTTACTAGTAGACCTAGTATAGAGCATTGGCACGCTATTGAAATGGTCATGAGATACCTAAAACGAACCATAAACCTTGGATTACATTATGAAAAGTTTCCAGCTGTTCTTGAAGGTTACATCGATGCAGACTGGAATACTTTATCTGATGACTCAAAGGAAACCAGTGGCTATATCTTTATCATTGCTGGAGGAGCTGTTTCTTGGAAATCCAAGAAACAGACTATTTTGGCTCAATCTACTATGGAGTCTGAGATGATAGCACTAGCCACAGCTAGTGAGGAAGCAGAGTATTTAAGAAATCTGCTAGCTGAGATTCCTTTATGATAAAAACAGATACCGGCTGTGTTGATCCATTGCGATAGTACCACGGCTATTGCAAAAGTACAGAACCGTTATTATAACGGTAAGAGACGACAGATACGTCGTAAGCACAGCACTATTAAAGAGTTACTCTCTTCAGGAGCTGTTAGAGTGGATCACATACGCAGTGACGAGAATTTGGCAGATCTTTGACAAAAGGACTGGCCAGAGAGAAATCCCTTATGACTTCTTGAAAAATGGGACTATTGCCCTTAGATTTTTGAGTCACGCACAATGGTAACCTGACCTAATGACTGGAGATCTCAAGAACTAGGTTCAATGGGTAAGAACAAGTTGTGAAGTTATATGAGTTGAACTTGCTATTTTTTCATCCATATAGAAGCATGTATTTCTGAAGTGATTAGAGGATGAGTTAATAGAAACTTTTAATGAGATCTATACTCCATTTGGAGTAGAATACCTGCCTTCAGGAGTACTTTTGATAGACTCACCTGTGTGAATGTGGAAATTTGGCCGTTTTCTATGGAGTTTTGGGCAAAACTCCTAGAGCATTCACTAAACTGGGATAAACGTGCATGGCCATAAATGCACAGGCTTATTTGATTGCACTCTAGAAAGATGGTGTGTGGTCTAATGTCAGGAATAGAGTTCAAAACCACGTGTCACTCTAGTAAAAACTGAATCTTATTCACTATGCAAAGGTTCAAGTCAAACGACACATTTGTTTATACACAATCTTATGTTTTTAGAAATTGCTCGAAAATATTTTTAAAAATTCAAGTGGGGGATTGTTGGAAATTATTTTGAGAGTGAATTATTAAAAAAATTGACTAAGTGTGTAAGTTGTCTCCTATATGTGAATAGTCCCACATTGTAGGATTATATGCAAGAATCAAGTATTTATACTTGATTCTTAGAAGCTAAATTGGGCCCTTTGGGCACCCAATGATGCTCTTTTGTGAGGAGGGAGATCTTGTTTGACCACCACACGCGCGTGCGCCGACCGACTGACTCGAATCAACCCGGGCCGGGCTCGGGTTCGGGTTCGGGCTTGTAGTGGTGTAACACTTATATTTTTACTAAAAATTTATTAACCGTTTTTTGACCGGACCGGAACGGTAAAGTCTATTCAAGCCCGTATTGAAGAACGTTACACAACGTTTATTATTTTGACCCAGTATTACTCAGATCAGTTTTTCTAGACCACGTTACCCCCAACCGGTAACGTTCTTTTCACTACTCCGTCTTCTTAACTGATAGAGAGATGAAAACAAAAAAGAACAACATTTTTCAATTTTTCGCTCAAGCAAAAAAAAAATATTCGAGCAACGATTTTTCAGTGCAAACAGAACGCTTCGTCCGTGCAACGAATCGTTACCATAAATATTTAAGAGGCTGTTTTATCCTAGAGGCGGCGGTGATTGATACGAACTGCTTGCACCATGGGCCAGATTGTCGAAACGTTTTCAAAAAAGTGACGTAGTCCACGACTCAGCCGAAGACAATCATTGTTTACATCAAACTCTACTACCTGTCAAAACATCCCTCTTGCCATTCAAAATCATCAACAATCATCACCTTGTACACTTCCTCATTTTTCAGCAACAAGCATCATCGCCTTGTTTTGCAAAAACCACAACTTCCATAACCATCAAAAACGTCACAAAACAGCCATTCATTTATGCCACTCCCCTCACTCAACTGCTTCGACTGTGCTCTGCCCGCAATTCTGTGACCACTACCACTTCTCTGCTACCACCAGAGACCTTTAAATTGCTAAACCACATTTACTGCCATCCACATTTACTTACCACGTTCACTGTCATTCATATACTTACCCCTAAAAACATTCCCCCTTGTGTAAATCCCCATTACTGTCAACCACAAACCAATACTACCATACAACACACCACACATGACCACAAACCACTCTACTGTCGAGCAATTCCAACATTACACCTTGCATCTACTCACTGCAATAAAAAGAGCTCACACTACTCTGTCATTAACCAATCTGACTCCATCAAGTACTATCGACAATGAATATCATCCTCCTCCTCACTGCCTGGTACACTCCTGACCACACTATATACATTGCTACACTCAAACATCAACTACGTACAAATCCCGGTAGACCCGAACAAACTACAGCAACCAGGAACGCCTGACCTAGCCGCATTCACCATGAATCCAATTACCTGAAACCATCATTTACAATTGGCATTGCAATCTCCATCTCAAATCGACAATCTCTCCATCCAAAACAGCCTCCATGCAATACCCTAACCTGATAAGAACTGCCTTGCCTTCGTCCTCCCCCTACAGAGCTACAACAGACATACCCAAGCATTCAACGTTCCAAAGACCAACCACCACCGATTCGAACCATCCAATCACCCAATTCCTACACGACCATCTTCTCCACCATCGCGCAGCTCGACTTCACGGACTTCAATCAAGTAGCCGCCACATCAAATCCCCAAACTCAATTTCGATTCAAATGTGACTCGTAATTGCAATTCGATTTTGATTCAGAATCGAAGCCATGACCACAAGTAACTCACGTTTCAAATAGTGGATTCACGCTTTAAACAGAGAAGAAAACGTTTGTTTTGATTTCTGATTTCGTTTTATAGAGTGGTATTTGTTTTAGAGAAATGCTACGGTGACCGAAAACAAGAAATACGGATATGCGGATCACAGGGGCCTAGTAAAAAATGAAGTTCAGATTGTTTTCACAACAAAAGATTATCGGCAAAGCAGTATTTTCGTTTGTTTAATATGGTGCTATTGGCCTTAGGGTGAAATTAAGTTGGGTTGGTTCTCAAATTCAAACGGGCCATTCATTTATAAGAGAAGTTTATTTATTTAGTTAACTTTATTTTGTTAAGTTTTTTTTAAAGGTCTAAAAAGAAGGGAGTTTGCTTAGCTTTGTTTCATTTTATTCTCTTAGAAAAAAAAATTATATATATCTTGTTCGTTTGTTTTGTTTTCCATTTATTCTCACTAAGAAAATTGCTTTCTTTTAGTTTAGTTTTGCTTTATCCTTCAATTTTTCTTTTTAATTTTGTCTTGTTTGGCTTTAATTTGTTTTGTTTTAATATTTGTTTTAAGTTTCTTCCTTCAAAAAAAAAAAAACAGCAAGTTCTTTTGTCTTTAGTTTTACTTTCAATTGAAATTTGTTTTTCATTTTTAATTGTTTAGTTTAAGTTGTTTTGTTTTGATTTGCTTTAGTTTCTATTTTTTCCCTCTTTGATTTAAAAAAATTTCATATATATCTTGTTTTTATTTTCAGGTTGCCAAAGCTGATTGGGAGAGTTGCTTGCTTCGCTAGCTTGCCAAAAAAATAACTGCTTGCTTGCTTATAAAATTTGCTGCTTTTAACCCCTATATATTATTTTTATTTGTCTTGCATTGTTGTTTGCTTGCATGTAAAATAAACTTTTTAAAACAAAAAAACAAAAAAAAACAAAAAAAATTCATTCGTAGTTGAATTGTTAATGCATGTTTAATTTCACCTTTTGCATTTCATCCTAGAATTTTGATTAATAACGATTAGTAATCGATAATACTTAATTATATTTTGACAAGTTGTCTTCTTTGAACAATTTAATTTCTTGGTGTCTAGGCTACGGTAGAGCAAAATCAGTTATAAATATTACGGTGATCGGTAAATATTATACTGAATTGCTTCTCTAAAGGTACTTAAACCTTTGGTTGCATTGCTACGGTGAATCGTGGCGCACCGATAAATCCTGTCCGTTGCCTGGCTGAGAAATATCTTGTTGATTAAGACAGAGTGTGATTATACAATTTTGGGTTAACTTAAGATAAATCAGTTGTAATTAACCAATGCATTCATTTAGTTGCATTAGTTCATGCATATTTAAAAAAAACAAAAAAATTTCAAAATCCAAAACTAGAAAAAATTGTAAATATTTCTTAACTTAGTTTTTTTTCCTTTTCCTTTGAAAATTTTCAAATCATTATTCCAAAAATCCAAAAAAAATACTTATTTTTTTTAGAAAATCAAAAATCCAAAAAAAAAATATAAAATCTTTTCAAAAAAACAAAAAAAAAATTGAAAAATAAAAAAACAAAATAAAAATCAATTTTCCATATTGAAAAATAAATTCTATCTGTAAATATTTTTCCTTTATAAAAAACAAAAACATTATTGAAAATGTCTGAGTTTCCCCACACACTTGAATTTTACAATAGTTGTGAAAATCAATATAATCCATATGATTTCACTCAAAATTTGTATGGATATTATGACGACAATTATTCTTTAAACCGTTAGAATTTTGAGCAACAAGGTTTTCAAAATGATGACCAACCCTCGAATCTCGAAAATAGCATTTCATCTCTACTTGAAATCTCTATACAACAAAATCAAATGATAAATGATTTGTGTAATTCTTATTTGTGTGATAACTCAAGTCAAAATTTTCAAAATAATCAAAATTTGAATTTACTTCAAAATTCAAATGACTTCGAGTATAACCCATGCCACTTCAATTTCGAACTCCAAAATGAATTTCAAACTCAAAATGTAAATGAAAACAACTTTTCAAACGAATTTGGCAACGGGAATAATCTTAACCACGTTACGATTGAAAATCTTGTTCTCAACAATTTCAAAGTGAAAATCCTCATTTTAATAACTATAAATTGGATTTTGTTGAGCAAATGGACAAAATTTACAATGATCACATAGATTTGTTGATTGAAATATATATGAAACAACGTGATAAACAAAAGCAAATCCCATCGCATGACGAGTCAAATGATAATCCATCTTTTACCCAAATCGACAATTTTCAAATAACAACTTTTGAAATTGAAAATAATAATCTTAATGAAGTTGTTGAAAACACGGTAATTGAGTTGAATTTCAATTCTTTTGAGGGTGTGGAACCAAATTTAAAATTCGTTCTTCCTTTTCTCGATTTCAAAAATTTGAATACAACAAGTTTGGATTTTGAACTTGAGATACGCAATGAAGTTGTTGATAATCCAACAAAGGATGACGAATTTAATGAACACGAATTTTCTGGACTTTTGGATGACGAGTTGTTAAATTCCGATGGGGAAGATTTAAATCACCTCTTTGATTTTGAAATCAATAATTTTGAAGAATTTTTCAATGACAAACTTGAATTTCAATTTGGTGAAAATAAACTTGAATTTCAATCAATCGTTATATCCACCCCCAAAATCATCGAAAATAAAACAACTCATACGATTTTTAATAAAACGACATTCGTTTTTCTGAATCCACATTCGATTCCAAAATCTTTTATGATTTGGTTTTTTGCACTTATGCTGTGTCTCGCATACTTGGCGAGATAAATGAATCGGTTTTTTGAAGACCGGTTAATTTACTCTTTAACGGCATACTTACTAATGTCATGTAAATAATCATCTTTTCATTTTCATTTAAATAAAGGTTATGTTTTATTTTTCTTCTTCCACTTGGGTTGACTGTGAGACATAGTCAAAATCAAGTGTGGGGGGAGACTCATCTTATTTTTGATTTTTCATGATTAAATTTTCATTTTTCTTCCAAAACCCAAAAAAAAAAATCGAAAACAATTTTTTTTAGAAGCTTTTTGATTTATTTTCAAAGAAACACTATAAGATAAATATATGGTTTTGGTTTATTAAATTGAAATTTTTGAAAATTTATTTGTCTTAACATAATAAAAATGAAGTTTGATTACAAATAACGATGGTTTAACTAGTATATAGGAAGATTCATACTTGTTAATTATCGACTATCCTAATTGAAGATCTTTGGTTTAAAAAGTGGTGAATTCAATTAAAAGGATGTAACATTTTTTTTGTCTTCTAAGTAAAATGGTGCTATGATGATTTTGCAAAACTCTCTCTTTCAAATAAAAAAATTGAAAAAGACAAAAAAAAAGAGAAAAGATAAATCTTGCTGTATTTTTTTTAATAAACACCTAGAATCATGTGTTCACACTCGTGTGTTCACTCGTCATGCTCTGTACCCTTCTCATGTAAGTCCGAAAGGCAGTGCACGATAGGTATATGTGGCCTCAGTTTATCTGAGTTAGGTGTGTGTATATAATTTTTTTTCCTTTTATTAATAACGCTTACAATCGATAAGTGTTCACACTTGTGTGTTCACTCGCCACACTCTGTATTCCCCTCACATAAGTTCGCAAGGTAGTGCACGGGTAATATATCTGGCCTCGGTTTACCTGAGTTAGGCATATATAAATATTGTTAATATTAGTAAAATTTTCAAAAGAAAAAAATGGAGAGAGTAAGCAAATGAAATCTAAGCATTATTTTAACTTATTGGATTTGACTTGTTATTGAAAAGAAATGAAAATTCCACTTTGATAAATTTTGATAATCAACTAAGGATTTATTTTATAGTTACACTTTGTTATCAACCGAAATAACGAGTTAAACTATTGTCTATTTACTATGATAACTCGATTTTTGTTGGAAATTTGGACGAGTAAAAGGTCTTAAAATTTTAAGATAATGACCAAAACCTATATTTAACTTATTTGTGTCAATTTAAAAGTAAATCCTTCATTGTAAATATTTTCAAAAATTCGCATTCATCTCTTTGTAAATAAATCTTGCATTTTGTAAATATTTTCATCCTGCATTTGGATTCTGCGGTAGTATCCGCTGAAAACCCTCACGAGACAACACTCGTCTTATTGGGGACACTCATATGTTTAACGGCTTACTGCATATGCTCAATGCAATCATGCTCCCTACGAAAACAGATTTATCTTAGTTTTTCTTTATTCGAGGATGAATAAAAAGATAAGTGTGGAGGTATTTGATGTGCACAAAAATGTGCATTACTACCATATTTTGTCGAATTAAATTAAATAAATGATCATATTGGGTATTTTCACATGTTTAAACCAAAATTCAAATTATTTTCAAAACGTCACATATTCAGCTTCATATAGGGGCAAAAAGGTCATTTTTATGCGTATATTAATTTAAGAAAATTTAACTGGAAATTTCTATATAATTTTGTAGGAAATTTGGATGGAAATTACAAGTGGTATCATGAAGATATGCATGAACGAGAGTGAAGATAACAAATGAAGATGGAAATAATTCAAAACCAAGATCATGGAGGACCCCACCTATCCACCTTCCTTCATATAAAAATAGAAGCTAATCCACATGTTAATGGCCATTAGACTTTCGTGCACACTTAATGGGTGATGAAGCTAATGATAAATTAGCCACCACACTACCTCAAGGGCAATTTAGGCATTTCTCAAAAATATGAATTAGGGTTTAACACATGTATAAATATCCCTTATGTTTTACGTAACCCACTTCTTTCTTAGTCTCTTCTTTAGGTCCTCTTAGTTAGTTTTGGGCTCAAAATAAAAAGGCAAGCTCTCTGTCTCTTTTCATGGCTACTTGGCCATTTTCATTTCATGTACTCCTTTTTTAATGCAACACTAATTAGTGTTTAGTTTTACTTAAATGCTCTCTACCCTTCAATGCTAGTAGTGTATATTTTCTTCTATGCAATTAGATTAGTTTTTTCTTCATTTTGCTCTTTTTTTTGCTTGTTTATTCCATGTTTCAAGCTACATTTGTTGATTTGACAATAAATATGAGAGCCTAATCCCTTCAATTTAGGGGTAATGAAGCTCTCTAGTATGTAGATGCAACAATTTGATGTTATGCTCCCTTTTTGTGCTTCATGGAAAATGATGTTTATGTAATCTTATGTTTAGTACTGAGTTTGATAGCTTATGCTGTTCAAAACAAATAGGTTATGCTTAGTCATATGAACCACAAATTTCCTCTTCATCTATATATGATTATGGCAAAGAAGTGAATTTTTAAATCAAAATTTGATGGACTAATTTCTAAACAATAGTTAATAGGCCATGCTTAAAATAGATTTTCATTTTCGACTTTGTTGTCATTTTCATGAGAATTAATAGTGGTTTAAAGGTTGCGTTATAGTTTGGTGACTTATGTTGAGCTAATTAGTAGCACAAATGAGCCATACTTATGATAGACACATCATTTAAATTTACTAATGACTAAAAAAGAGTGATCATAATTTCATGTTTGTTGAACTACGTGATCTACAGAGTGGATTTATCTCTAAATTGTCTTAACACTCTCATACTTTTATCAATTTTCTTTTGTTAGTTTTCTATGTTTTTACCTAATCACATTTTCAACTTTTGTTAATTTGATTGAATAAAGACTTAAAATCTGACAATTCCCTGCATATCGACCCGTACTCGCCACGTACTACGATAGTACATCGTGCGCTTGCGGTTAAATTTAATTTGGAATTTTTCGACTATTTTCTAAATCGATAGTAAACTAGTCATTAAACTGGCTCACAGGAGTTCATGATGTTTTTCATGTTTCGTACTTCAGGAAGTGCTTACATGACTCAGCAGAGATAATGGAACATAGCCAATTTGAAGAAGTTGAAGTGGAGAGAGAAGCATTGGTTCGTCTCATTTCTACCAAGATCGTTGGGCATGACATCAATAAGCTTAGGATTAAGGAAGTCCCTTTGGTTAAGGTGTAGTGAGGGGATGGCGTTAAGGACGCTACGTGGGAGGCTGAGGAGAAAATATGTACCTCTTATCTGTATATTTTCGATGGTACGTTTTGAATTTCCTATTTCCGTCTTTAGTTTTGAATAGGTTCTTTCCTTTGGTATCCCTTGGAGGGTAGATCTTAAGGTTTAACCTATGGATGATAGGAATGAATGTAAATATGTTACTACAACATGTTATGTATGATGGACGCTAATGGTTATAAGTGTTTGTTAGTGGATGCTAATGGACGCATTTATATACACTAGGCACTATTATCTCTTAGGGATCAGCAAAACTAGGTCACTAAAGCATATGCTATAGATGTGTGCTCGTTTGCATTTTTATTTTATTTCCATAGTTGCTATAAATGGAGGATTAGCATATGATTGTTGCATTTGGACGATGATTGTAACATGCATATAAAACTACCAGTTATCATTAGGAAATTTGCATTCATTTGGATACATGGCACAGACACGATTGCATAAAAAGTAGATCGACTGAATCAATAGACTGTCTAATCTTTTGCATCAGTTAGGGACATTGACACTACACTATTTGCATATATAGCATAAATTGCATTAGAAAAATTAAGGACAATGGATGTAATGGATGTTGGTTGTAGAATTTGGATGAAAATATTTATTTCATTCTTCTGTCCTTAGAGATTTCAGGGACGAAATCCTTTAAGTATGGGAGAATGTAACAACCCAAAATTAGAGCTATAATAATTTATTAACGAATTAATTAAATAATAAAATATGTTTGTGAAATTATCAGAATTGAGCAATGAGAGTTGCACCATTGTGTCCGTGGTAATTTTCTGGTCAATTTTCATATATACTTTGTCAAAATCCGAGCTAAAACGAAGAAATTACGAAATAAACAAGAATTGAATTAAATGAAAAGAAAAATATAACACAAAGGGTTAGGTCGACCCAGAATCATGCCAGGTCGACCTTAAGGTCGACCCCCAAAGGCATTGTTCAACCTATAGGTCGACTCGCCCGTGTATTTTGACGTCGTTTCGTCCAGTTTCAAGCGTTGACGTGCTTTGCAAATTTAGTTCAATCATGTGTGTTCGTGCTTCCATTCAACGGTTTCCAGCGAGCCTATGACATGGTTGCACTAGATTTAATATTCAAATCCAACGGCCTGAGATCCTTAAATGACACTATAATAAGACCCTAGACCTAGTTATTTTTCTCATTCATATTTTCTCCCATTGGGTTTATTGCCTGAGGTTGGACCCTAAAAAGAAAAAATTTCTTAGGAGGAGATCCTTTTAGACTAGATTTTGTTTGTTAGGACCCATACCGGCAGCATTTCCTTTCAAACTAGGACTGATGGTCTCACAAAACACTTAGGTGTGGCTGGACATGACCCTTTCAGACTAGAACTGATGTCTCACAACCGATTAGGTGAGGTTGACCACACTTATGCTGATTAGGAAAAGTAAGAGGTCACAGGAGGGGGCGACCGTTAGTGTGTACCAACGATGACCGAGCGTGCGGCATCAATAAATTACTACTACGTTCCAAGCGCTAAATAGATGTCTTTTACTATGGGACCAAAGGATTAGACTAGCTCACAGTGGCACAATAGGGATAGAAGGTCGATCAATGGGTAGAATTAGGATTTCAGCCTAATTAAAATAGGATTAGGGTTTCAGCCTAATCAAAGTAGTAATCTAAGACAAGTGTAGACAATCACAATCAAAGCAAACGGCTAAACATTATTTATTCCAGTTTTATCCTTTCTCTATTTCCTTTTTATACTAGAACTTTTGCTAAGTCTATTATCTTTATCTTGCTTAAAAATACTAGTAGTTACTTTCACTCACCAGACTTATAGTCTGACCCACTCCTCTATTTCCCCTTTTCTCGCCATAGGCCAACAAAGGCAAGGATAGTTGATTCAGATTTCTTAGAGATACATTCCTAGAGTTCTTCATGTATTTTTCTTCCTTTCAGTTTCCTATTCATTTGGTTTTTGATGCACTCATACTTATGAGAGGGATGATTATTTTATTGAACTCTGATTTTATGAGACTGAGATGTATTTTTCATAAGACACGTGTAATTGGTATTTGAGACATGTGATATTTTTCAGACTTATTTATGAAGTTTTATTTTGAATAATGAGTTACAATTTAAATGTTTCCGTTGTTTATATTTATTTGTCTTGTAAATCTTCGTCTCTGTGATGCTTTAGCTATACCTATAATGCACCATATCTTTTAGTGTGCTCCTTTTAGGTATACTAAGGGGTGTGGAGTGTTTCACTGTACAACTTTTCTATGTTGCATTGTTACGAAATCTGATTTCGATTTCCGGTCTTATTTTCACTTTTTAGTTAATATACATGTCTTTGTAAACAAATTTTGAAAATAATATTTCTATCATTATAGAATAATCAAAAGGGCTTTATTGACTTTTAAATATTTGTTAAATCATTTAAACTCCATTTAAATTCAGAAATCAATTATTCAAAAATAGTGACATCATTAATGAGGTCGTAAGGACATTTTATTTTCAAAAATAAAATAAATAATTTCATTACCTATTCTCACTCATATATATAAATGAGTGTATGTATCCAGCTCCTTGCAGGACTTTGGATGGCCAAAGAGCTTTTTATCGATAAACGATTTTGGGTTATTTTATCAATTTATCTTACAAAGTATATTTTTTTTTGTAAATATTCATTCAAATAAGATTACTAGTAATATTTATTATTCAAAACATCATTATTTATGTTTAAATATTTATATTAAAATATTTTAAAATAAATCAATGTGATGAATTTTTGAGTCGTTACATTTCTATGCTTTGAATTTTTCATACTAAATAATCTATGTATGGTATCTATGTACAATTATCGGGACAATCCCAATAATGAAACGATCCGTAAATTTTCGATAATAAAATTTGTTACTTTAACAAGGTTTTGTAATGAAAGAAGTAAAAATTTTAAAATTTAATATTGAAATGAACGCTAAAATGAAGTATAGCAATGGTAATTAAAACTAATTATTAACAGTTTGAATAAAATTCTAATACATGAAGTAGTGAAAGTGTTATACCTGGTTATAAATTGAATATGAGAAAATAACAGTAAGCATTGGATTAATTAATGAATTAACACATTGTTAACAGTAATTGAATGCAAATTAAGGTAATAACGTTAATGCAAGTTAATAAATAATTAATTTAGTGCAATCCCAATTAATTGAAATCGATTGTAAGGTTATAATTGATTGTAATATATAAATTGGGAAATAAATTCAAAGTTATATTAATTGATGAAATAATACGTAATAAATTGTAATTTGATAGAATCAATGTTAGATAAGTATTTATAATATTTGTTATTTGATAATAAAGTATGAATGGGATTAAATTAGGCAAATGGTGATAATCATTAATTGTTTACCCATTTATTTAATCTACTGAATTAGATCTAAATTCATTGTAATTAAACGTAATTAAAAACTACGTTAATATGAACTTAGTTGATGACTGTAAAAAAATTAGGGTAATTGGATATATACTAATGTTAAATTTTTCCGTAAGATGATGATTGATTGAATAAAGAGATTGAATATAAATTATATTAATTTAATTGAAATTAAAAATATAATTTATTTGAATTTACTTAAATTGAAGATAAACACTATAAATTTTGCAATAAATCCTTATTTGATTGATATAGAAATTTTGGTTAATGAATTAGAAATTTATTTGTAATCAGAAATGATATAAATGGTAAATAATTAAATTTGGATTGAAGAAGTGATTAATTAATATTAAATTATTTAATTAACTGGAAATTAGCCATTTTGGCCACTAACTCGGATTTCGACGAAACCAGTTTCATCGGATCCGTAACAGCGAATTATTCTAAAATTTCAAGTTTCATAACGATCGGACTTGTCGTGTGATCGTACGGCTCGAAACGTCTAGAAATAAATTTAATTGAAATCAATTTGAAATAACTTGATTTTAGCAAAACTTCTTCATATGATGGAATTTGGACTTGAAATATGTACCATTGATTTTAGAATATTTTAAAACATCTATTTTGATATATGGGTTTATCCATTTTCGTTCCGGAGTCGAAACGGGCTTTTCGGGTCGTTATCGTTCAAATTTTCCAAACCAATCAAACCCATTTGTTTCTATTGTGTTCTGCCTATATATATATCGTCATATACCCTAGCAGCCTTTCTATTTCTCATTTCTGTATGTACTAGAATTTCTGTTGCTCCTCTTTCTTAATGGCAAACAAACCCTAAAATTCACAACCCAGTTTCAAAACAAAATTCAACCTTAAAAATTCATACTCCTCAATACATATCAAATCATATATCGATCTGAAGCTCTCGACGAGCGCATCTCAGATTTGAAATTCATTTCTTTGATTTGAAGCTCTATTTGTCTAGAAATTGACGATCAATTCTCGCCGTTCATCACGCGATGATCAATTTCAGTAGATCGTCGAATCGATCATACAATATTGTGGAGTGGACTGGGGGAGTGCATCGGTGAAATTCGTTCGTCGAACTGACGATCAGATCGACGAGAACAATTTAACTAGGGTTTAAAATAGGTGGAGGCTAGGCTTCTTTCATGTGTCACGAGGGGGTGATTTGTTGGCCGAAGAGGGCGCGTGGGTAGGGTGATCGGCCGGTGGTGGTGAGGCCTTGACGTGGTAGGTGGCGCGCGCTCATTGGTTTTTCTTAAGTGGTGGCAGTCGCTTACATGCATCTGTTGTAGGAGAGGACCAAACACATTTTCTTGATCTGGGAGAAGTTGCATGAATTAGATGAGATGACGTGGGATGGTAGGTGATGACTTTTATTATTATTTTGTTTTATATAAAATTTTAGTATTTCAATGTTCTAACGTACATAATGTTCGCATACAAGCACCAATTCATGCGCGGTTTCCTCCGCTAGGATCGTATCAAAATTTTTGACATTTTGACGCTGGTTTGGATGAATTCTAAGACTGTTCAAATTTTGGATTTAAATTGGATTTAAGTTCAATTTAAATTCAAAAGGTGAGTGTTTTAACCCACTCACAACTTCTAAAATTTCTTATGTTTTTTAAATTGATTTATGATGTGATTAGAAATTTATTTATGACTATTTGGCATATTTTGAATCATCATCTCAGTTTATTTGAATTTATTTGGATAAAATAGTTATTTAATTTATTGTTGAATATAAACTGCCAGTAAATGCCTGTTATTTATTATCTGTTCTATATTGATGTTATTGATTGAATTGGATGATGATTGTGATAAATGTTTGACGATTGATATTGGATGAATGGATGTTGTATTTTACATTGTTATAAACTACAGGTTGTTATGGATTTTTATTTCATTCGGGATTGCGGTTTGAAATGATATATAACCGTATTTATATTTTAAATTACAGATTGAAATGATAAATATCCGTATCACTTGAACATAGGATAGAAAATTATGCACCGTGGTCTATATATATAAAATATTTTTTAAATGATTTCTATGGTTTATAAAGAAAAATATGGATTTAGGTAAATATTGATTTTAGATATTATATAAATGTTATTTTATCCTTGATTTTACGCTATGTATTTAATATAGAATATGCTTAATAATAAGTTTGATTTTTATTGAAGATAATATGGTCAATTATTTCAATTATATTTTAATACAGAGTTTATAATGACTTAAATAAATTAAGGTTGGAAGATAAATTTGAGATTTATTTGAAATTGAATTTATTTAAGAATTAAACTCAAATAAGTTTGGTGTGAAATTTATTAACTTTGAAATTTTAGAAGATATGATTTAATAACTTGATTTTGGCGTAAGGTGAATTAGATGAATATTTCAAGTATAAATAAATTGAAGGAAATATTTAGTTATTTGAAATTTGAGTTTTATTTAAATGATAATGGATTTATTATGTAAAATATTTTGAAACTAAATAATAGAAAATTGAATTGTTGAATCATAATTACCAAACTTAGTTTTGAAATTGTTGAATACTTAAAGTTTGAAATATTTTGAATTGGAAATGGTTTATTCTGTGGATTAAATCTGTTTGATATCGATATAATTTGGAATAGTTTATTTGGAAACTGAATTGAAATTTATGATTTTGGATTTGGTTAAATTTAAAATTTAGAAATTCGAGTTTTTTTTGGAATTGATTTGTGAAATTGAAGAAGCTAGTTTGTTATATGAAGTATTTTAAACATTTAAACCATTTAAGTGGTGGAAGTTATGTTTCAAAGTTATGAGTTTCAAGGTATTATAATTTGAAAGTGTTATATTTTAAGTGTTTTGTTTTCGAAATGTTATAACTTTGAAAGTGTTATGGTTTTAGAAAAGGATATATTTGAAATGAAAATGATATCGTATTGATTTGGTTTTTAAAAGAAAATGATATTTGGTTTTAAAGCATAAACTATTTTGAAAATGACCGCGGTGTTATAATAACGTTTGGTTGTTAAAGAGACCGGGATCGGAAGTTGTCATACTCTCTGCCAACTCCGAAAACCACTTTAACAACTGTGTACGCGGTGGAGATTCCAAAATGAAGTAGGATGGTGGCGACGTTCTATTAAGGTATATACGTGGACCCGACTCTCGTGAGTTGGCATAAAGTGGCTAAAACAGGAGCGATCTCGGGCCAAGGAGATAGCCCCTCTTATCGGACACACTCCTTCGATATTATATTATGATTTTGAGATTGATTTAGTAGCCACTTTTGACTTTTGATTTGGGATGTGGCTTAAGCTGGGCGGTAGCAGCTGCTACACGTTGCCATCAGTCCGTATGCTTAATTGGTATATCTACCCTAGCATTGCCTTATGTGCCGTGTCACCTACCCTAGCGCGCCTTGTACGAGTTTGATTTGTGTCGTACCTATGGAATATCCTCTGGTAGCCTCCCGATTAGGAGGTATTACGGTACTATATAGACTATTGGCACTATTACGTGTTAAGGGCTATATGGGTAACCCCTTAACGCTATTTAAAAGTATGTTTATTTTACTATTAGACACTAGTATAATAGCGAAATATTACTACATAGTAAATAGTTTAATGGATCCTTAGGTGATGTGAATTCTGATCATCTATTAAGTTACTGCACTCACGTTAAACACTGGATAGGAAATGTCAAATCCCGTAATCACCTCTGACGTCGTTCGACTCATATTATTTACCGTTGATTTAACTTACATAAGATATTTTAGTTCTGAATCGAGTGTTTTATCTTTTCAATTCACTCGGGTCAGCCTGAGCATTTCAGGATTTGAAGACCTTATTGTCGGAGGACAAAGATGAAGATTGTATTATTATTTATTATATCATTCCACTACATTCATACTGTTCCGCTGCATTGTTATTTATTATTTTGGTATGGGTAACTCTGATTCTGTGTTGTATAAGTATAATCAAATGTTTTGTAAAACTGCTTCATGAACCGTTATTTGATTATTATATTTTTTCATTCCGCTGCGAGATTCTATTTTGTTTTCTTTCTTTCTTCCTTTTTCTTATTCACCCCAATAACAATTCGTCCTTTTGTATGATTTGAGTCTGACGTGTGTGGTTTATCGTCGATTTAAAACGTATAAAAAGGGGGGATATTACATTTTGGTATCAGAGCTTTGGTTTAGCGGTAAACCTTAGCTTTATGGGGTTTGACTCTTTATTAGTGGGGTAGTAATGCCCTATGATGAGTCGCTGAACGTATATATATAAGAGAGCGTATTTGTTAGTGCTATAAAAGGATTTTGATATTGTGTTAATTTGTTCCGCTTTGTATTTATAAATTTTGGTTGGTGTATAGGACGCTATGACATCGATAGGGATTTCTAAACACTTAATAGGACAGACCAACATAATATTTGTTTTGAATATAGGTGAATGAATTAATTTTGCCTATTATATTTTCTATATGTAGAGTAATATATTTTATAAAGGCTATATTTGGTTTTTAGGTAGTGAAATTTATAAATATTGATTGGAAACAAAATTTGAAGAAAATAAAATAAATGTAAATTAGAAATTTTAGAACTTAAGTTCCGGGATTTTTGAAAATTGCTTTCAAAAGATTTTGGAATATAATAATATTGTTTATAAGTATTTTCTGATATAAATATTTCAATATAATTTGAAATAATTGTTTTAAAGAAATTTTGGAAGGAACATAAATTCTGTACTCCCCTCTCTGTCGCTGGAAAATAATGTCGGTGATGAGTGCACGCATCATCGACATTCATTTTCGAGTTTCAAGGTGGGAAGGCAACTGTAGTAGTTTTACTGTAGATTTATTTTGAAAACAAATATAAATTTCAAATGGTTTTAAATATAATTGAAAATATAAATTGTAAGTGTATACATCTATCTATTATTTTAAAATGATTTGAAATTTAACCCGGTATTTAGTTCTTAAGTTTCCGTTAATTAATAGTTTCGATTATTGTAGTGAAATGGAATTTAACTAATTAATAATCGGAACCTCTAATTAAAATAAGAGATTAAATGCTTGGTTATAAATGAAATAACAAGAAAGTTTTGAAATTTATAATCTATAAAAAGCAAGTGGTATGATTATCGAAGATTAGATTAATTAAAAGAAATAAGATAAACTTGTGTAATTTTCAATTATATTCTTAAAGGCATATATATAACTTAATTAAAAATTGAAATGTTTAATAAGAAAATGTAATAGGATATTATAAAAGTAAAACTTGAAATAATGAAAGTATTCAATGAAACTCTTTAATAAATAAATATTGAGGTTATAGAGTTATAAACTTAAGTTACAATTGAAATGTTACTATAATAAAATATGATAGAAGGTAAATGTTGTAAGATGATTTAAACTTAAGTAAATGAAATTGATGTGCCAAGTACATGAATTGAATAAGAATACAATGGATAAATGAATGAAAATAAATGAAATTGAGAAATGAATGAATGTAATGCAATAAAAAGATAAATTATTATATGAATGAAAAGGAAATCAAACAACAAATGTTATGAAATGAAATTAATAAGAATGAACTTAATCTATTTGTTGAAATTGTTATTGTTTGGTTTATGGTTGTATGGGGAAGGGTACTTTAAAATTGTTTGGAACTGTGAATAATCTATTCGGTTTTATCTAAGACTGTTGAGTAAGTAGTATACTTAATAGTTACTTGTCATTCTATACAATTTAAAAGTGTCTAAGCCTGGATTAACTACTTGTTTTGGTTGATGTGGATGAACAAATTGATTTGTGTTGATTGTATATGATGATTGTATGTTGGTTGCAATTGATTGTCATTGTTTTATATTGACTTGTCTGTTAGAAGTAGAAAACAACCTTAAATATTTCATTTTATATAATTGTTAACCTCTTTTGGATTATATAAGTGAAATACAGGTTGTGGAAGCAATTGCTACTGCTTTTGGTTTCATAATTAAGCGTTTGTTTGCCCGACAAATATGTACGTTTTCGGATTACGGTTTTACAACACTATTATATTATTTTTCCTGTATTGGGATATACTATTTGGAAATTTTATGTTATATATTGTTGTATTTGATATTATATTTTCTTCCGAGCCTCTCCGTATAAAGGAGACTCTGCCAAAAATATTCAAAAATTTTGGACTTAGAAAAATTTTTGAAAAATGTTTTCCAAACTTTATTAATTTGAGTATAAAAAGATTTAATGGTTATAAATTGGTATATGTTATTTAAGTTAATTAATTTTGTAAATTTATTTGTTTATAAAGTTAATATTTTTGAATAAGATGTATTGTTTTCTTAATTCCTTCTTTTCCCTCCTTTTTTCTTTTCGGGGACGAAAAGTTTTGAGTAGGAGAGAGTGTAACGACCCGCAAATTTTCGATAATAAAATTTGTTATTTTAACAGATTTTGTAATTTAATTTGAAAAGAAATAAAAACTTTATAATTTAATATTGAAATGAACGCTAAAATGAAGTATAGCAATGGTAATTAAAACTAATTATTAACAATTTGAATATAATTCTAATAAATGAAGTAGTGAAAGTGTTATACCTGGTTATAAATTGAATATGAGAAAATAACAGTAAGTATTGGATTAATTAATGAAATAACACTTTGTTAACAGTAATTGAATGCAAATTAAGGTAATAACGTTAATGCAAGTTAATAAATAATTAATTTTGTGCAATCCCAATTAATTGAAACCGATTGTAAGGTTATAATTGATTGCAATATATAAATTGGGAAATAAATTCAAAGTTATATTAATTGATGAAATAATACGTAATAAATTGTTATTTGATAGAATCAATGTTAGATAAGTAATTATAATATTTGCTATTTGATAATAAAGTATGAATGAGATTAAATTAGGCAAATGGTGATAATCATTAATTGTTTACCCATTTATTTAATCTACTGAATTAGATCTAAATCCATTGCAATTAAACGTAATTAAAAACTATGTTAATATGAATTTAGTTGATGACTGTAAAAATTTTAAGGGTAATTGGATATATACTAATGTTAAATTTATCCATAAGATGGTGATTGATTGAATAAAGAGATTGAATACAAATTGTATTAACTTAATTGAAATTAAAAATATAATTTATTTGATTTTACTTAAATTGAAGATAAACACTATAAATTTTGCAATAAATCCTCATTTGATTGATATGGAAATTTGGTTAATGAATTATAAATTTTTTGTAATCAGAAATGATAGAAATGGTAAATAATTAAATTTGGATTGAAGAAGTGATTAATTAATATTAAATTATTTAATTAACTGAAATTAGTCATTTTGGCCACCGACTCGTATTTTGACAAAACCAGTTTCATTGGATCCATAACAGTGAATTATTGCTAGATTTCAAGTTTCGTAACGATCGGACTTGTCGTGTGATCGTACGGACTCGAAACGCCTAAAATCAATTTAATTGAAATCAATTGAAATCAATTTGAAATACTTGATTTTAGCATAACTTCTTCATACGATGGAATTTGGACTTGAAATCTATTCCATTGATTTTAAAATATTTTAAAACATCTATTTTGATATATGGATTGACTCATTTTCGTTTCGGAGTCGAAACGGGCTTTTCGGGTCGTTATCGTTCAAATTTTCCAAACCAATCAAGCCCATTTGTTTCTATTGTGTTCTGTCTATATATATATATATCATTATAAACACTAGCAGCCTTTCTATTTCTCATTTCTGTATGTACAGAAATTTCTGTTATTCCTCTTTCTCAATGGCAGACAAACCCTAAAATTGACAACCCAGATTCAATATAAAATTCGACCTCTAAAATTCAAACTCCTCAATACATATCAAATTATATATCAATCTGAAGCTCTCGATGAGCACATCTCAGATTTTAAATTCATTTTTCGATTTGAAGCTCTGTTTGTCCAGAAATTGATGATCAATTCTCGGGCGTTCATCACGCGACGATCAACTTCAGCAGATCGTCGAATCGACCATACAGTATTGTGGTGAGGATTGATGGGAGTGCATCGGTGAAATTCGTTCGTCGAACTGACGGTCAGATCGACAAGAACAATTCAACTAGGGTTTAAAATAGGTGGTTCTAGGCTTGTTTCACGCATCACGAGGGGGTGGTTTGTTGGCCAGAGAGGGCGCGTGGGCAGGGGCGATTGGCCGGTGGTGGTGAGGCCTTGTCGTGGTAGGTGGCACATGCTCATTGATTTTGCCTAAGTGGTGGCAGTCGCTAGGTTACATGCATCGGTTGAAGGAGAAGACCGAACACATTTTCATGATATAGGAGAAGTTGCGTGAATTAGATGAGATGACGTGGGACGGTAGGTGATGACTTTGTTATTATTTTGTTTTATATAAAATTTTTATTTTTCAATGTTCTAATATACGTAACCTTTGCGTACAAGGTCCAATTCATGCGCGGCTTCCTCCGCTAGGATCGTATCAAAATTTCTGACATTTTGACACTTGTTTGGACGAATTCTGAGACTGTTTAAATTTTGGGTTTAAATTGGATTTAAATTCAATTTAAATTCAAAAGGTGAGTGTTTTAACCCACTCACAACTTCTAAAATTTCTTATGTTTGTTAAATTGATTTATGATGTGATTAGAAATTTATTTATGACTATTTGGCATATTTTGAATCATCATCTCAGTTTATTTGAATTTATTTGGACAAAATAGTTATTTAATTTATTGTTGAATATAAACTGCCAGTAAATGCCTATTATTTATTATCTGTTCTATATTGATGTTATTGATTAAATTGGATGATGATTGTGATAAATGTTTGACGATTGATATTGGATGAATGGATGTTGTATTTTACATTGTTATAAACTACAAGTTGTTATGGATTTTTATTTCATTCGGGATTGCGGTTTGAAATGATATATAACCGTATTTATATTTTAAATTACGGATTGAAATGATAAATATCCGTATCACTTGAACATAGGATAGAAAATTATATACAGACACCGTGGTCTATATATGTAAAATATTTTTTAAATGATTTCTATGGTTTATAAAGAAAAATATGGATTTAGGTAAATATTGATTTTAGATATTATATAAACGTTATTTTATCCTTGATTTTACGCTATGTGTAATTTGTTGTAATATAGAATATGCTTAACAATAAGTTTGATTTTTATTGAAGATAATACGGTCAATTATTTCAATTATATTTTAATACAGAGTTTATAATGACTTAAATAAATTAAGGTTGGAAGATAAATTTAAGATTTATTTGAAACTGAATTTATTTAAGAATTAAACTCAAATAAGTTTGGTGTGAAATTTATTAAATTTGAAATTTTGGAAGATATGATTTAATAACTTGATTTTGGCGTAAGGTGAATTAGATGAATATTTCAAGTATAAATAAATTGAAGGAAATATTTAGTTATTTGAAATTTGAGTTTTATTTAAATGATAATGGATTTATTATGTAAAATATTTTGAATCTAAATAATAGAAAATTGAATTGTTGAATCGTAATTACCAAACTTAGTTTTGAAATTGTTGAATACTTAAAGTTTGAAATATATTGAATTGGAAATAGTTTATTCTGTGGATTAATTCTGTTTGAAATCGATATAATTTGGAATAGTTTATTTGGAAACTGAATTGAATTGAAATTTATGATTTGGGATTTGGTTAAATTTAAAATTTAGAAATTCGAGTTTGAAATGATATATAATCGTATTTATATTTTGAATTACGAATTGAAATGATACATATCCGTATCACATGACCATAGGATAGAAAATTATATACAGACATCGTTGTCTATATATAAAACATTTTTGAAATGATTTCTATAGTTTGTAAATAAAAATATGGTTTTAGGTAAATACTGATTTTAGATATTATATAAATGTTATTTTATCCTTGATTTTGAGCAATGTATAATTTGTTTCAATATAGAATAAGCTTAACAATAAGTTTGATTTTTATTGAAGATAATATGGTTAATTATTTAAATTATATTTTAATATAGAGTTTATAATGACTTAAATAAATTAAGGTTGGAAGATAAATTTGAGATTTATTTGAAATTGAATTTATTTAAGAATTAAACTCAAAGAAGTTTGAAGTGAAATTTATTAAATTTGAAATTTTAGAAGGTATGATTTTATAAATTGATTTTGGCTTAAGGTGAATTAGATGAATATTTCAAGTATAAATAAATTGAAGGAAATATTTAGTTATTTGAAATTTGAGTTTTATTTAAATGATAATGGATTTATTAAGTAAAATATTTTGAAACTAAGTAATAGAAAATTGAATTGTTGAATCGTAATTAACAAACTTAGTTTTGAAATTGTTTACTTAAAGTTTGAAATATTTTGAATTGGAAATGGTTTATTCCGTGGATCAAATCTGTTTGAAATTGATATAATTTGGAATAATTTATTTGAAAACTGTATTGAATTGAAATTTACGATTTGGGATTTGGTTAAATTTAAAATTTAAAAATTCGAGTTGTTTTGGAATTGATTTGTGAAATTGAAGAAGCTAGTTTATTATATGAAGTATTTTAAATATTTAAACCATTTAAGTGGTGGAAGTTATGTTTCAAAGTTATGAGTTTCAAGGTATTATAATTTAAAAGTGTTATATTTCAAGTGTTTTGATTTCGAAATGTTATAACTTTGAAAGTGTTATGATTTTAGAAAAGGATATATTTGAAATAAAAATGATATCGTATTGATTTGGTTTTGAAAAGGTAATGATATTTGGTTTTAAAACATAAACTATTTTTTAAATGACCGCGGTGTTATAATAACGTTTGGTTGTTAAAGAGACCGGGATCGGAAGTTGTCATACTCTCTACCAACTCCAAAAACCACTTTAACAACCGTGTACGCGGTAAAGATTCCAAAATGAAGTAGGATGGCGGCGACATTCTATTAAGGTTTACACGTGGACCCAACTCCCGTGAGTTGGCATAAGTTGGCTAAAACAGGAGCGATCTCGGGTCAAGGAGGTAGCCTCTCTTATCCGACACACTCCTTCGATATTATATTATGATTTTGAGATTGATTTGGTGGCCACTTTTGATTTTTGATTTAGGGGTGTGGCTTGAGGTGGGCGGTAGCAACTGCTACGCGTTACCACCTACCCGTGTGCATAATTGGTATATCTGCCCCGACATTGCCTTGTGTGCCGTGTCACCTACCCTAGCGCGCCTTGTACAAGTTTGATTTGTATCGTACCTATGGAGTATCCTCTGATAGCCACCCGATCAGGAGGTATTACGGTACTGTATAGACTATTGGCACTATTACGTGTTAAGGGCTATATGGGTAATCCCTTAACGCTATTTAAAAGTAAGTTTATTTTACTATTAGATACTATTATAGTAGCGAAATATTACTGCATAGTAAATAGTTTAACGGATCCTTAGGAGATGTGAATCCCGAGCATCTCTTAAGTTACTGCACTCATGTTAGACACTGGATAGGAGATGTCAAATCCCGTAAACATCTCTGACGCCGTTCCACTCATGTTATTTACCATTGATTTAACTTACATAAGATCTTTTAGTTCTAAATTGAGTATTTTGTCTTTTCAATTCGCTCGGGTCAGCCTGAGCATTTCAGGATTTGAAGACCTTATTGCTGGAGGACGAAGACGAAGATTGTATTATTATTTATTACATCATTCCACTACATTCATACTATTCCACTGCATTGTTATTTATTATTTTGGTATGGGTAACTCTGATTCTGTGTTGTATAAGTATAATCAAATGTTTTGTAAAACAGCTTCATGAATCGTTATTTGATTATTATATTTTGTCATTCTGCTGTGAGATTCCGTTTTGTTTTCTTTCTTTCTTCCTTTTTCTTATTCACCCCAATAACAATTCGCCCTTTTGTATGGTTTGAGTCTGACGTGTGTGGTTTGTCGTCGATTTAAAACATATAAAAAGGTGGGATATTACAAATAACCTTCTTGATCTATCCCTATTGTTATTAATACCTGGTATAAATGACCTATCTCCTAAATCCTTCATCAAAAAATTGTTGGATAGCCAAGCTTTCACAAATTCTAACATATGTAAGTCATTACCAATCAGTAGTAAATTTTCAACGTATAAAACTAAGAACATTATTGCACCATGTTCTTTCCTATATACACACTTCCTTTGTTCTAATTAGAACAAAACTGTTTGATTACCTTTTCAAAATATTTATTCCAACTCCTAGACACTTGATTATCACTATAGATTGATCTTAAGAATCTACAAGCTTTGTCGCCGCTCCCACTGACCTCAAAATCCTATGGCTGTGACATATAAATAATCTCTTCTGAATTACAATTTAGAAATGTTTTTAACACATGTCTGTCATATTTGGTGGTCATAATAAACAACGATGGTAAGAAGATACAAATTAATTTAAGCATGGTGACTATTGAAAACGTTTCTTCCTTATCAATGCCTTGAATTTGATGGAAATCTTTTGCAACTAACCTTGCTTTATAGGTGTTTTCGATAATTAAACCCAGTGATACTTTTATGGATCTAGGCTATCAAATGATGAAGGAGTGTATTAATAAGCTTGAAAGATGGTGAAATTGAGGGGCTAAAAAATTGGCCAAGTATAGAGCATTACATATCAATCGATACCGATCCATTGGGATCGGTACCGTATAATCCAATTATCACTATAGGGTCCACTCTTCCTGTTTGACTCAATGCTTGAAGTTGAATAAAAAGTGCAAGTGCAATGACTTGAAATTGGTCGGTGTTGATCAATATGAATTAGTACTAACAATCTTGGTTTGAAGACTTGAGCTATATCAAAGAGGAAAGTAAAGAACAAGTCAAAGACAGTTGTCGGCTCCAATCTATATTTATTGGTATCAAACAATGATGATGGTGAGAAATTGTGCCTTTTGACTTGTTTAACTTGTTGGAAAGTTTGATCTAGAGATTTTTGCTCATTTAAACCAGATCTAGTGGATTTTGTGCTCAAATGCGACTATAAAGGGCAACTTACATCTCTTAGAAAATGGATGTTTTTACGGATTCCATGCAGAGCTGCTCCAAATTCAAAATCATCCTTTTCTAGATCTAAAATCAATCGTAGTTTAGTTAAAGTTGTGAATCTCATCAAAAATAAAAGTGATAGTGGATTTAGGCATGAAATTTTGCCAAGCCACTTCTAACATCCTGTTTTTTTACCTCATTTTTCATTTACATTTTTAATTCGACTGGGGTGTTGACCACCTTTTAACCAACATGTTTTGATGCTTTCATTGAGAAGGAGTGAACTTAAGGTCATTACTACTAAATTTGCAAAAGATTTCCACTCAAATATGGAAGGTAATAGCTCCTAAGAAGGCTACTAGATCTAGAGTAGTTATTGAAGAGCAATATATTTCATATCATGAAGCTAAAGAAATGAATCTACAAAATATGAAATTAGGAACTTTATCTTCATTACAAGAAGTGTGATTGAAGTAGAGCTAAATCGAATGATGGTCGAGATGAACAAAAATGATGGATAGTCAATTGTCCATCATGGAAGAAATGAAGAAGAAGTTTGCTTCCTTTCACAACTACCTTGTAAATGTAAGAAGAGAAAAAAGATTGTTCATATTTAGATTTTGATGAGGAAAGTTCATTTTCATTTGAGCAGAATCATCAAGAAGGCGAGCAAAAGATGCTCAAAGGAGGTGAGGGGAGAAGTAGGAAGCAAAGTGCAAAAGATAGAGTGACTATTGCAGCATCAACATTAGTCGATACCGACCGACCTAGATTGGCTGGTGTCGATCGATCGGAGAGGATGAATTTGAGGAGGAATTGCTAGATGGTGGTGCTGAAGGTTATGATGAACATGGAGCTATCCTCAGGATGGTGTTATAGAAGAAAATGTAGCAAGGAATACTAGAAGTGGACGTAGTCCGCATCGCAGTCACTGGATAACCGAGTCAATGGACTCCCCAAAGATAGGGACAACCAGATCTCATCATGTTAGCCATGAGCATTGCCCGCCTAAACACATGATGATGAACATGACAATTGCCCCTCCTCGAACACATATAATGATTACAAGCTATGTAACTGGCTGGAGGCTTTTATGCCTGTTCATGTGGTAATGGGAGCTTTACATCAACCTTAGGGATTCCATGTCTATCGCATATGCATTGGAGGTCTGCGGCAGTAAGACCAGATAGAGGAGAGTCGGGCAAACTGTCAAGCGTGAAAACTCCATTTGGAGCGACATCCAAAGTGATGGCATCATGGGGCTCCTCCACTACCACTTACAAGGCTATAAAAGTGCGCCCATGATAGTAAAAGATGACCCGACTATTGGAACTAGGTCAGCCAGCAGCGGAATTAAAGGGTAAATTTCAAAAAATCCTTTGTTTGATCTTTAATAGGCCTACGAGGTCTAAATTTATTTAGAACTTTTCTAAGTTTCTTTTAAATAAAATCAATATTTTATTTAACTTTATGAATAAAGTTTTTTAAATGATTTCTATTATAATATATATATATATATATATCTGTGTGTGTAAGCGCATGTGTGCATGCGTATCATATTCATATATGTGTGTACGTGCACATGCAACAGAATAATGTGTACATGGTTTGATATGTCTGCGTGTAGGTGCTACGACTTACGATACAAATGTATATAAAATGGACATATTAACCCCTTTTATATACAAATATTTTGCCTAAATGAATATATTTGTGTTTATATATGTTGTTATATACAATTAATTATATATATATATATAATGAATATATTGAAGATATTTTAAGTGTTATCATATTAAATTATATCTAAATAGATGATGAGATTAAAGCAAACGAAGGGGCAATCTCTTATTAAAGAAGGAGAATACATGTGCAATTAATATACTTTAGTCAAGCGTACCTTTTATTTCAAAACTTAAAAGGCACATGTGAACAAATCAATGTTTGTTTAAACTAGATAAGGTTGAGTACTATGATACATAATGATTCAATTTCATAATGGTGTATGTATACATATACCAAATTAATTTTCTTTTTTAAATTCACTTTAAGTACACTCTGAACACATTTCAAATACACACTAGATGCACTTTGAAATCTACTTTAAATATGTGTACATTTATTTAATCTATTATATATATATATCCACTATACCTATTTATGTATACAAGTTAGAATATATATACACTTTAAAGATACCTTAAATATACTTTGAACACATTTTTACTATACTTTAAAATACTAAATAAATAAGCATTAAATACAATATAAACGCACATTAAAATACTTTAATATACATCCAACACTCATAAATACATTTTGAACGTGCATTAAATAAACATCAATACACTTTAAAAGCACTTTAATACGCATATATTGGAGAACAAAACTAAGATATACATGCATAGAAGTTATACCGTCATCTATAATTTACAAATATGGTGTGTGCATAGATTTATAAAGTGTAAAACAAGTTTTAAATAAAATAAAATATATGTACTGTAGCGACCCGCCTTTTATTCCATAGAAAGACGTATTATTAAGAAGAAAGAAAGGGATAGAAAAGAGAAAAGATAGAAAAGAAAGCAACAAACAACATCAGAACCTCACAGCGGAACGAATAAATTATATTATATCACATAAAATATTACATTGTATCGTATACATTAGAGTTATACAGCTAATACAACACAAACTAGACGGTTATAAACACCTGTCTAGTTATTATAATTCAAGTACATCACAGAAAACAGATACAACTCAAATACAGCGGAACCACTATATATCTACACGCTGAAGCCTCCTGCTCTATATCTCCTCCAGAACTCGTCAAAGCTATCCTGAATCCCTTGACTACACATACATAATATGAGTACCGAAGAATTTGATAAAACAGAAAATAAACACTTGGGTCAGACATGGGTCTGGTGTGAGTAAACAGGTTTAAAGTAGCTTAACTTTGAAAATCCTTCGAAAATGAAAGGTATCACATAAGAGTTCCCATAAATAAACATGGAAAAGTTTTTACCTTACGCTAATCAAAACATTTGATAGGAAATCCAGTGATATTATAATAAAGTCTAGGGTTTTCAAGTAAATAAGAAATAGCCGAAATTGTTACATTCATTAAATTCCAGCTACTAACCACGAAAGTGGGTAATACAATCAAAACCGTAGGATCTCGTAGGAAGAATGAGTTTCCATCAATGGCAGGGCTACTGGGGTACCACCCGTCACAGTACGGGGCCTAGATAACTGTACTGAGGATTACTCCCAATCCCTTGCAACAAAAAGCCGGAACCATCCCTTACTGGACAGTCCCAAACAAGACAACCCCACAGATGGCCGTCGCCAACTGCCCACATAGCCGAATAAAAGGGACCTCTAGACAGGGGTAAATCTCGTCCTACTTGGGCATGACCCACTTAGCCTTGCTGCACCTCCCCTGTTTTAGCCATTCCCGGTTGATGAGGCTTGAGGCTATGATTACCTTTATAGGACACATCAATCTTAGAATGCACATCGTTTACCTGACGATGTTCTAAAAGCATTCAATCCATACAAGTTTGTTCCGGGTTCGAACGAAACCGAAGGCACTATCTCGCTACACTCGTTTTGGAATCACCCTCGGAGTTAACGACAATAGCCCTTGCACTCTGAATCTTCATCTCGAACCTGAAAGTACTACCCCCGTTAAACTTGTATTGGAATCACCCTCAGAGTACTAACAACGAATAGTCCTTACACCTAGAGTCTTCACTCTTCACTTAAGATTCACGACTTAACGTTTAATTTGGATCGATGTGGTTTTCAGAATTCTAAATTTGGAAAACCGATCCCGGTCTTATCGAAATCCAAACGCCATCTTTTAGGTCCAAGTTGTTTTAAAGTTAAAACAATTCAATCCATCATTATCTATATACACACAGATAGATAATTCACATATCACAATAGATAATCACATTTTCATCATAAACAGATAATCCTATTATCATCACAAACAGATAATCATCTCAAACAGATAATCCATATTATCATACTTTAACTAAGCATCCATATCATATAGATATTACTCATCTCATTACTAAGATCACAACCATTCAATGAAATATCAATATCATCCATAAGCAATAATTTATTAACCACGATCTATAATTAATTTAAAATGAATTAAATTAATTACTTCTATCTCTAATTAATTTAAAATAAATTAAATTAATTGCTACATCTATAAATCCTGCTTATATATCCATTAATTAATTACAATCTAGTTAATTAATCATTCTCTAAGTATTCATCTTGATTAAACAACTTTGATTAATCATTCTCTAATTATAATAAGTAATTAGTTTTTAATTAATTTCACAAATTAATTAACCTTAATCATTTAGTAGTTAACATTTAATTACTTCATTTATTAATTAACTACAATTAATTACATTTATCCTTAATTAATTACATTAATTAATCACTTTATTATTAATTATTCCTTAATTAAACAATTCTTAATTACATAATTAATTATATTAATTAATGATCTCTAATTTATATTTAAATAAATTACTTTATCTAAATTAATTACATTTAGTAATTAATTTAAATTTAAAATACAATTATTAATCACCCTTGATTAATATCTATCCAGTAATTAACTACCCTTAACTACTCATTAACAAATTAATTATTCCATAATTAATTATCTTTATTAATTAATCCCTTGATTAATTACAAAAGTAATTACCCAAATTACTTCATTATAAATCATCTTTCGCTAATTACATTCCAGTAATTATCATTTATTACTTCCCTAAGTAATTATGCTCCATTAATTACATTAAGTAATTGCTCTTATTAAATCATCAAATGATTTTCTTAAATTAATTAAACTAAATTAATTAACTTAAACTAATCACATTATCATAACTAATTTTAATAAGTAATTAATCCCTTAATTACTTTTATCAAGTAATTATGCTTACAATTTACAATTGATTATCTTCTATTAATTAATCTAATTAATTATCAAAATAAATCACATTAATTAATTACTTAATAATCCTTAGATAATTATCTTTATTAACTAATAACATTTTCTTTAATTACTTTCTTAAGAAATTTATCTTAGATTAATCATTATCAATCATCTCTAATTATAAATTAATCTAAATCATTAATTTAAAATCAAATAAATAAGTCATTCCTTAATTCTCTTATAAATTAAATTCTTTTATTATCTTAATTATTTCTAAGATAATCCATTTACTTTATTAATGACTTCATTAACATTCAAGTGTATTTAAAACATTACACTTCTAAATTTAATTCAATTTCCACTTTGAATTTAAGATTCAAAATGTTTAACCATTTAAACATTTATCCAAATTTAAATAAATTTATAAACCTTAAAATAAATGTAAAGAGCATTCATTACTTATATAAGATACTTATATAAGAAAAAGTTTAAACTAAATTGCTTAATTTTATTAAAAGAAATCAAGCTTTAATATAAATTGATTATTTAACTTCCAAATTTAAGTTAAACACTTCATAACTTTTCATTCAAATATTAAAGGAAATCTTTTATAAACAATTTTATCAAGTTTAAACATTTATTTGAAAACAAATTCACTTTTAAAATCTACTTTAAAACATTTAAAGTTGTTCAATATTTAAATTTACAAAACTAATTTAAATTCAAGATTTGGATTCATAGTAACTTGAATCCATATTTAGACTTGATTTAAAACTTGCTTTAAATTTAAAATTTTCATTTTAAAACTTACGATTCATAAGTTCATTTGAATCCAAACTTAAATCTTTGAATTTAAAAACCCCTGTTTTAAATCCCGCTTTAAATTTAAATTTCATTTAAATTTTAAAAACTTAACACTGTCGGGTTATAAAACCTGAAACTAACCATTGACCCGAGACCACCTATTAATGCTTCGAGACAAAACCCTAAATGCTTCGAGTAAAATACTCGAACTACCCGAGTAAAACTTGAGTTCCATTCTCTGCTCAAGCCCAAAAGTTCACCAGAACTATAAAATGCATGGTGCACATGCACCGTGGCTCTGGCAACCTCCAGCCATCATCACCACCTTCATCACGTCGCCGACCATCTCCAAACATGATCACGACCATAAAAATTCACACAATAGCCCAAAATCAAAATCGAGTTAGCCAAACAAACCTGGAATTCGACACTACAAACAATGCCCAAACCTGTCAACACCTCCTCAATTCATCTCCGACCATCAGAGCACCAGCGACCCCGGCCAAACCTTCGCCTACATCCCCTCTTCCAATTCCCAAAACCCTGCAGCACTCGATGCACCAGAGGAATCGAGAAGCATCAAAATTCCATCCACCAGTAAACTAGGTTTAGAAACTAAAATGAGCAACCACTGTCTCCACCTATCTCTAACCATCCACCTGCCATTTTTCCTCCACTCACCAATCTTTCCTCCACCTCCAGGAAGAACTACAACATTCCAGATCCACTTGATCATCAGAAAAGACCCAGAAATCCTTTTCTGAGCAACTCTAAATACCCTCTCCAATACTAACTTAAAAATCATGGTTTAGCCTTTAAAATTCCTAGTATTCGAAAGCAATTCAAACTATATTGGTGAATTTACGAATCATCAAGTTTGAGTTTTCCTGCTTTCTGATTTTTCACTGTAACTTTAAACTTTATAAACTATTAATCGAATATATTTACCTGAATCTGTTTTTAAAAGCAAGAACACAATGTTATTAACAGTTTCTCTTTAGTAATCAAAGTCAAATTTTAATTATACAGTGGGATATGAATTTATTTGTGATAAAGATGGGTCTGTTATCAACAACAGAGCCCAAAAATGTAATACTCAGAAATAAGTATGCAAGCAATATCATACTCATAAACACACATTTATTTTCAAACTCAAGCAATCATTAGAGGCTATATTATCATACATGCAATAAGATTCATCCAGATTTTAAAAAGAAAGATTTGTTTTTAAAAACAGAAGTTTACTCACCTATAAAGAAGTAGAGAACATGATTTTGTTTCCTGAATTTTTTTTGCTCAGGATTATGAATCTGGAGTTTTGAATCTGCTTGCTGTTGAATTTCTATTGTTGGAGTTTAATCCTGAAGTTGAATTACTTGCTGTTGATCTAGAGAGGTTACTGAGATGTTGATTACATGCCTTGCTTTACAGATTTTTGAATTAAGATTTGTAATTGAATTTTTTTTGCAGATTTTTGAACTTGAGTTGTATTTGGTTTTGAATTTCTTCTTAAAATCTGATTTCAGTTTTTCTTTTGAAGAGAATGTTTCAACTAAAATGAATTGCCAAGTTTTCTACTTAATACATTTTTAATAAAATGTTTTCAAAAATAAATAAAACAAATGCCACTTGTTGCATTAGGTTGTAGAGTGATTTACAAGTGTCTTTCTCATGTATAATAACCTTACACATGTTATATTTCAATATTAAAATAATTACTTAATTTTATAAATTTTTTTAAATTCATTTCTTATTTATGTTATCATGTTTTTAAATGTTTATTTCCACTTAGCCTTTAAATGTTTACATATAAATTTCCTTTATACAATTACATATTTTAATGTTTATTTGTATATTTAAAAAATATATTTTCAAAGCTAAATTTTTAAGAAAGAAGAAAAAAATTAAAAAGAAAAAGATATTGAATTATGCCTTATTTTCAAAGTTTAAAAAACATTGTACTTCAATGTATATACTAAATTTATTTCAAAAACCAATCTTTAAAAGAAAACTAAAATAAAATTTTATTATAATATACAATTTAAACTATTATATATTTTTTAAACAAAATAAATATTTTGTGATATTCCAGAATTTCTGGCAATATCAATTTAATAATCTTTATCTAAAATTAAATTGATTTGATAATTTTGATTAATAAAATATGAATTGGTTAAAAAATCTAATTAAATAAATATTTAATTAGTGATTTTATCTTTTAAAAGCTAATTAAATGTTTCTATCTATAATATATATATATATATTTGTATATATATTATAGATAATCTTTGATTTGAAATTTAATAAATAAATAAAGTCTTTTTTTTAATTCTAATAATATATTTAGTAATTTGGAAATTATGTTTTAAATTAATATTAAGTTTTTTAAAGTTATTTAATTAATAACTATATGATTTAAAATACTTAAATAAATGTTAATTGTTTAAAATTTTATCTTAACTTAATTTTTAAATTTAAATAAAAGGTTTGTTTTATTTCTTTCTAAATATTACTTGATATAAATGTGATTTGAAAATTTTATATATAAGCTTAAATTACAATATGGCATATGGTCTTAATTCATTTAATAATAGAAGTGATTTATAATCTCTTTTATAAATCATTTAAAATTTGTTAAATTTGTAATTTTCAAGCCATATTAATAATGTATTATTTTTCCATATAAATATAAAAAAACTAAAATAAGAAAATGAAATTATCATTTTAAACTGAATAAGTTGACTTTAATTTGGATTTCAAAAGTTTAATTTGAATTTGGAATTTATTTTGAAATTCAAAATAATAGATTCTTAAAAATATGTGGATAAGCTTTAATTTATAATTTGTTTTTATTACATTTTCTTTACATAAGAAATTCATATGTATATTTACATAAGTATAAATAAATTAAGTTTAAAGCTTTATCTAACATTTAAATAAAAAGAAAATTAAACAAGACAAGTGTTAACATATTAAGAAATCAAACTACATGTGTTAATTAATGAATAAAGGTTTATGACAAGTGTCATTTAATTCCTATTTTCTTTTTATTATTTTGTTAATTAATTTCAGCCATGTACATTGTTTTTTTTCATTCATCATTTTCCTTTGTATCTTTTTACTCAATTAAGAGAAACTCAAACTTCTCCCAAAAACAAAATCTGCCTCAAACAGAAATTATCAAACAAAAATCTGAAACATCACTCTTCAAATCTGAAATTTCACTCCTCAAATTATAATTGCAAATCAAGAGCCTGTAACAAGATTTTCAAATTCAAACCTGCATTTCTTTTCAAACCTGAAATAAATTCTTACAAAAATCAAATGTCTGCATTTTCAAAACCCAAAGAAATCAACCCTGCATTTCTTTCTCCGGAAAATCATCAGCATGCCAGCATTTTCAAGCCTACATGCATGTAGTTTTGGATAGGGAGCAAAAATCATTTCAGTTTCATTAGCATACAACTGCAGCTTTTAAATCAAAAGACAAATGCAGGTAACTCCAAGTTTTAAAGTATGGAGTGTTCTGTTCTTCTGAATAACTTGTGAGTAACATCACCTTTTAAAATTAAGTATCTATCATCTGTTGCATGTTAATTTCTGGACAATGAGTATGTTTTGTGTGATTTTATATGAATGAATTATATGTTTATGTGGGTATATAGGAAGTGTGCATATTTGTTTTCTGTAGCATTCATGTATCTTTAATTTTCAAGCTTCTGATTGGTTTAAAATCATTATCTCTTGATTTAGTTTAGATTTGGATTTTAGACTTAAACCAAATCAGATTGTTTCATCATAGATTATAATTTAAAATTTCTACTTAAGTCAAAATATACTTGTAATGGCTTTAGGTATAAAACAACATAGCAAGATTGATATAGGTGAAAATTCAAACACTTTAATTCATCAATTTAAGAACATAAACTAAATCCTTAACCCTAGACATGAATTTTAAGAATGAAATTATGATTTTTAGTTAAAGAGTGAATAAGCAGTTTCCTTTTGATCAATTTTGAAATTCTGGGTGGCCTATGGCGACCCAGTTGATTTGAGGTGTCGGAGTTCTTTATGAAGGTAGAGCAGGGATCGGAGGGATCAACAAAATTATCAGGTGGTGAATTAAGGCGATATGGTGGCGGCAGGAGGTCTATCTTGCCTGTAGCCCTAGTTTTTGGGTTTGGTTTTTAGTGTGTTCGTTCATCGTCTCTGGTGGATCGAGCTCCACGAGAGCTTGGGAATTGGTTGGGGGTATGGAAGAGAAGATGGGGCCGGAGGCATTGCCGTTCTGGTGATCCACAGTGGGAGAACGAAGTGATGTTTTAGGTTTGAGTTGGGTTTGGTTCTGTGTTCCAGGTTTGGGTGTGGTGTCTCGATCTTGATTTCAGGTGGATGGTGAAGTTCTGGTGATCGTGGGATGGTGAGTGGGTGGTTGCCGATGAGATGGAGCCATGGTGAAAGGCCGGAGTTGATTGGAGTCACGGTGCACATGCACCGTGCACTTTTATTTTCTGGTGAAGTGGGTTAGTATTGGTGAAGATGTTCTCGTGTATTGCTCGTGTAATTCGAGTATTTACCCGAAGTCAAGTGAGAGGTGACTCGAAGAAATTAGAGTGGACTCGAGTTTTTTTAGTTTCAGGTTTTAGAATACCCGACAGTGTGCAGTTTTGAAATTTAAAACTAAATTTAAATAAAGAAGCAAAGCATGTTGTAAACAAAAGTTTTAAAATAAGTTTAAATCTGAATTCAAATGAGTTTGAATTCTACTTTTTAAAACTAAATAAATTTTATAAAAAATGAAATGTTTTAACCACTTTAAAATGTTAAAGTATTTTACAACATGTTTTTTTAAAATATGAAATGAGATTTAAACAAGATTTTAAATCTAAAATTAAAATCTGAATTCAAAGCTTGATTTGAATTCTAGTTTGAAATAAATAGAGTTTTTGAATTTAAATGTTTTAAAACAACTTTAAATGTTGTAAAATATGGTTTGAGTTTAAAAATGAATTTGGGTTTAAAATTCTTTTAATTTTTTTTTATAAAACAAATAGATTCTTTAACATGTTATACAAAGGTTTTGAATTGTTTAAAAAAAAAGCTTTGTTTACGTTAAAATTGATTTCATTTTAAATCTTAATTTAAAATGGAATTTAAAGGAAATTTAAAAGCAAATTGTTTTTAAATTACTTTGTAAATGATAATTAAATCATAAATAAGATTAAGGTTCATCTTAAGGTTAATTAGGCCTTAATGATTTATAGTTCATTAAATTATTAACGATAATTAATTAATTAAATAATTAAGGGTTTTATTTAATTAATTAAAGAATTAAGTAAGTTAATTTAGAATTGATTAAATTGTAATTAAGTAATCATTAATTAGATAAGGTTTGATTTTAAATTAATGATTTGAAATTTATTAATCAAGTAATTAAAAATTAATTAAATTATAGATGAACACTTGATTATTTAAATAATTAGAGATTAATTAATGGGTTTTATAGATAATTAAATTTGTAATTTATAATGATTAATCTCAGTTAATTACTTTAGAGAAGTAATTAAAGATTTGTTAATGGTTAATGAAGGTCATTAACATAGGATTATTTAATAATTAATTAATGTGATTAATTTTTAATGATTGATTAGATTAATTAATTTAAAGATAATCAATTGTGAAATGTTTAAGTGTAATTACTTAATGGAAGTAATCAAGGAATTAATTACTAATTGTAATTAATTAAGTTTATTTTGATTAGTTTAAGTTAATTAATTAAGTTTAATTAATTTAAAATAATCATTGAATAATTTAAGAGGTAATTACTCAATGTAATTAATAGTGAACAATTACTTAGTGAAGTAATTAAGAAGATAAATTACTGGATGTAATTAAATTGAAGGATAATTGGGTAATAGAAGAGTTTTGGAGATTAATTACTTTGTGTAATTCATACGAAGGATAATTATTTAGAGGAAGTAATTAATAATTAATTACTTAGTGTAATTAATTAAGAATTGATTAATATAGCTATTTGAAGATAATTAAGAGATGTAATTAATTAAGGGTAATTAATTACTTAACGAGATTAATCTAGAGTGATTAATAAATATGATTAATTAAAGATTAATTATTAAGGATAATTAATTAGGGAGTAATTAATTTGTATTAATGAAGTAATTAAAGGTAGTCAATTAATGAATGGGTTTAATCTAGAGTAATTAATCAATATGGTTTAATTTATGATTAATGACTTAATGTAATTAATTTAAATAGGGTAATTATAAATATAAAAATAATTAGGGATCATTAATTTATATGATTAATGATGTAATTAAGGATTGATTAATAAGAACAATTAATCAATGAAGGAATTAATTAATGTAATTAATTAAGGAATTAATGTAATTAATTATAGTTAATTAATTAATGAAGTAACTAAAAGGGTTAATTACTGATTTTGGTTTAAGATAATTAATTTGTGGAATTAATTAAAGGCAATTACTTGAATGTAATTAAAGGATAATTAATCAAGGGTGATTAATTAGGGTGATTAATTAGAGGGTAATTAATTAATAGATTTGTAATTAATTAATGGGTATTAAGCAAGGTTTGTATTGATGAAGTAATTAATGTAATTTACTTTAAATTAATTAGGGAAGAAATAATTAATTTAATTTATTTTAAATTAATTATAGAATGGTGATTAATAAGTCATTGCTTATGAATGCTGTTTGATGATTGCCCTGAATAGTTGAGATCTCAGATATGAGATAAGGGATGTTGTGTGATATAGATGCATTGGTTGCATTTGAGTTGATAATATGAATTATCTGCTGTGATGATAATATGAATTATCTGTTTATGGTGATAATGTTGATTATCTATTGTGAAATTGTGAATTATCTATCTGTGTGTATATAGATAATATTGAATTGAATTATTTTAAACATTAAAACAACTTGGACCTAAAAGACACGTTTTGGATTTCGATGAGACCGGGATCGGGTTTCCATATTTGGATATCCGAAAACCACATCGATCCAAATTAACGATAGGTCGTGAATCTCAAGTGAACATGAAGATTCAGAGTGCAAGGGTTATCATCGTTGACTCTGAGGGTGATTCCAAAATGAGTGTAACGAGATAATGCCTACGGTTTCGTTCGAACCCGGAACGAACTTGTATGGATTGAATGCTTTCAGAACATCGTTATGTGGACGATGAGCTTTCTAAGAGATGTGTTCTCTAAAGGTAATCGTAGCCTAAAGCCTCATCAACCGGGAATGGCTAAAACAGGGGAGGTGCAGCAAGGTTAAGTGGGTCATGCCCAAGTAGGATGAGATTTACCCCTGTCTAAAAGTCCCTTTATATTCCGCTGTGTGGGGCAGTTGATTGCAACAACTGCCGGGGTTGTCTTGTTCGGGACTGTCCAGTAAGGGATGGTTCAGGCCTTATGTTGCAGGGGATTGGGAGTGATCCTCGGTACGGTGATCTAGGCCATGTACTGTGATGGGCGGTACCCCTGTAGCCTTGCCATTTTATGGAATCCAAAATCCAATAAGTGCCAACGGAGTTTATCTTCTGTTTTCTTAAACTCTTGGGTACTCAAATTTTTACCAGCAGCCAAGGGATTCAGGTTAGCTTTGACGAATTTTGGAGGAGCAATGGAGCAGGAGGCTTCGGCGTTAGATATATAGTTTCCGCTGGGTGTTCTTTGTGTTGGTACCTCTTTGTTGAGTTGTATTAAGTTGTAATAACTAGACAGATGCTTATAATTGTCTAGTATGTGATGTATATGCTGTGTAACTCTGATTGGTGTTGTATATTATAATACTTATGTCATTAATATAATTTATTCGTTCCGCTGTTGAGTTTCTGGTGTTGTTTCTTCTTTCTCTTCTTCCTTTTCTCTTTTCTATCCCTTTTCTTCCTTAAAGATGATACTACTTTCTGTGGAGAAAAAAGTCGGGTCGTCATAGTTGGTATCAGAGCGCTAGGCTGAGTGAATACCTAGGCTTTGGAGTGATTTCTTTCTTGAGAGAGCGTATTTGTAATTTTGGTGTGTATATATATACACACACACACACACACACACCTACCTATCTGTTTGGTTACTTGTTCGGGTTTTCCAATATAAGTTATAAAGGTAGATGGGGTAGTGGTGTGTATAATGCGACCTCCATTGGTTGGAGTTTGTATGTTTGAGGTTGGAAGTGTATCTGTCGAGACTGTAGACCTAATACCGTCTCGAGTAAGCTTTGCAGTGGTGTATGGATTTCATCGATAACCTGTTAAAGTTTGGAGTTCATCTTTGAGTTGGATGAGTAGAGTTAGGATCTGTTGGTTGGACTGAAGCAAGTGATGGTATCTTGATACCTTAGGAAGTAGTAGCTGCGTGATGAAATGCAGTGACTATGGATGTTTCCAAAGATGATTTCTTTGGAACAAGTTTAAGGAAGTAGGTCTGCTTCAGTGTTGTGGCTGAGTTCAGCAGGGTGTTTCTGTTTGGTTTGGGGTCCGAGTTTCTCGAAGAGCTTTGGATTAGGAATTCTTTGGTATTTGAGTCAGCAGTGCAGCTCAGAGTGTTCTGTGGGTTGGCATAAGGTCTTCTGGCTTAGCAGTGTCTGAGAGTGGAGTTCAGAAGCAACAGGGTGGATCCATTTCTTCGATGAATTGGCTAGTTAAGAGTAAGCTGTTCTGATTGGTAAAGAGAGAAAGTATTTCTTTGGATGTTAGGCTGGATTGATCGCAAAAGTGACTTGCGATAATTGAGTATTCACTTGGATTGTTGGAGATTTTTTTTTCTGGATGTCTTCAGGGAAGTCAGAGGTTGTCCGCATCTAGAGATTCAGTTTCCTTATCGACCAGGATTCCAAGTGTGGTACCGGTGGTTCAACTAGTTGAAGGTTGGTTCCTTGAGATGGAGTTTGGTGAAGCAGCTCAGGATTGGAGGAACTTCTGAGTTTTCTCTTGGTTATCAGAGATCTTGTAGGTTATGTTGCCCAGTTTGTGCTCGTGTTCATCATCAGCATTCTTTTCTACTCCAGATCAGAGTTGTGTAGCGGAAGCAGTTTGGGAGTGCATCTAATTTTCTTTTCCGGATAGAAGTTTATTTTCTTCTGATGGTTGTGAGTGGTGTTTGTTCTTGGTCTTGGTTGATCGTGGAGGATCATTCTGGTGGATTGGGTTTGGTCCAGTTTGTTTCTTGAGACATCAGCGGGGATTGAGCTGATCAGGAAGGAAGTAGGCAGCCAAGGATCGTCTAAAGAGTTTTGTGGATCAGAATCAGAGATCTGATTTTGTGATAAGTTTTCTCCAGTTTTAGGAGCTATAAGATTGGGTAAGGTTGGGAAGCTAGCTCCGAGGTGTTTTGGATCTCTTCTGTGTTCTGTTATGGATAAGTGTTTGGTCTTCTGGATTGAATTGCCAGTTTGGACAACTGGAATTCGAGGTGTTTCACGTATCTCTGAGGAAGTACGTGTATGATCTATCTCTGGATTGTGGAATCAGCTGTTTTGGGAGATTTGGTTGTTGAGTCAGACTTGCCTGTAGTCTGATTTCTTATTTAATTAGTTTGGTAGATCGAGATGAGTAGGAGCTTAGTAGTGTTGATTGTTTGGATTCTGTAGAGCGAGTATCCCGGTGTTTATACCTGGGAAACTCGAGAAAATTCTATTCAGAATCTTTTGTCTGGATAGTTAAATTTGTTTGTTTGGGTAAATTGGTTGCTATTTTTGTTAGCATATGGTTGATAATATATGCTTGTGATTTAAAATTAAATAGATTATTAAATTACTTTTGTTTTAAATTTCGGGGACGAAATTCTTTTAAGGGGGAAGGAATGTGATATCTCGGAATTTATGGCAATCTCAATTTAATAATTTTTATCTAAAATTAAATTGATTTGATAATACTGATTAATAAAATATGAATTGGTTTAATAATCTAATTAAATAAATATTTAATTAGTGATTTTATCTTTTAAAAGCTAAATAAATGTTTCTATAATGTGTGTATATATATATATTTGTATATATATTATAGATAATCTTTGATTTGAAATTTAATAAATAAATAAAATTTTGTTTTCAAATTCGAATAATATATTTAGTAATTTGGAAATTATGTTTTAAATTAATATTAAGTTTTTCAAAGTTACTTAATTAATAACTATATGATTTGTAAATACTTAAAATAAATGTTAATTGTTTAAAATTTTATCTTAGCTTAATTTTTAAATTTAAATAAAAGGTTTGTTTTATTTCTTTTTAAATATTACTTGATATAAATGTGATTTGAAAATTTTATATATAAGTTTAAATTACAATATGGCATATGGTCTTAATTCATTTAAGAATAGAAGTGATTTATAATCTCTTTTATAAATCATTTAAGATTTGTTAAATTTGTTATTTTCAAGCCATATTAATAATGTATTATTTTTCCATATAAATATAAAAAGAATTAAAATAAAAAATGAAATTATCATTTTAAATTGAATAAGTTGACTTTAATTTGGATTTCAAAAGTTTAATTTGAATTTGGAATTTATTTTGAAATTCAAAATAATAGATTCTTAAAAATATTTGGATAAGCTTTAATTTATAATTTGTTTTTATTACATTTTCTTTACATAAGAAATTCACATGTATATTTACATAAGTATAAATAAATTAAGTTTAAAGCTTTATCTAACATTTAAATAAAAAGAAAATTAAACAAGACAAGTGTTAACATATTAACAAGTCAAACTACATGTGTTAATTAATGAATAAAGGTTTATGAAAAGTGTCATTTAATTCCTATTTTCTTTTTATTATTTTGTTAATTAATTTCAGCCATGTACATTGTTTTTTTTTCATTCATCATTTTCCTTTCTATCTTTTTACTCAACTAAGAGAAACTCAAACTTCCTCTCAAAAACAAAATCTGCCTCAAACAGAAATTATCAAACAAAAACCTGAAACATCACTCTTCAAATCTGAAATTTCACTCCTCAAATTATAATTGCAAATCAAGAGCCTGTAACAAGATTTTCAAATTCAAACCTGCATTTCTTTTCAAACCTGAAATAAATTCCTGCAAAAATCAAATGTCTGCATTTTCAAAACACAAAGAAATCAACCCTTCATTTCTTCCTCTGGAAAATCATCAGCATGCCAGCATTTTCAAGCCTACATGCATGTAGTTTTGGATAGGAAGCAAAAACATTTCAGTTTCATTAGCATACAACTGCAGCTTTTAAATCAAAAGACAAATGCAGACAACTCCAAGTTTTAAAGTATGGAGTGCTCTGTTCTTCTGAATAACTTGTGAGTAACATCACCTTTTAAAATTAAGTATCTATCATCTGTTGCATGTTAATTTCTGGACAATGAGTATGTTTTGTGTGATTTTATATGAATGAATTATATGTTTATGTGGGTATATAGGAAGTGTGCATATTTGTTTTCTGTAGCATTCATGTATCTTTACTTTTCAAGCTTCTAATTGATTTAAAATCATTATCTCTTGATTTAGTTTAGGTTTGGATTTGAGACTTAAACCAAATCAGATTGTTTCATCATAGATTATAATTTAAAATTTCTACTTAAGTCAAAATATACTTGTAATGACTCTGGGTACAAAACAACAGAGCAAGATTGATATAGGTGAAAATTCAAACACTTTAATTCATCAATTTAGGAACATAAACTAAATCCTTTACCCTAGACATGAATTTTAAGAATGAAATTATGATTTTTAGTTAAAGAGTGAATGAGCAGTTCCCGTTTGATCAATTTTAAAGTTCTGGGTGGCCTATGGCGACCCAATTGATTTGAGGTGTCGGAGTTCTTTATGAAGGTAGAGCAGGGATCAGAGGGATCAGCAAAATTATCAGGTGGTGAATCAAGGCGACGTGGTGGCGGCAGAAGGTCGATCTTGCCTGTAGCCCTAATTTTTGGGTTTGGTTTTTAGTGTGTTCGTTCATCGTCTCTGGTGGATTGAGCTCCACTAGAGCTTGGGAATTGGTTAGGGGTATGGAAGAGAAGATGGAGCCGGAGGCATTGCCATTCTGGTGATCCGCAGTGGGAGAACGAAGTGATGTTTCAGGTTTGGGTTGGGTTTGGTTCTGTGTTCCAGGTTTGGGTGTGGTGTCTCAATCTTGATTTCAAGTGGATGGTGAAGTTCTAGTGATCGTGGGATGGTGAGTGGGTGGTTGCCGATGAGATGGAGCCATGGTGAAAGGTCAGAGTTGATCGGAGTCACGGTGCACGTGTACCGTGCACTTTTATTTTCTGGTGAAGTGGGTTAGTATTGGTGAAGATGTTCTCGTGTATTGCTCGTGTAATTCGAGTATTTACCCGAAGTCAAGTGAGAGGTGACTCGAAGAAATCAGAGTGGACTCGAGTTTTTTTTTTTAGTTTCAAGTTTTAGAAAACCTGACAGTGTGCAGTTTTGAAATTTAATACTAAATTTAAATAAAGAAGCAAAGCATGTTGTAAATAAAAGTTTTAAAATAAGTTTAAATCTGAATTCAAATGAGTTTGAATTCTACTTTTTAATAATAAATAAATTTTATAAAAATGAATGTTTTAACCACTTTAAAATGTTAATGTATTTTATAGCATGTTTTTTTAAATATGAAATGAGATTTAAACAAGATTTTAAATCTAAAATTAAAATCTGAATTCAAAGCTTGATTTGAATTCTAGTTTGAAATAAATAGAGTTTTTGAATTTAAATGTTTTAAAACAACTTTAAATGTTTTAAAATATGGTTTGAGTTTAAAAATGAACTTGGGTTTAAAATTCTTTTAATTTTTTTATAAAACAAATAGATTCTTTAACATGTTATACAAAGGTTTTGAATTGTTTGAAAAAAAGCTTTGTTTACGTTAAAATTGATTTCATTTTAAATCTTAATTTAAAATGAAATTTAAAGGAAATTTAGAAGCAAATTGTTTTTAAATTACTTTGTAAATGATAATTAAATCATAAATAAGATTAAGGTTCATCTTAAGGTTAATTAGGCCTTAATGATTTATAGTTCATCAAATTATTAAGGATAATTAATTAATTAAATAATTAAGGGTTTTATTTAATTAATTGAAGAATTAAGTAAGTTAATTAAGAATTAATTAAATTGTAATTAAGTAATCATTAATTAGATAAGGTTTGATTTTAAATTAATGATTTGAAATTTATTAATCAAGTAATTAAAAATTAATTAAATTATAGATGAACACTTGACTGTTTAAATAATTAGAGATTAATTAATGGGTTTTATAGATAATTTAATTTGTAATTTGTAATGATTAATCTCAGTTAATTACTTTAGAGAAGTAATTAAAGATTTGTTAATGGTTAATGAAGGTCATTAATATAGGATTATTTAATAATTAATTAATGTGATTAATTTTTAGTGATTAATTAGATTAATTAATTTAAAGATAATCAATTGTGAAATGTTTAAGTGTAATTACTTAATGGAAGTAATCAAGGAATTAATTACTAATTGTAATTAATTAAGTTTATTTTGATTAGTTTAAGTTAATTAATTAAGTTTAATTAATTTAAAATAATCATTGAATAATTTAAGAGGTAATTACTCAATGTAATTAATAGTGAACAATTACTTAGTGAAGTAATTAAGAAGATAAATTGCTGGATGTGATTAAATTGAAGGATAATTGGGTAATGGAAGAGTTTTGGAGATTAATTACTTTGTGTAATTCATACGAAGGATAATTATTTAGAGGAAGTAATTAATAATTAATTACTTAGTGTAATTAATAAAGAATTGATTAATAAAGCTATTTGGAGATAATTAAGAGATGTAATTAATTAAGGGTAATTAATTACTTAATGAGATTAATATAGGGTGATTAATAAATATGATTAATTAAAGATTAATTATTGAAGATAATTAATTAGGGAGTAATTAATTTGTATTAATGAAGTAATTAAAGGTAGTCAATTACTGAATGGTTTAATCTAGAGTAATTAATCAATATGGTTTAATTTATGATTAATGACTTAATGTAATTAATTTAAATAGGGTAATTATAAAAATAAAAATAATTAGGGATCATCAATTTATATGATTAATGATGTAATTAAGGATTGATTAATAAGAACAATTAATCAATGAAGGTATTAATTAATGTAATTAATTAAGGATTAATGTAATTAATTATAGTTAATCAATTAATGAAGTAATTAAAGGGTTAATTACTGATTTTGGTTTAAGATAATTAATTTGTGGAATTTGCAATACTTGAATGTGATTAAAGTATAATTAATCAAGGGTGATTAATTAGGGTGATTAATTAGAGGGTAATTAATTAATTGATTTGTAATTAATTAATGGGTATGTAAGCAAGATTTGTATTGATGGAGTAATTAATTTAATTACTTTAAATTAATTAGGGAAGAAGTAATTAATTTAATTCATTTTAAATTAATTATAGAATGGTGATTAATAAGTCATTGCTTATGAATGCTGTTTGATATTGATTGCCCTGAATAGTTGAGATCTCAGATATGAGATAATGGATGTTGTGTGATATAGATGCTTTGGTTGCATTTGAGTTGATAATATGAATTATATACTGTGATGAGAATATGAATTATCTGTTTATGGCGATAATGTTGATTATCTATTGTGAAATTGTGAATTATCTATCTGTGTGTATATAGATAATATTGAATTGAATTGTTTTAAACATTAAAACAACTTGGACGTAAAAGACACGTTTTGGATTTCGATGAGACCGGGATCGGGTTTCCATATTTGGATATCCGAAAACCACATCGATCCAAATTAACGATAGGTCGTGAATCTCAAGTGAAGATGAAGATTCAGAGTGCAAGAGTTATCGTCATTGACTCTGAGGGTGATTCCAAAATGAGTGTAACGAGATAATGCCTTTGGTTTCGTTCGAACCCGGAACGAACTTGTATGGATTGAATGCTTTCAGAACATCGTCAGGTGGACGATGAGCATTCTAAAAGATGTGTTCTCTAAAGGTAATCATAGCCTCAAAAACCGGGAATGGATAAAACACGGGAGGTGCAGCAAGGTTAAGTGGGTCATGCCCAAGTAGGATGAGATTTACCCCTGTCTAGAAGTCCCTTTATATTCGGCTGTGTGGGGCAGTTGATTGCAACAACTGCCGGAATTGTCTTGTTCGGGACTGTCCAGTAAGGGATGGTTCTGGCCTTGTGTTGCAGGGGATTGGGAGTGATCCTCGGTACGGTGATCTAGGCCACGTACTATGACGGGCGGTACCCCAGTAGCCCTGCCATACCCCAGTTGCCCTGCCATTGTATGGAGAATCCAATAAGTGCCAATGGTTTTGAATGTATTACCCACTTTTGTGTCTAGTAGCTAGAATTTCATAAATGTAACAATTTCGGCTATTTATTATTTATTTGAAAACCCTAGACAATATTATAATATCATCGGATTTCCTATCAAATGTTTTGGTTAGCGTAAGGTAAAAACTTTTCCATGTTTATGTGTGGGAAGTCTTACGTGATACCATTGTTTTCAAAAGATTTTTAAAATTAAACAACCTTAACCTGTTACTCACACCAGACCCATGTCTGACCCAGAGTTTATCTTCTGTTTTCTTAAACTCTTGGGTACTCAAACTTTTACGAGTAGCCAAGTGATTCAGGTTAGCTTTGATGAATTTTGGAGGAGCAATGGAGCAAGAGGCTTCGGCGTTAGATATATAGTTTCCGTTGGGTGTTCTCTGTGTTGGTACCTCTTTGTTGAGTTGTATTAAGTTGTAATAGCCAGACAGGTGTTTATAGCTGTCTAGTATGTGATGTATATGCTGTGTAACTCTAATTTGTGTTGTATATTATAATAGTTATGTTATTAATATAATTCATTCGTTCCGCTGTTGAGTTTCTGGTGTTGTTTCTTCTTTCGTTTCTTCCTTTTCTCTTTTCTATCCTTTTTCTTTCTTAAAGATGATACGACTTTATGTGGAGAAAAAAGTCGGGTCGTCACATATTTACTTTAATTTCTTTCGAAAATATCAGATAGATTTTTAAACAAACTTTTGAAAAGTTTCTATGCTAATTTCAGTCAAATTTTCCAGTTCACAATTTATACACACACACATATATATATATTATAAATTTGAAAACATTCTTATTAAATTTAAAATTAAATAAAATCAAACTCCCTATTTACAATGTATACACATATATACATTATCAATAGAATATCTTTTAAATTAGCTTAGAAAGAATTTTAATCATTTAAATATTTTTAACTTTGAAAAGAATAAGATTCCCAAATTAAATTATCATTATCATTATTATAAATTTTGAAAAGATAACATTTGTCAAACTAAATAATCATTAGTTTTTCAAAAGATGATTTCTGTTTGAATTAGATTATTAAATCAAAATTTCACATTTTAAAATAATTATTAATGGAAATTATTAAATAATTATTGCCTAAATTTCCGGGACATCACATTCCTCCCCCTTAAAAGAATTTCCTCCCCGAAATTTAAAAGCAAAGATATTTTAATAATCTCACACATATTTTAATTTTAAAATAGCAAGCATATGCTATCAACCAAATACTAGCAACCATAGTGACCAATTCAAACAAACAATTCTAACTATCCAGACAAAATTCTAAATAGGATTCCCTAGAGTTTCCCAGGTACAAACACCGGGATACTCGCCCTACATAATCTAAACTGGCTAGACCACTCAGATTTAGAGCTTCTATATATCTAGATCTACAAATCTAAACAGGATACTGGACCACAGACAAGTCCTGATCAACTTCTAAATCTTCCAGAACTACTGGTTCTAAAACCAGTGATAGACCATACACGTACTCCCTCAGCGATACGTGAAATACATAATGAATCCCAGCCGTCCGAACTGGCAATTCAATCTTGTAGACCAAATACTTAACCCTTAAGAGAATACAGAAAGACCAAATCTTGTAGCTCTTACGATCGTAGAAAAATTTATCCAAAATTAAATTTCCAAATTTTGAAATCCAGATCTCCGACTTCAAATTCTGAATTCCTTTGTCTCTTATCCACAAATCTCTCCTGTCGATCCTGGGCTGTCTTCAACCTTCTCGATCAATCCAATCTTCGCAGATGCCTCTCGGAACAATTATGGACAATGAAATAAACGATCTCTAGATCCTACTCAACGAGATGGTTCTCCCAAGATCCATCAAAATCCACCACACAAACTCTACTACACAAATATCAGAAGACTTCAAACATACTACTCGTATTTGGAAAATAGAACAGATGCACAAGACAACCAAGCCTCCAGACCCAAAATAAATTTCCTATAGAAATCCTCTGATCCAAGGCAAAACACAAATTCTCAATGAATTTGGTGTTGCTTCTATTCTGGAATAGCTGCCACTATGCTTCTGCTGCGCAACTCTGATTTGAGGAAGATGAGAATGCTTTTGATGAACACAAGTATAGACTTGATCAACTCATCTTGGAAACATTGTCCATCAAATTTCATAAAATCTTAGTGACCTATCCGATTCGGTCTCAAACATCATAGCAAAAAAATTCAACCAGAAAACTAGATCCGATCAATCCTGCCAGCTTAAACAGACATCTCTCTCAAAGAGCCCTCCTACTGGGCTGAACCACCGGTAAAGCTCCAAGAACCAAGTCGATACAGAACTCAATCTTCCGATGTGGATGAAAATCTTGACTTCTTCGAAGATATCCAGAAAAATCTCAAACTACTTCAATAGCTCCAACACCCTCAAGAGATGCTTCAATCCAAACAAAGATGACTAAGAGAACTTTCGAACCATCGCAAGTCACTTCTGCGACTCTATTCAGTTCAGATTCCAAGAAACCGTTCTCTCTTCACAAATCAAAACAGCTTAAGCCTTCTAACCAAAAGAAGAAACTAGTGGTCCACCTTCAACCACAAACATCACACCCAGCTGAGCTTCCAAATGAAATGGGCAAGCTTCACCATTTGCCTGGCCTACTGACAGAAGAATCACAGAGACTTCTGAACCATCGAAGAAACAGGCCACTCTTCTGTTTCCAGACTCCACCTCTTAGAATACTGCTAAGCCAAGAGACTATCCTGATAGCACACTCAACACCTCCAAGCTGCTACTGCTGCCAAAGACTTTCTTATTCAAAAGCTCATCGAATCACAAAGCTATATCAGCCACTCCCACAATAGAGCCTTCAGTATAGACAAATATCTCTCAGGAAACTCGGCTTCAAACCAAGCACAAATATCTTGTCAAACTGAGTCTCAAACTCAAATACAGTCAAGACTCCTTCCTATGGTTGCCAAGATACCATCACTGCTTCAACACTTCCGACTGATCCAAACTTAAGAAAATCCACTTGCACGAGTGCAACCAAGCTTACGTTCCAAAGATGAACTCCGAACCTTGAAAAGGTTTCCTTCAAAGATCGGTGAAATCCTTCATACCAAACTGCAAAACTACTAAAGATGCCCAATACTGTCCTAGAAGATTCACTTCCACCCTCAAACACTCGGACTCCAACCATTGGTAGTTGTGTTACACACATCACTACCCTATCTACCTCTAGAACTTATATTGGAAAACCCGAACAGGTAACCCAATCAAATAGGTAGAAATATATATATATATATATATATATATATATATATATATTCAAAATTACAAATACGCTCTCTCAAGACAGACACCACTCCAGAGCCTAGGTATTCGCTCAACCTAGCGCTCTGATACCACAATGAAATGACCCACCTTTCATTCCATAGAAAGACTCATCATTAAGAAGAAAGAAAGGGATAGAAAAGAGAAAAGATAGAAAAGAAAGAAACAAACAACATCAGAACCTCACAGCGGAACGAATAAATTATATTATATCACATAAAATATTACATAGTATCATATACATCAGAGTTATACAGCTAATACAACACAAACTAGACAGCTATAAACACCTGTCTAGTTATTACAATTCAAGTACATCACAGAAAACAGATACAACTCAAATACAGCGGAAACACTATATATCTACACGCTGAAGCCTCCTGCTCCATATCTCCTCCAGAACTCGTCAAAGCAATCCTGAATCCCTTGACTACTCATACATAATATGAGTACCCAAGAGTTTAATAAAACAGAAAATAAACACTTGGGTCAGAATGGGTCTGGTGTGAGTAAACGGGTTAGAAGTTTCTTAACTTTGAAAATCCTTTGAAAACAAAAGGTATCACGTAAGACTTCCCACAAATAAACATGGAAAAGTTTTTACCTTATGCTAACCAAAACATTTGATAGGAAATCCAGTGATATTACAATAGTGTCTAGGGTTTTCAAATAAATAAGAAATAGCCAAAATTGTTACATTCATTAAATTCCATCTACTAACCACGAAAGTGGGTAGTACAATCAAAACCGTAAGGTCTCGTAGGAAGAATGGGTTTCCATCAATGGCAGGGCTACTGGGGTACCGCCCGTCACAGTACGGGGCCTAGATCACCGTACCAAGATTACTCCCAATCCCATGTAACAAAAAGCCGGAACCATCCCTTACTGGACAGTCCCGAACAAGACAACCCCGAAGATGGCCGTCGCCAACTGCCCACACAGCCGAATAAAAAGGGACCTCTAGACAGGGGTAAATCTCGTCCTACTTGGGCATGACACACTTAGCCTTGCTGCACCTTCCCTGTTTTAGCCATTCCCGGTTGATGAGGCTTGAGGCTACGATTACCTTTATAAGATACATCAATCTTAGAATGCTCATCGTCCACCTGACGATGTTCTGAAAGCATTCAGTCCATACAAGTTCGTTCCGGGTTCGATCGAAACTGAAGGCACTATCTCACTACACTCGTTTTGGAATCACCCTCAGAGTTAACGGCAATAGCCCTTGCACTCTGAATCTTCATCTTGAACCTGAAAGTACTACCCCCGTTAAACTCGTATTAGAATCACCCTCTGAGTATTAACAACGAATAGTCCTTACACCTCGAGTCTTCACACTTCACTTGAGATTCATGACCTAACGTTTAATTTGGATCGATGTGGTTTTCAGAATTCCAAATTTGGAAACCCGATCCCGGTCTCATCGAAATCCAAACGCCATCTTTTAGGTCCAAGTTGTTTTAAAGTTAAAACAATTCAATTCATCATTATCTATATACACACAGATAGATAATTCACATATCACAATAGATAATCTCTTTTCATCATAAAAAGATAATCCGTATTATCATCACAAACAGATAATCATCTCAAATAGATAATCCATATTATCATACTTTAATTAAGCATCCATATCATATAGATATTACTCATCTCATTACTAAGATCACAACCATTCAATGAAATATCAATATCATCCATAAGCAATAATTTATTAACCACGATCTATAATTAATTTAAAATGAATTAAATTAATTACTTCTATCTCTAATTAATTTAAAATAAATTAAATTAATTGCTACATCTATAAATCCTGCTTATATATCCATTAATTAATTATAATCTAGTTAATTAATCATTCTCTAAGTATTCATCTTGATTAAACAACTTTGATTAATCATTCTCTAATTACAATAAGTAATTAGTTTTTAATTAATTTCACAAATTAATTAACCTTAATCATTTAGTAGTTAACATTTAATTACTTCATTTATTAATTAACTACAATTAATTACATTTATCCTTAATTAATTACATTAATTAATCACTTTATTATTAATTATTCCTTAATTAAACAATTCTTAATTACATAATTAATTATATTAATTAATGATCTCTAATTTATATTTAAATAAATTGCTTTATCTAAATTAATTACATTTAGTAATTAATTTAAATTTAAAATACAATTATTAATCACCCTTGATTAATATCTATCCAGTAATTAACTACCCTTAACTACTCATTAACAAATTAATTATTCCATAATTAATTATCTTTATTAATTAATCCCTTGATTAATTACAAAAGTAATTACCCAAATTACTTCATTATAAATCATCTTTCACTAATTACATTCCAGTAATTATCATTTATTACTTCCCTAAGTAATTATGCTCCATTAATTACATTAAGTAATTGCTCTTATTAAATCATCAAATGATTTTCTTAAATTAATTAAACTAAATTAATTAACTTAAACTAATCACATTATCATAATGAATTTCAATAAGTAATTAATCCCTTAATTACTTTTATCAAGTAATTATGCTTAACAATTTACAATTGATTATCTTTAATTAATTAATCTAATTATTTATCAAAATTAATCACATTAATTAATTACGTAATAATCCTTAGATAATTATCTTTATTAACTAATAACATTTTCTTTAATTACTTTCTTAAGAAATTTTTCTTAGATTAATCATTATCAATCATCTCTAATTATAAATTAATCTAAACCATTAATTTAAAATCAAATAAATAAGTCATTCCTTAATTCTCTTATAAATTAAATTCTTTTATTATCTTAATTATTTCTAAGATAGTTCATTTACTTTATTAATGACTTCATTAACATTCAAGTGTATTTAAAACATTACACTTCTAAATTTAAATTCAATTTCCATTTTGAATTTAAGATTCAAAATGTTTAACCATTTAAATATTTATCCAAATTTAAATAAATTTATAAACCTTAAAATAAATGTAAAGAACATTCATTACTTATATAAGAAAATTTTTAAACTAAATTACTTAATTTTATTAAAAGAAATCAAGCTTTAAAATAAATTGATTATTTAACTTCCAATTTTAAGTTAAACACTTCATAACTTTTCATTCAAATATTAGAGGAAACCTTTTATAAAGAATTTTATCAAGTTTAAACATTTATTTGAAAACAAATTCACTTTTAAAATCTACTTTAATACATTTAAACTTGATCAACATTTAAATTTACAAAACCAATTTAAATTCAAGATTATTATTCATAGTAACTTGAACCCCATATTTAGACTTGATTTAAAACTTGATTTAAACCTTGCTTTAAATTTAAAATTTTCATTTTAAATCTTAGGATTCAAAAGTTCATTTGAATCCAAACTTAAACTTTGAATTTAAAACCCCTGTTTTAAATCCTGCTTTAAATTTAAATTTCATTTAAATTTTAAAAACTTAACACTATCAGGTTATAAAACCTGAAACTAACCATTGACCTGAGACCACCTATTAATATTTCGAGACAAACCCTAAGTGCATCGAGTAAAATACTCGAACTACCCGAGTAAAACTCGAGTTCCATTCTTTCTCAAACCCAAAAGTTCACCAGAACTATAAAATGCACGGTGCACATGCACCGTGGCTCTGGAAACCTCCAGCCATCATCACCACCTTCATCACGTCGCCGACCATCTCCAAACATGATCACGACCATCAGAATTCACACGGTAGCTCGAAATCAAAATCGAGTTAGCCAAACAAACCTGGAATTCGACACTGCAAACAATGCCCAAACCTATCAACACCTCCTCAATTCATCTCCGACCATCAGAGCACCAGCGACCCCGGCCAAACCTTTGCCTACATCCCCTTTTCCAATTCCAAAAACCCCGCAACACTCGATGCACCAGAGGAATCGAGAAGCATCAAAATTCCGACCACCGGAAAACTAGGTTTAGAAATTAAAATGAGCAACCACAGTCGCCACCTATCTCTAACCATCCACCTGCCATTTTTCCTCCACTCACCAATTATTCCTCCACCTCCAGGAAGAACTACAACATTCCAGATCCACTAGATCATCAGAAAAGACCCAGAAATCCTTTTCTGAGCAACTCCAAATACCCCCTCCAATACTAACTTAAGAACCATAGTTTAGCCTTTAAAATTCCTAGTATTCGAAAGCAATTCAAACTATATTGGTGAATTTACGAATCATCAAGTTTGAATTTTTCCACTTTCTGATTTTTCACTGTAATTTTAAACTTTATAAAGTATTAAACAAATATATTTACCTGAATCTATTTTTAAAAGCAAGAACACAATGTTATCAACAATTTCTCTTTAGTAATCAAAGTCAAATTTTTAATTATACAGTGAGATATGAATTTATTTGGATAAAGATGGGTCTGTTATCAACAACAGAGCACAAAAATGTAATACTCAGAAAAGTATGCAAGCAATATCATACTCATAAACACACATTTATATTCAAACTCAAGCAATCATTAGAGGCTATATTATCATACATGCAATAAGATTCATCCATATTTTAAAAAGAAAGAACTTTTTTAAAAACAGAAGTTTACTCACCTATGAAGAAGTAGGGAACATGATTTTGTTTCCTGGAACAAATTTTGCTAAGTATTATGAATCTGGAGTTTTGAATCTGCTTGCTGTTGAATTTCTATTGTTGGAGTTTAATCCTGAAGTTGAATTACTTGCTGTTGATCTAGAGAGGTTACAGAGATGTTGATTACATGCTTTGCTTTAAAGATTTTTGAATTAGGATTTGTTATAGAATTTGTTTTGCAGATTTTTGAACTTGAGTTGTATTTGGTTTTGAATTTCTTCAAAATCTGATTTCAGTTTTTCTTTTGAAGAGAATGTTTGAACTAAAATGGATTTCCAAGTTTTCTACTTAATACATTTTTAATAAAATGTTTTCAAAAGAAAAAATGCCACTTGTTACGTTAGGTTGTAGAGTGATTTACAAGTGTCTTTCTCATGTATAATAACCTTACACATGTTATATTTCAATATTAAAATAATTACTTAATTTTATAAATGTTTTAAAATTCATTTCTTATTTATGTTATCATGTTTTTAAATGTTTATTTCCACTTAGCCTTTAAATGTTTACATATAAATTTCCTTTATACAATTGCATATTTTAATTATTATTTGTCTATTTAAAAAAAAACATATTTTCAAAGCTAAATTTTCAAGAAAGAAAAAAAATTTAAAAAGAAAAAGATATTGAATTATGCCTTGTTTTCAAAGTTTAAAAAACATTGTACTTCAATGTATATGCTAAATTTATTTCAAAAGCCAATCTTTAAAAGAAAACAAAAATTAACTTTTATTGTAATATACAATTTAGACTATTATATTTTTTTAAACAAAATAAATATTTACTTTAATTTCTTTTGAAAATATCAGATAGATTTTTAAACAAACTTTTAAAAAGTTTCAATACTAATTTCAATCAAATTTTCCAATTCACAATTTATACAATATATATATTATAAATTTAAAAACATTCTTATTAAATTTAAAATTAAATTAAAATCAAACTCCCTATTTACAATGTATACAAATATATACATTATCAATAGAATATCTTTTAAATTAGCTTAGAAAGATAATTTTATTATTTAAATATTTTTAACTTTGAAAAGAATAAGATTCCCAATTTAAATTATCATTATCGTTATTATAAATTTTGAAAAGATAACATTTGTCAAACTAAATATTTATTAGTTTTTCAAAAGATAATTTCTGTTTGAATTAGATTATTAAATCAACATTTCACATTTTAAAATAATTATTAAATAATTATTGCCTAAATTTCTGGGACATCACATGTACACATATATGGAATAACATACACACACAAACTTTTATATATACATACATACATACGTACACACATATACACACACACATCCATATATATGGATTAAAACATGTACTATAAAATGTGAACGTTAGTGTATAAATGAAATGCTAAAAGAAAGTGATTATAAAATTAAAATTAATTTCAAAATATAATAATAATTATAATTATTATTTTATGAGTAATGATTAACATTAATACACAGATGATATATGTGTATGTGTTATTCATACACACATATATTCAACCATCTCAATGCGACATATCAGTATGCAGATTCGTTATAATTTCCTAGCTAATTTGTACGCACAATATGATAAAATAATTTTAACATAATTGATTTGAGAAGATACCTTTCACTAATGCCTATCATTCTCATGTTGAAACGAAGAAGTCTTCTCTTTGAATCAGATTCCAAATCAAAAGGTGCTAGCTCCTGAATCGCTGACCGACGACTATCGAATAGCGTTGAATTCGATTTAGTTTGAACTTATGAAGTTTCTGTATTATATTTAACATACTATGGTCGAAATGTTCTAATCTAGAGAAGTAGTTTTGGAGTAGGAGTTTAAAGAAATGATAGGGCTAAGTCTTATTAAAGAAAAGAGAATTAATGTTATGATTAGTACCCTTGTAACTTATATAACCTTTTTAATTCTAAACTGAAAGAAAACCCTTCATTCACTCATACCATCGCCCACACCTAAGGAAACAAAGGCTAGCTTATGTGTGCTTGCTAGTGGACCTTAACGTATTTAAGTCCATATAAAAAATTGCCACGTTTAAATCCAATTTAAACGCGTACCTATATTGTATATCTTTTAGTATATTTATAACTATTATAAATATACTGTTTAATCGTGTTTAATATATCGAATAAAACTTTATAACTAATGTTTCATATATATTAGCTAATTTAATTAATTTATAACAATTACAGATTAATTAAATCATGTACTCAAAGGAGTATTCAACGTTTGGTTGTGTGTATGTGAATTTGATCAACGGTTAATATCAAATAATTCAAATATTAACATTCACACGTCACATAACAGATAGTGTGACATGTTTGCTAAATTTATTACTTGTTTGGTTTCGCAAAGTCCAATTTTACTTTGTTAAGCGTTACCCAATAGTGAGGATTATTTACATCAATTCTCTTTATCAAAACTTTATCACTTTGAACTTATGGAATTTGGTAATGGATAAAATTCCAATATCGTCCAAATCCAATTTTATAGTCCAAAAAGTCCTTGGTTCAATAATAACGTTATTATTAACTGAAAAACTCCGACCAGAGATTTTAACTTTGAGTTGACTTCAGTTGACAGTGACAATAACCCCTTATAACCGCGGAGACAGATCTTCTTTTGAATAGTGTTTCACTTCCAATACTTCCACTCGATCCAACTATAGTCCTTCGTTGGACGCTATGCCACTATTTAACTATAATCAAAGCAGACTTTTCATATCGAAGATCAACAGTATTCTCATGTAAAAAGAACTATGTAAATTTGTCACTTCGATATTTTCTGTTTGACCTTAATTATGTTAACTAACGGAAAATTATGAATTGAGTCATTCCATAGTTATCCAATAACTGTCAGTACGTAACCCTTTAGTGCCCCCCAACAGCAATGATTAATACATTGCCCAAAATTTGGAGAGCGTTAAGTATTCTAGTCCCAATGGATGCATCAATGTCTAGTTTTGAAACATCTTGACAAGGAATATTTATAATGATGTGCTTATTATATCATGATATAATACTCATGGTTACAATTATTTGTAACTGCTATCATAGACACATCATTTATGGACTTTTTATATATATTTAACTAATTAATTATTTATAACATTTTATAACAAATATATAATAGAGGGGAAAGACGTTTATTTTGAATAAGATTGACTATTGAGTTATATGTAATAAAATTACATAATTATCTATAGGGCATACCCTAACTCTATCAACCTTCCACGTGTATTTGGAGTCGATTATGAAATCTTATTCGCTACAAAAAATCTTTTATTGGTAGCATACTTTACCGGTGTTTGGATATTAAATGCTACAGTTAACCACTTTTTCCAGTAAAAGTAAAGATCGAAATGCTACTAAGGTTCCGCCATGAATTTACAAAAAAAATTCTGAATTTTTTATTCGCCACTCATATCATCTTTTTTCTTATCTCATTCCTAGTCATTTTTGTTAACCTCTGCCCAAATAAAGAAAACCCTAAACAAATTCTTCTTCTATCTTCTCCCCTCTACTATCATCCTTGTTCTCATTGACTGTTATCCCACTTTTCTTGTTCAAACTAAAGAAGCCTCGTTGGCAAGCATGTGATTCATTCCAAATATTTTCTCATTCTTCTCGTATATTTATTAATTTCATTTGAGCAAAATTTGTTGCTTTGATTAAATCTTTTGTAAGTTTCTCATCAATTGATCAATTCTAATCAATTTCATGCTAATCAACTAAAATAGTGTCAATTGTTCGCTATTTCTCAATTATGAAGTGTACTAATATAACTAATAGTAGTTAGGTAACTATTTGGAAGAAGAGGTTGCAGTTTTCTTTATGAACCATTATTATCGATACAAGCAATAGTAGAAGTAATAACAGTTTTTACTCCTTCTAGTTTAGTGCTAAAATAAATGAAATTGCAGTGTTTCTTCATAAATTATTAGACCATTACCAACAAGTTGACCCATTCACTTTAGTCTTTCTCATGTTTTTGAACCGAGTGAACGAGCTCTACATCTAGGTAACCGCGAAACCAACCGCGATCTGTTTTTATTTTAAAAGATCATTGTTTATAATAGTGATGTGTTAGTCGTTAAAATTATAACGATGAAGACTTCGCCGTTATAAGTTATACAGATTAAGCAGCCAATAGCAAGAAAGAAAGAATGGAAAGTTCATTACATATAAATGATTAATATGTGGACATGTGGTTGGAAGTAAGTATATATTTTAGTCTAAACATATAAAATGATTAATTTGTGTACTCTTTATGATGACAAAGTCTTCATCGTTATAGATTGTAACCGTGAAGAGTTTGCCATTATAGAGTTTGCCGTTATAATATTATAATGGCATAACCAGTCCCTTGTTCACTTCACTAGCCACGGAACCACTTCGAACCAACTATGGAGAAGTGAACAATCCACACCTAATTGCATAGTTGTTAGTTTTTCAACTAAACAAGCCATTGTTGGTCGTGCTCTTATTACTAAGAGCATAGAAGAATGCATAAATATTCCTTCTAGTTTAGTGTTAACATGGAAAACTGTTTGTCTAGTAAAGAAACTTTAAAATCCTCAAGTTCTGATTCAGATAGTTTCCTTCCTATTTACTCAGAATCTGTTGTATTTCTTCAACAAAGCATATTCAGGTTATTACTTCTTTAGCTTTATATATTTTAAATCTTTGTAGTCTTGGTCTCATTGTATTAAAAATTACTTAAATAACTAAGTTGATCAATAGAGGGAATAACTAATGAATTAAATTTATAAACATTTACACTTTTGTCTACACATAAGGATTATCATTTTATTCAGTTGTTCTATAGAATTTTGGGAAGTTGGATTGTGTACGTGATAAGTGTAAACTTCAAAAATTATGTTATTCAATGATTTGAGGTTCTTGATGGATTGCTAGGATTGCACTGGAAAGAAATTGATCTTGTTTTCAGCTACGCTTTAATCCTCTTTAGATATGTTATCTAGTTAATCGGTTATGTCTCTGGTTCGCTTCACCAACTTATTAAACATCACTCACTTTAATTGATTACTCTGATTAAATTTATGATGATCCTTATTGTTTTTCCAAGAGCAGCTATCTATATGGCATAAATGATCATCTTAACAAGGGGACATAGATGTGTATATTCAAAGCTTATTGTGTACACTGTTTGGTGCATGACCATTGCTGCTGTAGTTCAGGGATAGCTTGTTAATTGTTGTCTTTTTTTCCCGTACATTTGATATACAAGTCATTGCATATTTTGTGCAATCAACAAGATGTAATAATAGGTTAAGACATAACTCATTCAGGCCCAAAAAAGCTCTTGTCACACTTCACCAGTGTCACCAATATTATGTATAGAAAGAATTGATAGATGATTGAAGAAATTTGTTGTTATTGAAAACGAGAAGACTTTTGCTGTACTTTGTTGAATGATTTTTCAGTACATATTGCATATCTTCTCGGATGCAAGCAGAAGTATGTAAATACAAAGGTTATAGTTTATTTAGGCTTCTGGGCCATAACACACCGTTACCCATATTATTACAATATACGGTTCTGAGTATATTATATCAGCAGCCACTCCTTTATGCCTTATTTCTTACTCCCCCCTCAAATAGACATCAGGGCTAGGGTTTCTTCAATTGATTCGGAGCATAGGTCACGATGCGATTAATGTACACTTCTCTTCTTCAATCTCTTCATTAATAACTCTAGAGTATTTATATGCTTAGATTAACTGAAATTGCTTAGTTGATCTCTAAAGTGATTGAAGTTGCATGTCCATTTCTCCGTTGGATGTCAGATCTACTTGTCTTTGCCTTGTTCCACTTTAGTTATGCTTTAAATCTCAAAAAGTTTCTTGTTAACAATGCTTTGGTAAGAATATCTACTCGTTGGTAAGTGGAAGGAATGTGACTTACTTGTAATTTCCCTTTTTGAATTTGCTTCCGAGCAAAATATAGATCGATCTCGATATGATTTGTTCTTTAATGTAATACTGGATTCACTGTCATGTATACTATACTCTGATTGTCACACCGTAATGTCGGTTTGGTTTTTGTTTTGATCTATAACTCTCTCAATAATGACTATATCAAATTATTTCTGCTGTCGCACTCGCCACACTTATGTATTAAGCTTTTGTGTTGGATCTGGAGATAGTTATTTGCTTCTTTGAATACCATGATACTGGGTTGTCTCTAATGTAGATGTTGTAACCAGTTATTGATTTTTTATCATCTATATCTGTTGCTCAGTCTGCATCTGCATATGCTGTGATGTTTAGATTGTTGCATTTCTTTAAAGTAAGCCCATAGCTTGCAGTCCCTTTGAGATACCTCAGAATTCTTTTAACAGCTTTCCAATGTTCACCATGAGGTTCCTGCATGAATTGTGATACCTTGTTAACACTAAATGAGATATCTGCTCTAGTTATAGTAGTGTATTATAGAGCTCCTACAATACTTCTATATTGTTTAATATTTAATATTGGTTCTCCCCAGTTTTTGGAAAGTTGCCGATGACTGATCATGGGTGTTAGTTATGGTTTAGCTTCATCAATCTTTGACTTGCCTAGTAACTCTTTAATGTATTTCCTTTAGCTTAATATTATTTCTAAATCTGATTTCCTTTTTTTCTTCTATACCCAAGAAGTAATTCAGGTTGCCAAGATCCTTGATTGAATTTTTTTTGTTAAGATATTGAATGATGTTGTTGATCTCATTTTCATCATCACCTGTTCTGTTATAATTAAATCATCAACATATATTAGAACTTAAATGATATAATTGCTACTAATTTTTACAAATAATGAGTTATCTGATTTGGTGGACTAATAGCCTAAACTAATCAAAGTGGCTTTCAGTCCATCAAACTATACTCTTGGAGTCTTTTTCAATCCATATATAGCTTTATTTAACTTGCACACATAATGTATATCTTGCTTGTATCCTAGTGGCTACTCTATATGAATTTCTTACTGCAATATACCACTCAGGAAAGCATTATTAACATCTAACTGTTTTATATTCCAATTTTTCCTTAGTGCAATTGTGAGAACAATCCTAATAGTTGTTGGCTTCACCATTAGTGAAAATGTTTCACTGAAGTCAAATCCATACTGTTGAGTATATCCCTTAGCAACAAGTCTTTCTTTATATCTTGACACTGTTCCATCTTGATTTTTATTCAATTTGTATGACCATTTGCATCCAATTATGTTCTTGTTTGCTGGTGGATATACTAGACTCCGTGTTTTATTTTTCATAAGTGCCTAATACTCTTCATCCATTGCCGCTTTTCAATTTTTATCCTTAAGAGCTTGCTCAAATGTTTCAAGCTTATCTATGCCAGATGTTGCAGTATAGATTTTTGGCTTAAATATTCCACTCTTTGATCTTGTTATCAAATGATAATCTATTTTAGCTTGTAATTCAGTATGTGATGATGCTGAATTGCTGCCCTGAGCAGTGTTGTCCAATGACTGACCTTGTTGAATATCTTCACTGATGCTTTGATTTGATCATTTGATCTTGTAGGTAATTGAGTATACATATTAGGCTGCTCTCCTGTACCATGACCTGGTTCAGATAACACTGTTTGTTGTGGTTCAGAGGATCCTATTTTCTTCTTGGTCTCTGTTTGATTCCATATGCTTGAGTACATAGGTACAGTAAGTATGGATACTCTTGGATTGTATACTTTTTGTGTTGTTTTAACATTTGTGCAGGAAAACGGAAATACTTTTTCATTAAAAACCACATGCCTACTTATGATTATTTTCCTAGTGCTATCTAGACACGTGTACCCTTTCTGTTTAGTTGCATAACCTAGAAAGGTACGAGGCAGTGATCAAAAATCTATTTTGTGATTGTTATATGGTCTTGAATAGGGAAAACATAGACACCCAAATGTTCTTAAACTTTGATAGTCAGATTTGGCTTCCAAGAGCTTTTCAATTGGACTTGTTCCTTTCAGTACTTTTGTTGGTAATCTATTGATTTGACATGCTGCAGCACTTAAAGAATCTGGCAAAATTTTTAAGGGTAATGATGCTTGTGCAAGTAAAGTGAGACCAATTTATAATATATATCTGTGTTTTCTTTCAAGTAGACAGTTTTGCTCAAACATATATGGACATGTTGTTCTATGAATTATACCCTGGTCTAAGAAAAACCTATCAAGTGCTTTGTATTTATCACCACCATTACTTTGAACGATTTTAACTTTGTGATTTATTTGCTTTTCAGCTTATGTTACAAAATATATAACAACATTGTTGGCTTCTGCCTTTGTTTTCAGGAAATATATCCATGTGTGTCTAATGTGTGCATCAACAAATGATATATAGTACTTATAGCCATAGTCTGAACTAATAGGTGAAGGACCTTAGACATCAGTTGCAACTAATTCTAAAGGCATCTTGTATTCAGTTGAGGAATCTACAAAAGCTAGTTTATGGCTTTTTTCCATTTGACGATAAGTGCAAACATATAGTAATGTAAAATTAGCAAAAGAAAATTTATATTCTATAAGAACCTATTTCACAACATTTGCATTAGGATGACCTAACTTGTAATGCCAGAGATCAAAGATATTTTTGTCACTTTCATTTGATGACATTTCAGATGTTACAACTCTTTACTTTCTTTATAGGATTTCTGTAATTACTCAAAGTAAACTTGTAAAGCTCATTCACTATATCACCCTACAAAAATATTTCTCTAGTTAGTATATCTTTAACCAATAAATACTTTGGATAAAATTCAAAGTAAACATTATGATCATGAGCAAATTGAGAAACACTCATAAGATTTTTTACATTCTTGGTGCTCTCAATAAATTATTAAGACTAGTTGTCTTTCACCTTTGATATAGGCATTAACAGTGTGAGTGATCTTAATAGACTTACCATTTCCCATGAAAATGGACTGTTTACCTCTATATTCTTTGCTGTCTAGATTTAAGTTATCAAGATTGCTTGCCAAGTGATTAGTTGCTCCTGAATCTGGGTACCATGCCACATCTTGAATGTGTTCTGGCTTTGTGATTTCATCTAGGTACCGATTCTTGTTGCCATTAACTGATTGGTTGGTTATTGTTGCACTTGTGCTAAGTTTGCACTGCAATTACCATTTCTTTGATTATTTGAACCTTGTCCAAGTAGATAATTCGCATTAAACTTGAAATAACACTTTGGAGCAGTGTGACCCACTCTCCCACATATTTGACATTTTGGTTTATTGCCTCCACTCCATCTCCCTCTCCTCTACCCCTGAGTGATTGATTTCCTATAACAACCCACTATTTTGTACCATTCAAATTGACAATAATTCCACACATGTCTGACTTGAATAATTCAAAATAGTAGATTGTAATATAATTTGGAGCAAATAAAGCCAATCATAGAATCACAGACACAGATAAATCTGAATAACTCGCAACGGAAATAAAAACAACAGTAGTAGTTCATGAAGCTACTACAACACAGTCTCAAAACAAGTACAAAATACAGAGTCTGAAAAGTAAATACAACAGAAATCCTAGATACATAAATGTCCATTAGTACTTAAGATGAATAGAAATACTGAAATAAAAGATAGCAACTAGATAAATGATGATCTCCAGCAAATCCTAACTCCAGAAGGTGAATTCCAAAGCTGAAATACTTAGGTTGACCCGAGAGTAAGAAAATAAACACAAACACTCGAGTCATACTTATACAATGTAAACCAACTCAGGCGAACTGTATTAAAAATGCACAAGTAACTTAAAGGATGCTTGGGACCGCCCATCCTTTAAAGATCCGTTAAACTACTTACTATGTAGTAATATACGCGATTATAATAATGTCTAAAGTAAAATAAACTTTCTTTAAAATAGCATTAAGGAGTGGCCCAATATTCCCTTTAATAGATAAATAGTCTCAGTAGTCTATCCAGTATCATAGTCCCTCCTGATCGGGAAGCCACCAGAGGATACTCCATAGGCTACGACACAAAACCAAATCATATAAGGCGTGCTAGGTAGGTGGCACGGCACAACGAGGCAATGCCAGGGTAGATATATCAATTACGCTTCCGGGCCGGTGGTAACGCGTAGCAGCCACTACCACCCACCTCGAGACACACTCCCAAAATCAAAAGTGCGCACCAATCAATCACAATGTAATAGAACGACATATGAAGAAGTGTGTCCGATAAGAGGAGCTACCTCATTAGCCCATCAATCGCTCCTGTTTTAGCCACCTTATGCCAACTCACGGGAGTCGGATCCACGTATATACCTCAATAGAACATCGCCACCATCCTACTTTATTCTGGAATCTTCACCGCGTACACGGTTCTTAAAGTGGTTTTCGATATCGACAGAGAGTATGCCCATATTCGATCCTGGACTCTTTAACAATCAAACGTTATTATTACTCGTGGTTATAAATTTCAAAAATGATTTATATTCCAAATAAAAATAATTCATTCAAACCATTTAAATATGAAGTAGTCATCCTTCCAAATCAAATATTCCATTTCTAGAATTTCAGCATTTTCTAAGTTCATTCGTTCAATTTCAACGTTTCAAAATATTGTATTTGCACTTATAAAGTGCTATTGTAGATATGTTAGTATTTCAAAAACAATCCAAATTCAGAAACTGCAGCACTTCAGAAATGCTACTATAGGTATATTTAGTATATTCAATACAAAGTTCAAATTCATAAACTGCGGCACTTCAGAAATGTTACTGTAGGTATATTTAGTATATTCAACACATAGTTCAATAAACCACAACATTTCTAAAATGCTATAATTTATGTTATAAGTTTTATATACCTTTTAAAACAATAAATCTTTAACTTTTTCCATTTTAACTTATCAAACTTATTTCACTTTTCAAATTTATTATTTGGATATTACTAAACTTATAATTAAAATAACAATTTATTAATCAGTATCCAATTTAAATTAAGTTTCATTTGTTAAGTTAAATACATTATAAATTGCTTAACTTTTTATTTTAACAAATGACCTAATACTTTATTTAAAATACCTATTTCATAAATAAAATATTCTTATCACCATGTTAAGCTTAAAATTCCATTGAACCCTAAAATTTCAATTATTAAGTCAAATCAAAATTTACATTTTAATCCTTAATCTGCTTATACATTTTACTTATAGAAAATCACTATAGCATTTATTTAAATCATTTAAATCCAATTAAAGTTAAAATTTCATATTTTTAATTTGAAAAATTCTTAATACTTTTAGAAAATATTTAAAATTAACCACGGGTCTGTATATAATTTTCTAACCTAGGTCAAGTGATACGGATATGTATCATTTCAATCCGTAATTTAAAAAGAAAAATCCGAGTTCTATCATTTCAAACCCAAAATCCGAAGTCAAATAAAATAAATAAAAATTGCATGAGCCTATCATTTTATCTCATAACGATTTTTCCTTATTCTAATGTCCGTTCGGGTATGTGTCATTTCAACCCATAGTGATTCTATTCTACAGGGAACTTGCAGTGTGAGAAACATAAAATAAATAAACAGTAAAACATAACATATGATGTCAGGTGATGCAACATATATAAAATCAGGTAATATCATCAAATAATGTCAGATAACAAGCAGATGTGAGCATATAACATAGCATATCAACTATTACAGTTCAAGTGACATTGTTTCACATTGGTATAAGTACGATTGTCTAGAGTGAATAACTCACCTTCTAAAGCTAGAGATCATATTCAAACACAAACCCAAACCTTGCAAAGCACGAAAAGGCACGACTAGATTCGAGAAGAAGTAACACCCAAATCCAAATCTTGTAGACACCAAAATATACAACATATATAAGTATATAATTCAATACAAGAAATATATAAATCAAAATGAAACAAAGTGAAGAAACATTGTTTTAAATCAACAAGTAGGCTCGGCCACCATCACTATGGGCTAGATATAAGGCAATATGGCTCGACTATGTTGAGTTTGAAGGCTATTGGGCTCGGTCATGTTGGTCATAATGCATGGCCAAGCAAGGATATGAAGGAGGAATGGCAAGGCAAAGGTCAAGTGGAGGCAAAAGCATGGATCAAGAGGAGTTTAGGCTCAGCCTAGGGCTATGTGGCTCGGCCTATGTGCTAAACTAGATCGGATCTGGTCACATCAGAGGGGCATGGCCTAGAGCAAGGCAAGGAGGAGGAGTAGGTGGTGGAAATAGGTGTGGTTGAGGCAAATAAGAGGGGGTGATGATCAATAGGCTCGGCTTTGGGTTGCAACATGCTTTTGGAAATGGATTTGGATCTAATGCTCACGGAAAGGCACCGGAGAGGGGATAAAGTGGTGGAGGCCGTGGTCAGGTGGTGGTGGTGGTGAGTAGGAGATGGTCGGCTAAGGCATGTAGATGGTGGAGGCCGAGCAAAGCAAATAGAAAACAAAGGGAAAAAGAGAAGAGAAAGAGAAGAAAGAGGAGGCCATCACTTACTGTATATTTTTTCTTCAGGAAAGAAATGAGAAATGATGTGAGAAACTTTTTGTACGTGATTTACATAAGTAGGTGGCGGCTAGGGTTAGGAAACACACGGCGAGAAAGAAAATGAAGAGGCTAGGCAAATGAAAAGGCATGAATTAAAACATGTAACTTATGTCTCTTTGATTTTCCAAGCCATTTATAAAAAATATAAACAAGTAAAATCCAATAAATAAAATCAAAGTCTAAACTAAAATAAAATAGAAATATAAAAATAGAAATGAAGTTGAAAAACAAAAATATAAAATAAACAAAATTTACTGAAAATAATAGTGTGTAAAACACTGAAAGTTATCAAATTTAAAAAGTATAATGTGAAATTTTACGAAACGAAAAGCAGAACTAATATTAAAATAAAATACAGTTTCAAAGAAAAAGATTAGAATTTAAAAATTCAAATTTAAAAATTTCGACTGTGGTCAAACTTTGACTTTAAGTTTACCAAAATAATTTTTTTCGGAAAATGTTTATTTTATTTTATTTGGAAAATAATTTATAAACAAAATCCAAAATTACATTGGAAAATTCCAAAATTTTAAAATTTTAAATGATTTAAAACCAAAATTTTCAAATAAATGGAATTAAAAATATTTATTAAAATTATGGGTTGTTACACTCTCCCCCACTCAAAACTTTTCGTCCTCATAAAGAAGCGGGACACGAACACAAGGAAAGATAAGCTAGAAAAGCAAATAGTACCTGAAACAAACAATTCCGGATTCGAAGCACGCATGCTCTCCTCTGTCTCCCAGATACAATTCCGATCATCCGTACTCCACTGCACTTTGACCAAGTTGACAAATTTCCTTCTTAGCTTCTTCGCACTTCTTTCGATAATACGAAGTGGCTTCTTCTCGACAGTCAGATTAGGCTCAATACCCAAATTCTCGAGAGCAGAAGGATGGACAATCAAAGATGGATCACGCAGATATCAACGAAGATGCAAAACATGGAATACATTATACACTCTAGAAAACTTCTTAGGAAAATCCAGAAGATAAGCTAAAGAACCAATCCTCTCCAAGCTATGGAAATGACCAACAAACCTAGGAGCAAGATTCCCTCTCCTACCAAACCAAACCACATTCCTTAAGGAAGAGACCTTAAGGAAAACCAAATCACCAACAGCAAACTCCAAACTCCTCCTACGCCGATCAGCATACTTCTTCTGCCTATCCTGAGCAATCCTCATCTTCCTCTTAATCTCCTCAACTTTCGTAGAAGCCTCCACAATCACATCAGGATCAAGAACGAAACGATTACCGGATTTAATCCAGCAAGATGGAGATCTACAAGGTCTTCCATAAAGAGCAGCAAATGGAGACATTTCAATACTAGCCTGAATTCAAAGACGGAATGAGATAGATAAAAGATTAAGATAAGATCAAAATAGAAGACTAAAAATATACCTGATAACTGTTGTTATAGGTGAATTCAACAAGGTGGAGATGATCTTCCTAAGATCCTCCATAATCTAGAACACAAGCACGAAGAAGATCCTCGAGAATCTAATTCACTCTTTCCGTTTGACCATCGATCTACGGATGGTAAGCAGTGCTCAGATTCAGACGAGTATCTAAAGATTCCTGAAAAGCTTTCCAAAAATAACTAGTGAAGATAGGATCCCGATCACAAACAATGCTGATAGGAACACCATGGAGACAAACAATCTCCCTCATATAAATCTCAGCCAAACTGGAAGTAGAACGGGTAGATTTGACCGGAATGAAATGAGCTGATTTGCTCAATCTATCCACAATAACCCAAATGCTCTCATTACCCCTCCGAGTCCTCGGTAAACCATCAATAAAATCCATGGAAACATGTTCCCATTTCCAATTGGGAACCTCAAGGGGCTGCAACAAACCAGGGGTCTTCTAATGATCTGCCTTGACTTGTTGACAAGTCGCACACCTGCTAACAAAGATAGAGATATCTCGCCTCATACCTCTCCACCAATAAAGCTCATCACACTAGGATGAATAGAAAGTCTGGATCAATGATGTTACCGAAGCAACTCCTGCCTCAATCCATCAACATTCGAGACACAAATCCGATTACTAATCCTCAAAATACCTCCATCATCAATCTGAGCTCCACTACCATCCACCAACTCTACTACGAACACTCTCCTTCATATGCCTAAGCATCTCATCTCCATCCTGCTTAGCAATGATATGATCAAAAAGAGGGGAAGTAGAAACAACAAGCTGACACAACAAGGCCTTTTTCCGACTCAAAGCATCCGCTACAACATTAGCTTTCCCAGGGGTATAACTAATGTCGAGATCATAAGAAGCAAGAAAATCAAGCCACCGAACATGACGTTAATTCAAATCCTTCTGGGTGAAGATATACTTCAAAGACTGATGATCAGTAAAGAGCTCAAACTTAGCACCCAAAAGATGATGCCTCCAAAGCTTTAGAGTAAAGACAACAGCAAGCAATTCCAGATCATGAGCTACATAGTTGGCCTCATGGGTCTTCATCTGGCGAATAGCATAAGCAATCACCTTCCCATCTTGCATCAGAACAGCTCCCAAACCCTCGTGACAAACATCAGTGTACACTGTTAATCCCTCATTTCCATTTGGAACGGCAAGCACTGGTGTGGAAGTAAGCTTACTACACCAGTGCTATATGGAGTGATAAGGGTGAAGCTTACGCTTCAACTCCATTCACCCTTATCACTCCATATAAAATTAGCATTCTTTTGAGTTAAAGTAGTGAGAGGTGTAGAAATCCAAGTAAAATTCTCAATGAATCTCCGATAATGAACGGCAAGGCCTATAAAACTGCGAATATCAGTTGGAGTCCTAGGAGTTTCCCAATCCTATAACAGAATAGGGAGAAATAAGGACCACAGAAAAGATAGAATGATAAAATTACAGAAAGAAAAGAAAGGAAAGACTCACATTGATCGCAGCGATCTTGACTGGATCAACGGAAACTCCATTACTAGAAACAATATGTCTAAGGAATCAGACTGCATCCCTCCAGAAATGGCATTTCGAGAATTTAGCCTTCAACTGATGATTCCTAAGAGTCCCCAAAACAAATTTCAAATGTTACTCATGCTCTACCCTTGTCTTGGAGAAGACAAGGATATCATCAACAAAGACTAGAACAAACTTATTAAGCACATCACGAAAGACACGATTCATCAAATCAACAAAGAAAGCAGGAGCATTAGTCAAACCAAAAGGCATAACTAAACACTCATAAAAACCATTCTCAGTACGGAAAGCAATCTTGGGAATACTTTCCTCAGCAACTCTGAGCTGGTGAAAACTTGTGGCAAGATCAAGTTGAGAGAAAATAGTGGCTCCATGGAGCTGATCAAACATATCATTAATGCGAGGCATAGGATATCTGTTCCTCATAGTGAGCCTGTTCAGCTCCCTATAATCAACACTCATCCTCAAAGAACCATCAGACTTAGTGACGAAAACCATTGATGCTCCCCATTCTGAATGGCTAGGTCTGATTAGACCCTTGGAGAATTGGCTCAATTTGCTTCCTCAACTCAACCTTCTCACGGGGTGCCATCCTTCTAGGAGGAAAGACTACAGGTCGAGGTTCAAGAATAAGATCAATAGGTAATCAATTTCCCGCTTAGGAGGTAAAGAAGTGACTTCATCAAATACGTCGGGATAGAGTTTGACTACAGGGGTCGAATGAATATCACTAGGAGAAGCATCCATAGAATAAATAAAGCTGCCAGCAAAATCCTGGGGCAAACTACACTGAATCACCAAAGAATTACCAAAATCATCCATAAGAGAAACAATCTGGGTTGTACAAGAGATAAAGGCATCATGCCTCTTCAGCCAATCACCTCTAAGCAATAGGTCAAAAGCAACAAAACCCAGAACAAAGAAATCACCAGAAAACCAATAGCTAGAATGGAAGATTTTCACATTTCTACAAATCCTACTAAGCTTCGCAGGACCACCAATAGGATTTGAAACACACAAAGGCACAGAAGCCAACTCAAGAGAAAGAAGATGCTCAAATTTATCATAAAGATCCACAGAAATAAAGCTATCGGATGCTCCAGTATCAAACAGAACACGAATCAGAAAATAAAACAGAGAAAAAGTGCCCCGAAGTGTACCTTGGTTATTATTAGGAGCAGGGCAGGTGCAGGTGCAGGAGGTGGAGCTGGAGAAGAAGCAGAAGTAGTAGCAAAAATACCAAAAGACTTGCCTTTCTGCTTATTAGGGCAGTCATTCTTGAAATGGCGAGGCTGCAGACAAATGTGGCAGAGATTACGCCTGGTCAACTGAGCTGGAGGAGGGATAGCAGCACCAACTAAAGTAGGACAGCTGTTAGCATAGTGTCCTCTCTGATTACATTTAAAACAAGTGATGGCTGATAGGTCTACAGACTGCCTCTGAGATGAAGAAGATGATCCCAAACCTGGATTCTTGTTCTGATTCCTCTAGTGATGGTGAAAGTTGGGCTTCCTCTTCCTAGGATTACCAGAAAAGGACTGAGCTGAAGCAGAACGAGCAGCTGGAGGATCCTTAGAAATAGGATTCTCGTATCTAATGGCCATGTCCATCAGAGTAGAGAAAGGACTATGAACATGAGCGATGAGACGATCATAGTACTCCGGACGGGCGCTAGCAATGAACTTCTCATTCTTCTTGAGAGGAGTGTCAATCAGATTAATGCCAAACTTAGAAAGTTCGCTGAACTTCTTCTCATATTCAACAAAAGACATATCACCCTGTTTCAGATCCATGAATTTCTGATACAGCTGAGACTTGCCTGCCTCGGGCATCCACTTCACAAGAAAAGCATCCCTAAAGCAGGATAAAAGATCATAAGACAGATTTCAAAAAAAGAAACTGAACCAAATTTGAAAAAAACAGGAGATGATACCTAAATTGTTCCCAAGAAATGTCAGCCTCAGCAGTGTGAGCTGTGACAGACTCCTACCAATCCAAAGCTACTCTTTTCAACTGCCAAGTCGCCAACTGATGCTGCTGGGCATTAGTGATCTCAAGACCGGAGAAAATCCTCCCCAAATCCTTCAACCACTATTGAGCCTCATTAATGCTCTCAGATTCGGTGAACTTGGTGCCACCAAGCTCAGTATATTCCTTGCAGAGTTTAGTGAACCTAACTGGTACATCAGGTTTAGGATCTGGGGCAACACCACGTCCCCTACCTCTAGCATTCCTACCACTCATCCTGAAAAATCAAGAATGAATGTTAGAACAGAGGTAATTGAGAAACAAAGACATGATTATCTAAGATAAAATTCAACTTGAATGAATATCCTAAACACATAAATTTCTAACAGGGTGGATATGGAAAAGAAGGAAGTTAAAAAAATTAGATTTCAAAACAAGAAGAGTTTTTATATCAAAATACTCTTTAAAAATCCTTTGAAAATCAATTTATACTTTAAAATACGTTCTATCACAAAGAAAGGATTCCAAGATTAATTTCACTCATTCTAGGGTAGTGCTACCCTATCTCTAATGAGTTTTTACTTCACAGGCTAAGGTTTGCCTAAAACCAAAGTTCCGATACCAAATGTAACGACCCACTATTTGGACCATTCAAATCGACAATAAATCCACACATGTCTGGCTTGAATAATTCAAAATAGTAGATTGTAATATAATCTGAAGCAAATAAAACCAATCACAGAATCACAGACACGGATAAATCAGAATAACACACAGCAGAAATAAAAATAACAGTAGTAGTTCATGAAGCTATTACAACACTGTCACAAACACAGTCTCAAAACAAGTACAAAATACAGAGTCTGAAAATTAAATACAACAGAAATCCCAGATACATAAATGTCCACTAGTACTTAAGCTGAATAGAAATACTGAAATAAAAGATAGCAACTAGATAAATGATGATCTCCAGCAAATCCTAGCTCTAGAAGATGAATTCCAAAGCCGAAATACTCAGGCTGACCCGAGCGTAAGAAAATAAACACCAACACTCGAGTCAGGACATACATATTTATACAATGTAAATCGACTCAGATGAACTGTAATATAAATGCACAAGTAACTTAAAGGATGCTTGGGACCACCCATCTTTTAAGGATTCGTTAAACTATTTACTATGTAGTAACATACGCTATTATAATAATGTCTAAAAGTAAAATAAACTTACTTTAAAATAGCGTTAAGGGGTGACCCAATATTCCCCTTAACACATAAATAGTCCCAGTAGTCTATCCAGTATCATAGTCCCACCTGATCGAGAAGCCACCAGAGGATACTCCATAGGCTACGGCACAAAACCGACATCGTACAAGGCGTGATAGGTTTGGTGACATGGCACAACGAGGCAATGTTAGGGTAGATATACCAATTACGCTTCCGAGCCAGTGGTAACGCGTAGCAGCCACTGCTGCCTACCTCGAACCGCACTCCTAAAATCAAAGGTGCGCACCAATCAATCACAAAGTAATAGAATGGCATACGAAGAAGTGTATCTGATAAGAGGAACAATCTCATTAGCTCGTCAATCGCTCCTGTTTTAGCCACATTATGCCAACTCACGGGAGTCGAGTCCACATACATACCTCAATAGAACGTCGCCACCATCCTACTTCATTTTGGAATCTCCACCGTGTACACGGTTGTTAAAGTGGTTTTCGGTATCGACAGAGAGTATGCCCATATCCGAACCCCGGACTCTTTAACAACCAAACGTTATTATTACCCATGGTTATAAATTTCAAAAATAGTTTATATTCCAAATAAAAATAATTCATTTAAACCATTTAAATATGAAGCAGTTATCCTTCCAAATCAAATATTCAATTTCTAGAATTTTAGCATTTTTTAAGTTCTTTCGTTCAATTTCAACATTACAAAACATTGTATTTTTCAAAAACAGCAGCACTTCTAAAGTGCTAAGGTAGATATGTTAGTATTTCAAAAACAGTTCAAATTCAGAATCTACAGCACTTCAGAAAGGCTACTGTAGAAATATTTAGTATATTCAACATATAGTTCAAATTCAGAAACTGCAGCATTTAAGAAATGTTATTGTAGGTATATTTAGTATATTCAACACATAGTTCAAAATTCAGAAACTACAGCACTTCAGAAATGCTACTGTTGGTATATTTAGTATATTCAACACATAGTTCAAAATTCAGAAACTACAGCACTTCAGAAATGCTACTGTTGGTATATTTAGTATATTCAATACATAGTTCAAATTTAGAAACTGCAACACTTCAGAAATGCTACTGTAGGTATAGTTAGTATATTCAACACATAGTTCAAATTCAGAAACTACAGTACTTCATAAATGCTACTATAGGTATATTTAGTGTATTTAACACATAGTTCAAATTCAGAAACTGCAACACTTCAGAAATGCTACTGTAGGTATATTTAGTATATTCAACACATAGTTCATTGAACCACAACATTTTTGAAACGCTATATTTTCTATTATAAGTTTTACTATACCTTTTAAAGCAATATATCTTCAACTTTTCTCATTTTAACTTATCAAACTTATTTCACTTTTCAAAATTATTTATTTGGATATTACTTAACTTACAATTTTAATAAAGTAACATTTTATCAATCAATATCCAATTTAAATTAAGATTCATTTGTTAAGTTAAATACATTATAAGTTGCTTAACTTTTTTATTTTAACAAAGGACCTAATACTTTACTTAAAATACCCATTTCATAAATAAAATATTCTTATCACCAAGTTAAACTTAAAATTCCATTAAACCCTAAAATTTCAATTATTAAGTCAAATCAAAATTTACATTTTAATCCTTAATCTGCTTATACATTTTACATATAGAAAATAACTATAGAATTTATTTAAATCATTTAAATCCAATTGAAGTTAAAATTTCATATTTTTAATTTTAAAAATACTTAATACTTTTAGAAAATATTCAAAATTAACCACGGGTCTGTATATAATTTTCTAACCTAGGTCAAGTGATATGGATGTGTATCATTTCAGTCTGTAACTTAAAAAGAAAAATCCGAGTTCTATCATTTCAAACCCGCAATCCCAAGTCAAATAAAATAAATAAAAATCGCTTAAGCCTATCATTTCAGCTCATACTGATTTTTCCTTAATCTGATGTCTGTTCGGATATGTATCATTTCAACCAATAGTGATTCTATTCTACAGGGAACTTGTAGTGTGAGAAACAGAAAATAAATAAACAGTAAAACATAATATATAATGTCAGGTGATGCAACAGATATAAAATCAGGTAATATCATCATATAATGTCAGATAACAAGCAGATGTGAGCGTATAACATAACATATTAACTATTACAATTCAAATGACATTGTTTCATATTTATATAAGTACAATTATCAAGAGTGAAAAACTCACCTTCTAAAGCTAGAGATCAAATTCAAACACAAATCCAAACCCCCCAAAGCACGAAAAGGCACGACTAGATTTGAGAAGAAGTAACACCCAAATCCAAATTTTGTAGACACCAAAATATACAACATATATAAGTATATAATTCAACATAAGAAATATATAAATCAAAATGAAACAAAGTGAAGAAACATTGTTTTAAATCAACAAGTGGGCTCCGCCACCATCACTATGGGATAGACACAAGGCAATATGGCTCGGCTATGTTGAGTTTGAAGGCTATTGGGCTCGGCCATGGTGGTCATAAGGCATGGCTAGGCAAGGATACGAAGGAGGAATGGCAAGGCAAAGGTCAAGTGGAGGCAAAAGCATGGATCAAGAGGAGTTTGGGCTCGGCCTAGGGCTATCTGGCTCGGCCTATGTGCTAAACTTGGTCGGATCTTGTCACATCAGAGGGGTAAAGCCTAGAACTAGGCAATGAGGAGGAGCAGGTGGTGGAAATAGGTGGGGCCAAGGCAAACAAAAGGGGATGATGATCAATAGGCTCAGCTTGAGGTTGCAACATGTTTTGGAAATGGATTTGGATCTAATGCTCACCGCAAGGTACTGGGGAGGGGATAAAATGGTGGAGGCCGTGGTCAGGCGGTGGTGGTGAGGAGGAGATGTTTGGCTAGGGCATGTGATGGTGGAGGCCAAGCAAAGCAAGTAGAAAACAAAAGGAAAAAGAGAAGAGAAAGAGAAGAAAGAGGAGGCCATCACTTACTGTATTTTTTTCTTCAGGAAACAAATGAGAAATAATATGAGAAACTTTTTGTACGTGATTTACACAAGTAGGTGGCGGCTAGGGTTAAGAAATACACGGCTAGAAAGAAAATGAAGAGGCTAGGCAAATGAAAAGGCATGAATTAAAACATGTAACCTATGTCTCTTTGATTTTCCAAGCCATTTGTAAAAATATAAACAAGTAAAATCAAATAAATAAAATAAAAATTTAAACAAAAATAAAATATAAAATATAAAAATAGAAATGAGGTTGAAAAATAAAAATATAAAATAAACAAAATTTACTGAAAATAATCGCGTGTAAAACGCTGAAAGTTATTAAATTTAAAAAGTATGAAATGGAATTTTACGAAACGAAAAGTAGAACTAATAATAAAATAAAATACAGTTTCAAAGAAAAAGATTAAAATTTAAAAATTCAAATTTAATATTTTCAACTGTGGTCAAACTTTGACTTTCAGTTGACCAAAATATAAAAATTTCAGAAAATGTTTATTCTATTGTATTTGGAAAATAATTTATAAACAAAATCCAAAATTACATTGGAAAATTCTAAAATTTTAAATTTTGAAATGATTTAAAACCAAAGTTTTCAAATAAATAAAATTAAAAATATTTATTAAAATTATGGGCTGTTACATTTCCTCTCTGGTATTGCTGGTCTACCCTACAATAGTTCTAATTTTTGGTTTTATTGCTTGTTGCAAAATTGATTGATATGTCAGTATCAAGGGGTTTCTAGAAATCACGTCTTCCTTCATGTGCTAGGTGAATAGAGTGAACATATTCTAGAGATGGTAAAGTTTCTTATGATGATTTGATTGCTACAACAGCCTCATATTCATCATTTAAACCACTCAAGATTATTAGTAATTGCTCAGTTTTGAAACTTTATGGCCCACACCTTCATGTAAATCACATGTATTCTTGATCTTTGCTAGATATTCTCTCATTGGCTAATCGTCTTTTCTTACATTTTGTAGTTGCCTTTTGTAATGCATGACCTTAGCTATAGATTGTGTATTGAATATCCTCTCAACCGTCATCCAAATTTCATTTGCAGTTTTGCATCCTATTACTTGTGGCAATAGTTTTGCACTTATTGATGACAGCAACCAAGAACTTACTAAACTATCTTATCTTTGATACTTTACAAATTCTTCATTGCGCACAGTCTTGTTTTCTTGATCAGTAACAAACCTGGGTGGAATGAAAATTGTACCAAGAAGGAACGCTTCAAGGCCATATCTTCTGGCTGCAGTTTCAACTTGAATTTTCCAAAGGAAATAATTGTCCTCTTCCAACTGTGCTGTGATGAGTTGTGTTTGAGGACTGATGATAGTCCTAATGAGATTTTCTGCTATTGCAGAAGTTTGTTGGGATGAATTTGATGCACCATTAGTGTAACGAACGGGATTTTCGACTTTCGAAAATCTGTAGGATCGATTTCACCCTAGAGGGGGGAGGAGGTGAATAGGGTGATAGTGTAAATTATAAAAATTAATCGCAGAAGCTTATCAATTAATTTCAATTCAGATCACAGAATAGCAGCACAGATATCGCAGAATATAAATAACAGAATAAAACAGAACAACACAGAATTTACCCAGCTTCGGCAAAACCCCGCCTACGTGCTGCCCCCAAGGTTTCTACTAGAAATTAGATAGTCCCTCGCTTACACATGTAAACTCGCTATACCCGCTATTGACTAATCTAACTCTACGCTCAAAACCCTGACCACAACTCAACCACCGAGTTGCGAATTCCCAAACTACACACCGTAGTTTGTCCCCTAGTCACACGACTAGAAAATTAAAAACGGTTTAAAAGAAAATACAAATTAAAAACAATTCAAAATTAAAATAACCCTAACTTAAATAAAACCCTTATTATATTTTAAAACCCCTTTGTAACATAAACAAGGCCGGCCCCCTTCACTATCTGTTAGCCCGTTCCTTTATCTCCTTCTGAAAAATGGAGGCCGTTCTTCTCTTTCGTTCCTCTCAGTTCTGAATTTAGGGCTTCGTCCCTGATTTCCAAATTAGGGTTTGTGCCAATTGAAGTCGCCGCTTGATACAGATAGTTGTAGGCTTCGTTTCTCTTCTATTAGCTCACGGCTCTTCGAATTGGATCGAGTTCGTATGTGATTTTCTGGTATGTGTTTTATTCCTTTTGCTCTGCTGATTTTGACTTTCTCGAACTCTATATATTGCCGATGATGATTTGTGGTTATTTATAGGATTCGAAATCCTATTTTTGCGTTCGTATATTCGTGTTTGAATTCGTCAATTTACTTCACCTCTGCCGTATGATTATGATCTAATGTTGTGATTCATTTTTGACTTATTCAAATTCGTATAACTGATGCTCGATCCCCACGGCTTTGAATTGCCATGCTCATCACGGTGTTGATTTGTGACTTGGTCAATTTTTCATAATTGCGTTGATTTTCTTTGACCATGTTGATTTCGTGAAATATTTATTGCTGGCTTTGCTTCAGTATGCTTTGATTCAAACCAAACTTTTGTTGACTTGATCACAACTGATATTAGCTTGTGAATTTCTGATGGACTTATTAGTTCGACCCTTGTGTTCTTCATATCTTCATTTGATCAGTGTGTTTGAGTCTGCATTTGCATACTTGCATTTGAGTTGTTGCTCTCTGTACTTGTAGTTGCACTTCGAGTTGAATATGTTGGCTCTGGAACTAGCTTGTATCTGGACTTGTTGTATTCATTCATACTGTGTACTGCATTGATGTTCATTTCATTGCATATGAATCTTGGTCAACTTGATGCTGTAGCTTGCTGTACTTTCTTGTAGCTCCATCTATTGCAATCTTTGATGATTTATTGTAGTATGTTGGTCTGTCTTGTTTTTGGCCAGATTTCGTTGGTTCATTGGTGTTTGTACACTTTTGTTGCAGTGCATATTGTCTCGAGTACATGAATTCTTGACTCTGGTTATTTCATATTCATATGAGCATTTGTCTGCACTGTTAGTCGAGCCTGAGTACATGTATTCTTGGCTCACTGTACACTGATGCATTCTAGTTTGATTTTCTGTCAGCTTCTTGCTTGTGAAAAATAGTTTCTCATGTGCACTGTGTCATTTAAAGTTTGTTGTGGTCTATGTGTGGTGGTCTTGTGTTTCTGGTGCATTCATTGGTCTTGCTTCGACCATTGTCTTGCATTTTTGCTGCGGCCTGTACTTGTATACTGTGTTGGGCTTGTAGAACTTGGATATTTTCAGTTTGTAGTTGCCGTGTTGATCTTCCTTGCTACCTGGTCGACACTTGCACTGATATTCATTTGAGTTGGGCATCATGTATTTGTTGCAGTCCATGTTGTTGCTTGAGTCTCTGTTGCCTTGCTTCTGACCATGTTGCACATGCCTTGTTAAGGCTGCTGCTCGTATGCTCTAACATTGTGTCATTTGTTTCTAAGACTTGAATGCGACTATGCATTGTTGTAGATGATTGTGTTTCATGTGTTGGTTTGCTGTACATTTCTGGTTTTGGTCTTGTTTCATGTTTGAGGTTGTGCTTGCATTGACATGTACTTGTTGCTGTCTTCATTTAGTTTGTTGTCACTGGTTCATTGGGCTGCATACATGTTGTAAGTGATACTTTGGACCTTTTGCCTTCAGTTGCTTGTCGAATTTGCATGTATCTGTATCACTTTGGTATACTGCAGCTTGTATTCTGCCTTGAGTTGAATCCCGTGTGTTATTTGGGTTTGACCTTGTGCTGAATTGTTAACAGTGCTTTTGTTTGATTTGTGCACACGAGTTGGCGGGGCAGTGCACACGTGTATAAATGTATGTGTGTGTACTACAGCCACTTATGTATACATGTCCCTGTAATATCTATGTGCACGAATTTGTGATGAAATCAAGTGTGAATGATGACGAACAACCCAAATAACTGAGGCAAATCATATTTTCAAAAATCGTATTTCATTTTATATTGCAAAAATATTTCTTTTTCAATTTTACTGCGTTAGTGAATATTTTTGCAGATTGCTCAGATGCAGGATTCAAACTGGAATGCAGTTGAAGATAAAAATACGAGTGTGAGTGATATGTAGTGAGGTTAACTGTAAATGTGAAATGTGATGTGATTGTAATCAAAGTTGTATAGTTATAGTGAGAGCTTGAAATTGTACTATTCAAAGATGTAATAAATATTTATTTGAATAAAATATTCGTTTGAATTCAAATTTCGTGTAATTTATTTTATTCAGCAAATATTTATTTAATCTGTGAAAAATAAAATAGTATATTATCAAATACATTTAAACGAATGTATATATGTTTATTATCATCAAACAAAAATCATATAAGCGCATATTCAACAAAATCGACATTAATACGTCCACTGTATCAACCGCCGAACAATCGAATGCCGGAAAACCGAACCGTTAGGGTTAAAGAAGAGGTAGAAGATAGAAGAAGAAAGAAAGAAGAAGTAACAGAACAATATCAGAATCTCACAATCGCAGCGGAACAACATATAATAGATAAATGAATATCTTTTGTAACGACCCTGGATTTTGACCCCGGTTATTTTAATAGATATTTAATCTAAACTAAATAAAATGTAAATTGACCATATGAAAATGATTTTAATTTGGAAATACTGCCAATTTATTAATTTAAATTGTTTTTTAAAAAAAAAGGAATTAGACTTTGGGAATTCAAAAATAAATCTTTTGATAATATTTACAAAAAAATTTTCTTATGTGATTCAATTAAAATAAAATTTATCTTGTGTATTTGAGGAAATTTTTTTTTCTTGTTATAAATATATAAATGCAATATATAGAAAATAATGTTCAAAATAACATCTAAGCTTGTTAATATAAATATGAAATACGAATAGATGATAATGTTCAATATACGATATTAATTTTAATATAAGTCAAAATTAAATATAAATAAATAAGTAAACACATCAATCTACGTTTAATATTAATAGTCAAATATAAAACACAAATTAAAATATAAATATAAATCAAAACAAGAAATAAGTAGTTAATACTTATAATATCATTTTAGATTTGCAAGACCATAGAAAAATATATAATATAATAAGTATAAAATGCAACTAAATCATATTGTACATAATTTATATATTGATAGTTAAATATAAAATATAAATATGGATGTAAATAAATTATATTACATTATGCAAGCTAGAAGATAACTTAAAACATTTAAAGTTAGAATGAAAATATAAGAAAAACAAAGATTTAATAATTTTGATAACGTACAACATAACTTTAAAACAAAGAAGTCATTAAGCAAAATAAAGGGTAAACACAACACATATGTGTATTGAGTTCAAACTAGAGGATAATAAAACAAGTAATATAATAACAAAATAAAATATCTTCATAATCAAAGTATCTTCATTCATAAGCCTTTCACCTGAAATGTTTATGTCAGCAGAACACATAATAATTATGTAAACTAAGTTGAAACCAAAGTACTGTATAATTTCTGCTCAAGGCAAACTTTGACCTGCAGGTATATGTTCATGTATAAATATAGTTGCACATGCATGCCGTAAGTTAACTGCACAATGATAATAGTATAAATATAGTGTGTAAACTAATTGAGAAGCAAGACATGTACTTGCTATCATTTCATCCACTCTTTTGTTTAAAACAAATATTACAAACTTTTCTGTAATAATTGAAAATCTGTTAAAACAGAACAAAGCTTGGTAAATACTTGATCCAGTTAAGCCTCCCTTATATCTCTTCTTATCTTCTATATATACATATGAATACGTTTTCTTTTCAGTTCATTGGGTATAAAGGAACTTAGGAAACCTGAAATCAATAATAAAGCAAGCAAAAACTCAAAATATAAATTCAATACAAAACGAAGAAAAATATATGCATGCAGTTTAAAGCTTCTGGTGTTCAAAAATTCGAATGCATCTTTCTGTTCAAGGGAATTTTCGGTGAGTAAACTTAATTTTTCCCAATCTAAAATTTGTATATTTATCTTACAAAGATATGTGCTTTGATACCTGCTTGACTATTTAAACTTGAGTACTCCCTGTTAACTGTAATATATGAAGTGTTCTGTAGGAATTTTGAAAATCTGAACAAAGTAAAGCCAAGAAATGTATAAACACTTGTTCCTATACTTGTTGTAACCTGATGTTGTTGCTGATTTAAGTTAATTATCTTTAACATACGCCTGAAACTTGTTTCCAAGTATAGCAGTAAGATTTAAACATTGTTATTGCAAGATTACAGGTAAAATAAATTAAAGGATCAAGAACTCGAATGTTTAAATTTGTAAATTCAGTAACATATTTAGATTTCATACACATAATTATGATTTTTAGTATAAAAATTATGATTTTTAAGTAAGAGTGTGAAGAGCAGTTTTATAATGAAACTAAAATGGGTTTTTGCAAATTTTGGGAGATCGAGTTAATTTTAATTTCTGTAAATTGATATGAAGTAAGTTTGTAATCCATTTAACACCAGAAAGATGCTGGAAAAATTATTTAATGAATGGATTTTGGGTTTGAATCTAAAGTAGGGTTTAGTGCTTATCTTTTTCAAGGCTCTGTAAAAAATTGTTTTCGGCATCGATAGGCAACCGAGTGGAACGCGATTTTAGGTGGAGTTAGGGGGGATGTGAGTGAAGTTCTGGTGGAGTTTCATCACCTCCGGTGATAGATGGTGGCCGCACGAGGAAATTTTCGGTGGTGTTTGTGGCTCGTGTTCGAGCTACAGGTCTTTTTTTTGTTTTCATCTTGTAATTGAAATCTGGGTTTCGATTTCGATGCAAGGGATGATTTGGGGTTTGGGGACGTTGTCCTGGGTCATCGGAGGCGTAGTGGACCACCGTGCACGTGCACGGTGGTGGGGAGGTGTTGGTTGAGTGGCTGTGAATCGTCGCGTTCTCGTACTTGTGACTTTTAGTGGTTGCTTCGATCGTGTCTTCGGGTCGTTTTGGCGAGTGACTTCAGTAGTTATTTATAACTTTATCCTTAAAAAAAAATTATAAAATGAGAAGAAGATAAGAAACATGGAAAGGGAGAAGAAGAATGGGTTCAGGGGGGAAAAGACTCGGGAAGATTGAGTGGGAAACCTGGGGTTTTACTCGTGCATAGCAAGATATTGTCTCGGGTGTCGTTTAAGAGCTTGAGCGTAACAAAATTTGGTTTACTAAACTGAATTAGTTCAAAGTAAAAATAAAGTTTATTGTTAAAAATGTTTTCAACTTAAATGAATATCTTAATTTAGTAGTTAATTAAAGATACGTGGTTAGATTTAATTAACGTTTAAACATTTTTAGTTAATAAGTGTTTAGTTTTAAGTTAATAAGAAAAGATTCTTGACTCTTATTTAATTAATTTGTAATTAAGAATTTTAAATTAGTTAATTAAGTTAATATATGAATTATGGTAACAGATTAAGTAATTAATTACATTAAATATAAGGTTATCTAATAATTAAGTTTGGAGTTAATATTATAATTGGTTTTCAAAATTTAAGAGAAGACTTTTAAATGTTTAATTAAGTTGAACATTTAATTAGTTTAGAAAGAAATTAAGAACAATTACTCTTAAATTGTAATTAGTCACAGATTATAAATAATTGATAAATTTGTAATTAACTACTTAAGTTAATTTACGAATGATTAATAGTTAATTAATCGAGTAATTTATTTAAGAATAAATAAAGGGTTAAGACAGTAATTAGCAGTTAATAAATGGGTAATTAAGTTGATTAATAATTAAGATTATTAATTAAATGGTTAATTAAAGTAAATAACTGAGTTAAGAAATAATTAGGTAATTGATAGTTTGAAATAAAATAAGTATGTAACTAAGACTAAATGATTAATTAAGAAATCATTAATTAAACAATTTGAAATGAAATAGGAAATTAATTGTTAATTAATGATTAATTAAATAGAGTTAAGTGATTAACTCTCAAGTAATTAATTCTAAATTGAATTAATTACAAATAAGACTTAAAGGTGACTGATTTTGGACTGTTGTGACTAAATATCTGATTGTGATATTTATGTGATGATATTCTGTGATGCTCTGTGGTATGTTATGTTATATCTCTGATGCTTGTATATGTTTATCTATGATAAATGCTAGGTTAATTCAACTGTTAAATTTAAATTATTTAAACTGTTAAGTTAATTAGACAACTTGACCCTTAAAATGGCGTTTGGATTCGATGAGACCGGGATCGGAAGTATCAAATTTGATTCTCCGAAAACCACATCGATCCAAATTAAACGATAGGTCGTGACTTATCAAATGAAGATCGAGATGGTGTATTCAGAATGCAAGGGTTATCGTCGTTGACTCTGAGGGTGATTCCAAAACGAGTGTAACGAGATAATGCCTTTGGTTTCGTTCGAACCTGGAACGAACTTGTATGGATTGGATGCTTTCGACACATCGTCAGGCGAACGATGAGCATTCTAAGTGATATGTTCTATAAAGGTAATCACAGCCTCAAGCCTCATCAACTGGGAGTGGCTAAAACAGGGGAGATGCAGCAAGGTTTGGTGGGTCATGCCCAAGCAGGACAAGATATTTCCCCTATCTAGATGTCCCTTTTTATTTCGGCTGTGTGGGCGGTTGCTAGCTACAACCGCGGGGTTTATCTTGTTCGGGACTGTTCAGTAAGGAATGGTTCTGGCCTTGTGTTGTAGTGGGTCGGGAGTGATCCTCGGTACGGTGATTTAGGCCCCGTACTGTGACGGGCGGTACCCCAGTAGCCCTGCCATTGTTGGAAATCCATTTTCCCTACGAGACCCTATGGTTTTGATTTGTATTACCCACTTTTGTGGCTAGTAGCTGGAATTTAATAGATGTAACAATTTCGGCTATTTTCTATTTACTTGAAAACCGTAGACACTATTATAATATCACTGGATTTCCTATGAAATGTTTTGGTTAGCGTAAGGTAAAAACTTACCCGTATTTATTTGTGGGGAGTCTTACGTGATACCTTTATTTGTAAATGTTTTCAAAGTTAAACAACTTTAAACCGTTTACTCATACCAGACCCATGTCTGACCCGGAGTTTATATTCTGTTTTTCATAAACTCTTAGGTACACAAATTTTTATGAGTAGCCAAGTGATAGGTTTTTGGACCTTGATTACTAGAGGAGCTTGGAGCAGGAGTTTTCCAAACGTATGTAGCTATTTATCTAGTTCCGTTGTGTTAGTAGTTGATGTATGATGTATCTCTGATGTATGTAGTGATAGTTGTATGTATGATTGACATATGTATTGACATTGCATAACCCTGATATATGTGAAAACTATGTAATATTTATGTAATATATTATATTTTATTCCGTTCCGCTGTGAGATTTCTGATGTTGCTGTTCTTTCTTTCTCTTACTCTTCTATTTCTATCCCTTTCTTTCTTAATGATGATACATCTTTCTGGTAGTAGAAGGGCGGGTCATCACATCCTTAAAAAAAAGAACTATATCAGTTATTACAATACATCACATTACATTATCAGAGTTTACTATAACAAACAGCGGAAAAGAAATACTATATACTAGTTGATACGCCATGCCATCCAGCTTGCTCCTGATCTCCACAGCAACTCCTGAATTCCAGAATGACCTGATAACCTAACTCTAGACTGCCCGTATAGAAATTGGTGGGCACCCAGAGTTTAGGAAGGGTACAATAAACTCCAGGTCAGTCATGGGACTGATGTGAGAACTTAAACAGTTTATCTTTAAAAAAAACAAAGAATTATTTTAAGTTAGGTTCGCAATGCTTTTTAGAAAATGATACTACCATAAGATTTCCCGCACACATACACAGTGCAAATGCAGAATTGGAGGAGATTTCTCCTTATGATAGTTAAATATGCTTGACGCAAATTTCTTTTAAATATTATTATTAGAAGTGCAAAGTGTGGGAAAAATTTTCGAAAGTATAATATAAATCTTAGCCAGCATAGGCATTCCGCACTTATGCCTACTATAGCTACCATGTTCAATAGCAGGTTACCGCCACATTCCATGGCAGGTTATACAACTAAAACCGTACAGGGCTCGTATTGTTTCCTTGGATTTCCAACTAATGGTCAGGCCAAGGAACTTCCCATTGCCACATGGGTACGCCTCTGGAAGGATGCCTCGAGACTCCTAACCGGATCTCTGCCAACACAAGGCCGACTACCCCCTTCCTGGGGAATAAAACCTAAGATATGCCACCCCCGGTCCTCTTGGACCTTTATACGAGAGCTCTCTAAACCAACAACATCACAAAGTAAAAAAATACAATGTCCACATGAGTAAGTATCTGGGCTCCGTACCATGATACTACCCTTTTCTAGAAGGAATGGCCATACCCTAGGGAAGCTACCCCTGAAACCTTGCTGCATCTTTCCTATTTCCACCATTACTGGGTTGTGAGGTTCGACGAAGTCTCGTCCACAAAGCTACGCTTTTCACAAAAGCCACGCTTTGATCAATAAATGATCAGTAGCACTCAGCATGCCACGTTACCAAATTGGGAATATATCGCTGATAACTTCAACTACATAACCTCTAAGCTCGTACGTCTCAAAGAAGGGTGTTAAGATAAGAGAATAAATTCTCTGCCATGAACATATATGTATTTGAAAGAAATCTGCTTTATATCTCAAAATGTTATGTCAGACATACAATCCATACAAGTCTGTTCTGGGTTCGAAAATAACCGAAGGCACTTCCAAAGAAGCCCTTTCAATCCGGGTATTCACAATCCCGATCGGACTTCCCATCACAAAGGAAATCTCCATACCGTAGCTATCGGTGCAGAGACAATCGATAGGTCATCCAATCATTCTCGCAAATACCCGGTCTTCACCACCGGTCTTCAATGCTATCCATAAACGACGTATCAATATCCAGAATAGGATTTATGACCCAAAGGTCCTCTCCCGGCTAAACCGAATAATGGGCGCTTATTTTAAAATAAGTGCAGCATTCAAATTCAAGCAAATCATAACAAATACCTATTTAAAGGTAAATATTGATAGTCGGTTATTTAACTATCAATAGATATGCACAACAGCACCAGATTTAAATAATTTTCACAATTATTTTTTTTCAAAATATTTTCGCAAGATATATATTTTCACACTTCAACCATTTGAAAACCAATTTCAAATATTCACTTTCAATTTATCTTTAAAAGATATAATCTCAAAACATTTCACTTCATATTGGAAAACATTTCCATACTTATTTAATAATAAGTAATTCACAAATCTATTCATTTTCAACATTTGGAAAATATTCACTATACTTAAATCACGATTAAGTATAATTTTATTCTTTAAGGAAAACATTCTCTTAAACACATTTATTTGAGTCAAAACGAATGTTGCGTAAAACATCGTTACGACAACCCAAAATCACTAGTATAGGGATTCGAAATTAAGATAGAAATATATAAATCCCAATACTATATAAAACATTTCCTTTCAAAAATCATTTACTATAACAACAGTGTTATAGTCCACTATTTCCTTTTATTTCTCAAAAACGTCTATTTCAACAATGAATGTCGAAATCTCTGGTTTTGATACTTAATACTTTTTAAAACATCTTTAAATCGTTTTAGTTCTATTTTAAAAATATCACTTCCCCAAAACATTTCTTTAATATATTATTCACTGTCCAAAATCGTGAATATACTTCGTTAACCAAATTCAACATTTTCTACACATTTTATCTAAAGGATTATCCACTGTCCAAAATCGTGGATATATCTCCTTTAATAAGCTATAATAATTAACTTATCAAAATAAGTCATTTTCGGATTTATAAAACAATGTTTATAAATCCCATTTATATTTTATAACAACTTCAACTTATAAAAGCATTTATTAACAGATTCTATCCATATCCCATTTACACGCCAAAAATCCAAATAATAAGCAAATTACTTATAATTCTCTATTTACAAATTTCATTAATTTTATAACTTATTCTTTTATAAAATCCATTTACGACATCATTTTAAAACATCTTTAAAACTCCTTTATAATTCCATCACTTTGATTTATAAAAAATCCAATTTTATAAATTATATATTTAAAGCTTTTATAATAAATTCAAAAATATCTATTTAAATTATTTTTATAAAATCATTAACTTCATATTTCAAAAATCACATTTCAACTATATTTCTCAAAAATCATAATTTTTATAACATTAAAATTATAACGTTTATTTATTTTAAAATGAATCAATTCAAAAATTTAATAAAACGTATACTTTCAAAAATCACTTTAAAAACCCTTTTAAAATTTGAAAATCATCACTTTAACACTTTTATTTTCCAAAATAGACCCAATGCCGCAACAACACTAAATATAACAATCACGACATCCAAAACATCATATATCATATGATAACAGAATATCTCACAATATCTGTAAATAAATCAATACGGGTGAGGAATCCAGTTGGATCCCTCCAACCTGTTTCCATGCATCCACAGATGTTAGCACAATACCAATCCCGTTTCAAGACGGAATATCGCGGTACATGGGTTTATATAAAATATTATCCGCTATTATATGGCGCAATAGGGTCTCATCCGCTATATAATGCGGGAAAATCAACACCAAGTACATATATAATACCAATTCCACTTCGAGATGGAATATCGCGGTATATTTTTTTAATAAATAACATCCGCTTAATATATGGCGTATAGGGTCCATTTCAATATAATAGATAATATTTTATCATTCAAGCATACAATTAAGAAATTTTAAATCCAACTATTTAAAATTTAAATCGAAACAGATTCGATTGAGTGAGAAGTTCTCACCTTGTTTCAAATACAGTTGCAGTGTTTTATTTCGAATACAATTAAACGAGCGTTTAATTTTACCCAAAATTTACACTAGCTCCAATCAACTCCAATCCAGCTCCATCGCGTAGTGTTCGCGAATGCGATTCCAACAAAATTCGTTTCATCAAATTCCGACCTCGTACGAAAGAGTTATAACATTTTAAAGATCGTACAATTTAACATATAAAATCAATTTAAATTTCTTTTATATTTTCTAACCCTACATTCATCAGGGCCGCACGTTCCTTTGCCCTAGAATCTTGGTCGTCCCCTATTCCTTCTCCCCCATCAGTAAATACGCACGCATATAAACCCACGGCCGCCACCAATTCATGAATTATCGTGACCAACTCGAGCCACCTGACGACGATCGAACACCGCCATACGAACGCCAACGTTCGACTCCACCTACGGCCGTGACATGATGAAGCTCGGTCCCCCCTTGCTCGAGAAAAACGAACCCAAAACCATGATGAATGCGAGCCCCTAGCCTCCACGTCGAGCCCCCATTTCCAATCTCCACCGTTGAGATTGAAGATCTCGTTGCCCTCTACGTTTTTACAGTTGAACGTTTATCTTGATTGTTTATAGATTGCGAGATATTTGAGGAAGAAAATCGAAACGCATCGGCCATTGAATTTTTTCTAGCGGCCAGGGTTTTTGAATTAGGTTTTTGATGTAAAATGAAATAACAAAGGTCCTTTTATAGAAAATTTCCGTGCACTATTCACCCGAAATTTTCTCGAACTCCAAACGAAGCGTGCCGCCTGGCGTTTATAATGTTTTACCCCCATTCCGAATGTAATGGAATATATATCGGGAGCCAATTCGATCAAATTTGAAAGATAAGTTTTCAAATCGAATTATTTAAATTTAAAATTCACTCAAACCGATTTCTACGCGTTTTAGCTTGCCTCGGACAAACCGTAAATCCGATTGACACGAAATTTGAAACCATATAATAATATAACATTACGGATCAGATGAAACTAGTTTCGTCGAAATCCGAGACTGTTCGAAAAATGGCTATTTTTACTCGTCAATTAAATATTAAAATATTCAATTTCTACAAATTAACTTTTAATTCAATTTTAAAAGTTCGATAATATCATTCTAACTCCAATATGATTAAATACAACTTTACAAATCAATTTTAATCATATTAAACCCAATTTCCAATTTATTTCAGTAATTTCAAATATTAAATTATCGGTTTAATTATCCAATTAAATCTTGATATTTGAATTAAAATTTATTCGACTTACAAATTTTACTTGTTAATATTTAAAATTAATTAAATATACGAATTTCAAATGATAGAAATTCTGGGTCGTTACAATTAGAAGTTGATGAGCTACATTTAGCCACGATAACACTTCTTGAATCAAGAAGAAACTTGTAAAATCATAATTCACTGTTAAAAAACAAGAAATTCTTCTCTGTAGTAATCAGGTATGTTGCAACCAAGTCTAAATGATGAAATAACTTTGATAGGCTTTTGGTATGGCAATTACGCCTTTCCTGATTTGATGAATTTCTTGATTTTTTTATTGTTTTCTGATTTTTAAGTTTGAATTTGCTCTAAATAGAGACTTGTTGCAGCCAATGATTTTCTTGCCGTAGCAGCAGTTTTTTGAGACAAATTCTCCACTGCCCAAATGATGATTCTCTTTCTGATGGGTAAACTGATCTCCAAGTGATGAGATTTCTTTGATGGATGATCATTATTTTTTGATGAAGATTCAATGCTATTAAGCCTTTTATGGCTCTGATACCAAGAAAGAATTGATAGATAACTGAAGATATTTGTTGTTATTGAAAATGAGATGATTTTTGCTGTACTTTGTTGAATAATTTTTTAGTACATACTGTGTATTTTCTCGGATACAAGCAGAAGTACATAAGTACAAAGGTTATAGTTCATTTGGGCTTCTGGGCCATAAAACACCCGTTACCCATATTATTACAATATACGGTTTTAAGTATATTATATCAGCAGCCGCTCCTTTATACCACATTTCTTACTTGTATACTTTTGGCAGCCACACAATTACCATGTGAGAAATATAGTGTAGTCTTGTTCTGTTAAACTATCGTTTTTTCTTTTTGGAAAAAGTATTACAGGAAAATTTTGATTTATTGAATTATAATTGATGCTGTCTACGAGTGATAGCAAAAGGTATTTTGATTCTTAGTGCCCAACAACTCTATGGAATTAGTGAGATGCCAGGAACCATGACTTTCTTATCCTTATTTATGAGTGGATATTTTAAATAAGTTGGCTTCCTATGCACCTTTTTTGCTATATACTAATTGCTAGCAACTAGGTTTTCTTGAATGCACACATTTATCGTTGAAGTTAACGTTATTAGTTAAGCAAGGAGCCTCAAAATAAAATAAAATAAAATAAAGTCTCTTTGGTTAAGATGTTTCAAGAAACATATTGGAATAAACCTATGAATAACAATATATAAAAAGTTAAAAAATTTGAATTCAGCTTACTACTGGCCTTCTAAATATATTGTTTTTTAATGTTACCGATCTTCGAAAGCATAGTTACAAGCTCAGATTAAATTACAACTAAAATTATAAAAAAATCATATTTTGAGATATCAGTTAGGTACATATATACTTTTTCTTACATCTGATATATAAACCAAAATTTTTTGCTCTTGTGCATCTTCATTCATGCATGCATGTAGTTGGGATACACTCCTTTAAAGATTTAAACACAAAATGTGAAAATTACGAAATCTGTGAGGACCTAAACACTATCAATGTAGGACATAGAGAAACTCCAACTATTGGTAGGATTTTAGAAATGTTGAGATCTGCACTAGAAGCTTGGCCCAATAGGGTACATATATCTGTATAGTGCGGATTTGGGGCGTGAAAGTGTTGGTTTCTTGGATTTGTTGGGGCGCACGTTTAACGGGCGCCCGGGTTCAGGCGCTTGTTGTTGAATAGGCGTTGTGTGACGACCGCCCATGACTCCCGCACCAAAACAATGGAATAGTGCGCTGAAAGGCGTGCCAGGTAGTCATGGACGATAGTCAGGGTAAAATAAAACAGCAACCTCTATCGTACAACTCACAGCGCTTGGATAAAATACAGTAGAGAAATATATAGTGAAGCTCCATAACAGAAAAATCATCATATAAGCATCGTAAGTAGATTTATACAAACATGAATCATCCATACATCAAAGCCTCACTACAACACTCAATCAGATATAACAGCGGAACACCCAGTACATATAGTAAGAAAACTAGTATGCAAAGCCTCCTGCTCGTCTTCGTCATCATCAGCGTAGATCTCTAAGAACAGCACCTGTCACCTGCTACCTAGTCTGCCCATCCCAACATGGATGAACAGCCCAAGGTAATAAGAGGAGACATAAAACCTTGAGTCAGACAAAGTCTTAGTGAGCAGTAAATCAACTATCAAACATACCAAAAGAGCATAAAGGATAAAAGGAATAGGAACCAAACCATCCCACTCCACCTCTTTCTACAGTGATAGCCCCCAGACACACACCAAGGAGAAGTAAGCATAACACAACAGACAATTAAGGTAAAGCAATAATCACTCGAGTCAAGGGCGATGTTTTCCAAATACAAACCCCCAAGGCCTAAACCAAGATCAGATAAGCACCTAGAAAATACCGCTCTTGAGACCGAATGATGATACAACCAAACGTCCAAACATCCATGACTCTGGCTATCACTGTTATCCTTGCTTCGATTTCACCGTTGATTAAATGACTATCCGTCAAGGGCTAATGGTAACCCCGGTTCCAGACATAACTCCGCACACTGCCTTGTGCCTAGGACTTATCTACTTTGCCCAGAGTACTCGACTACCTACCTGTAGTCTTTTGGTTGTCCCGACTACCTACCTGTAGTCGTTATGGGCACCCCATGTACTCTTGCTTTTGAGCATGCTAGAACCTTCAACAACGATGAGATCCAAGCCTCCTAGTCATCCTCCTTGACGACTATCCTCATACTAGCTCAAGCTACCTCTCGAGCAATCCATTATCAACCAACTCGAACCATCCCTCGAGTTATCAACATGCTTGGAATGATCCCTGCCTGGATTACGCCAAGTCTACATCACATCATACTTCGCTTTATTACACCATAGCAAAGTCTCAACTCAACAACATGGTTTGCCTCATCGCATCATGGCAAAGTTCCATCTCAACATCATTCAATCCATACATATGAGCTTCCACATCCGCCACATATGCTTTTAGCAACTTTCACCATTCAAGAGCCTCTTCTGTAGCTTTTGAATCATCTTTGACCATACTTGTCCAAATCTATCAACTAGATAGATCATTCACAACAATCAATCAAGGCAAACATTAATACAAACAAATAAGTATTCAATCAAGATCTAATTAGGCATTCATAACTACAATGGCAATTTCGTAAATAAATGAGCATAGAACTAACATACATGAATCATGGGTTTTTAGCATAGATCTAGCAAATACAAAACATGGGTTTTGTTTCTATAACTTAATAAATGAGCTTGCATAGGTAAACATCTTCACAAACAATGGATCTATACTTGGATTTAAGGAAAATGCACAACATCACTATCTACAACATTCCAACAAACCACCAATCCAATATACTCCTTTGGGTCCGCGTGAGAGATAACTACCACTCACCAAATCACCCAAACACCTCAAAAACTAATCACTACAGATCTGGACAGCGAAGATCAAGGCTTGATCCGGCAATATCTCGCTTCAATCGATGAAATCTAGCTCGAACGGATGAAGATCTTCAACTTTGGCTCTTGGATCTTCGATCTTGATCTTCGATCTTGGATGGATGTTAGAACTAGATTGGAATGGAGAAAAGAAGATGAAGAAATGTTGTAGTCGAGTTCCCAAAATGGCAGCACTTCGTTGCTTCAAAAACCGGTGCCAAAAAGTGAGCCAAAGCCCTCTATTTATAGGCTGAAATCACCCTTAAGTCGGCCGCCCCTTAGGTCGTCCCCGACCTATCACTTGCCAACCTAACACTCTCGCCGACTTATCCCCATGGCCGACCTAACTACAAAGCCGACCCTACGACTCAACACACACACACGGCAAAGCACGCACATGACCTAACACATTGCAACTGCGCGACCTATCGGCTTAACGAGATGCCGACCTAAAGCACATACCGACCTAACACTATGGTCTGCCCTAACACCTAGCCGACTTACGACTTAATACAAGTGCCGACCCAACGACTCAACACACACTGCCGACTTAACACTTATGCAACCTAACTAGACACGGAATAGCCGACCTAACTTCATAATGTCGCTCCACCGACCTATCTCCTCTCATTAAGTCGGCAACTCTCGGCTAACTACTAGGTCGCTCCAAAGTCTTAACTCGCCCACTGCCTAAGTCGGTAGCCTCCTTGGGTCGGTCCATTACTTAAGTCGGCCAATAACTATAGGTCGGTCACCATCTTAACTCGGTCAACGTACTAAAGTTGTAACTCGTGTACTACCTAACTCGGCTAAGCCTATGAGTTGGTCACAACTCAACGCTTAAACACACGAGTTACTCTCCATACGACTCAGGCTAGAGATAACATAAACAACACTAACGACCTGTAAATTCTACGATCTATCAACACGTAAAAATATGGGTCGTTACACGTTGATACCTGAGCGCCCGTTAAATAGGCGCCACCTCACTCTCCCCTAACTCCAACGCCCAACGGCTATCTACAACGACTTATTCAACCCCTTCAAATACGACCCCCTAAATCTTCTTTCCTTCACACCCAATTACCTTCAACAATCCTAATTTTTTACTCTCCCTTATAGCAAATAAACATGTACTCTGATTTGGACGTTTATGTTGCAAGGTGTATTTTTAAACACTGGACGTTACGGTTTCGATTGGCGGAGCAGTAACTAATTCAAGTTGGAGCGTTACAGAAGACTACGATCTTTGCTATATTTACTGTGCACTCTCGGTTGATTCTATTTGAGGTGCCGGTCAAAGTGGCGAGACCTTTTGAGGCAAAATTACAATTGCTACAATCGAAAGAACATCGATCGAAAAAGAACGTTATCTTCAATCAAAGGTCACTATGGAAAAATCAATCGTCAAACATAAACCATCGATTCTCAAATTTTCAAGCTAAAGCAATCGAATCCTAGTGGATTTGGAAATGAAATGCATTTGGTAAGATTTAATATAATTTCATTGTTCTAATTTTAATCATAGTTCTCTAATTGTATTACTGTTTTTATTCATTACAGAGAATGACTACAAACAAGTTGTTCAAACAAATCTATAAACCTGATGGTAAACAAGCACCATATTTTTACCAGTTCATGCATGTTTATGACATGTTGGCTGAGCATGTTAAATGAAAATCATCACTTCATAAAACCGTTCAAGAAGTTCAATCATACTGTGGTCATGGTAAGACGCCTAGAGTTGGAAAAGCTCTAGTCTTAAGAAATCACTAGGCAACTACGGTTTAGGATCAAAAGAAGACCTAACCCCTACTGAAGATCATTTTGTTAGGCCACGGGAAGCAAAACCAGCAAAAAAGAAGAAGGCTGCTAAAGTAGATCAGACAGAAATTAAAAAACTCCTACTTGAATCGGAAGATAGATATAACCGGGCAATGACGATCAATTTAATACCAAGAAAAGTTGTCAAGAATGGATCAACTTCTTGTTGGAAACCAACAAAGAGATGAAGACGCAATAATGTTCATGGATGTATCGCACATGTCTGCAGAATGACTTGAGTATATGGAGCATAGAAGGAGATAAATTATGAGACGTAGACGTGAAGAGGGTCTTTAACTGTTTCTCTTTTTCTAGAAACTTTGTATCTTTGAATTTCCAATAGTTGTATTGTATTATGAACATAAGAAATTATTTATATAAGTACTTTAATTGAAATTTCATTACATTTACAAAAGATAACAACAACATTATATTAATTAAACATAAAGTGATTACAATAACAATAATAAGTAACAACAACATAAACGGTATTAGCAAAAGTAGCAACAGAAATATAGTTTCAACATTTTCCAAAAAAGTTTCAAAGATGATCTATGAGATAATTTTGCAGTCTTCGATGCAGTTGAACACTATGGTAGAACATTTGGCTTTCTATATGAAACTCGAGTTCTAGTGCACTTCCAATCATATCGTTGAGCCAAACAGGCGGTGGCATGGGAGCACCCTCGTAAAAGTAATCTTCTTCCATGTCTTTTTCATCTTCTATAATCATATTATGTAAAATAACACAAGTGTACATTATTTTGGTCATTTTAACTGGTGACCAAAGTCTACATGGATTACTGACTATGGCAAATCTAGATTGAAAAACCTCGAATGCTCTTTCATTGTCCTTCCTCTACCTTCTTGCATCGCTGCAAACTTTGATTGTTTATTGTTTGTGGGTTAGGAATTGTCTTAACAATGGTACTCCATTTAGAATATATACCACCGTCAAGATAATATCCATGATCGTACGTGTTACTTCCTAAAATAAAGATATAAGGAGTTGATCTACTATTTGCTAAATCATTGAACAACGTAGATCGTTCGACTACATTAAGATCATTATTCGAACCCAGCATTTCGATAAATGCATGTCATATCCATGAGTCATACGACTCTACGGCTTCAAGAATAATAATTGATTTACATGACTTACCCTGATAGGCTTCGGCATGCGCCTTTGGACAATTCTTCCACTCCCAATGCATGTAGTGTGTACTACCTAATAATCCTGACCATCCTCGACTACCATGCATATTCAACAACATTGCTATATCCGCCTGGTTTGGTCTGCGTAAGTATTGATCACCGTAAATGTCCACGATAGCTTGATAGAAATGCTCCAAACACTCTAATAAAGTGCTTTCTGCCACTTTCAAATTTTCATCAAGCGCGTCTACTAGTCCTGCATATGCAAGCATTCTTAGTGCAGCTGGCATTTTCTGAATTCCAGTCAATCCCATCGTATGAGATGCATTAGATTTGAAGATATAATATTTATCACGTTACTTGATACATTGTAGAATTCTAAGAAACAGATGTCACCGCATGTGGAATCTTCTCCTAAAATCAGCATCTGTTTAAGTTGGATTTGAAAAAAATAGTCTTCCATCAGTTTGTCGTTGTGCCATGAATGTCTACGATTTTTATACCGACGAGCAACAACTGATCCATCATGTTGCCAGCTGGATTGACCAACTTGTAATGCAGCCATACTTATTAGCTCTTTTTTGCGACGAAAATGATCTTCCATCATTTCATCAAATTCGTCGTCGCTATCATCGGAAAAAAAAATTTCGGCAACCATTTTTTATCTTTGAAATTGTTTGAGGTATGAACGAGTAATAAAACTTCTAGCATTTAACAAGTTTTTTATAGTCTAGATCACATTTATGACCTTCAGAACAAATCAATGCAATCATGACTAGTTGACAGGTAGCATTAATTCAATTCAACCACTATGTATAAAGTATATTCCATTTATGTCACGTCTACGGTGTCCCGTCCTATCTACACACTGTTGACTGTTTTTGCATTGTATTGTCCCGTCTAAACGCTATAGCCACACCCTCACAAGCCAACAAGGAGATATGGCTGAGTAGATCACATGCTGGCCTTCATAACAAAACAAACAATCAGGAATAGTTGGCAGGTAGCATTAATTCAATTCAACCATTATGTATAAAGTAGATTCCATTTATGTCAGGTTGGCATTGTCTTGCCTCATCTACACATAGTTGACTTTTGGTGCAGTGTCTCGTCCCATCTAAACACCATTGACACTACCAAACAATAAAACACTGAAAAATCTCTACGGCAAAAATATAGAAAGGAATAAGACATTATTACTGAAACACACTAACATTAATACAGTCAACAATAATACATAAACAAACAAACATACAATCAACAATAATACATTCCACGATAATACAACCAACAATAATAACCATTAGTACTTAGGTCTAACAAAAAGAAATTACTGGTTACGGTCAAATTACAAGTTTTGCAGGACATTTCTGAGACTTCTTATTTCTTGTTCCATCTCGTTGGAATGTGTTATTTCCCTTGGGCTTAGACGTTCATCAACTCATTCTGCGTAATTGCACCCTTCAGGCCAGAAGGGACACAACTGAATTCAACAACCAATATCTTCACCATTAGCTCTAACCACAACTTCAACCTTATAACCACAGTGGAAGCAAACTACGTAAGAGTCAACTTGTTGTTCAACTGAAGGTTGCAAATTTGACACTTGATCAACCTGCTGTTCTTGTGGTCGTTGATGAACCAACTGTTCATGCAGAGGTTGGACAACCGCACATTCATACTGTGGTTGAACGTCTTCCTGAAGTGTGAGTTGGTCAAGATATGGGAATTCACAAGCAACATCCTCATAATGCTGTTCTTGGTAATTAATATTCCAATCATCATCGGTATGTTCGCTTTCCGTTGGAATGTAGCTGAAATCAAAGTCAATAGATGATGGCTAGGAAAGCATTGGTATACGGAATAGAAGAATGAAGGAGTGAAGGACTAAATTGTGTGTTTGGAAAGAAAAGATCTTATCTATATATAGATGTCAGTGAATGGTTACAATTTATTATGTTCAAATGTAAGCATTATATTTTGATTTGATGGTACACTAGAATCTGAGTACTATTTTTGATATGTCTGTGAAATCTGAGCATTGATTTTGATTTGACAATACAATGAAATTGTTTTTATTAGACACAAACAAACATGATAATAATACACATGCAAATATAGAAAAAATAATACACTTAACAACTAAACATGTTATTACAGAACTCACATTATGGATATTAAAATCGTTCTAGCCAATTTTGATGTATGATGTAAGCCTTATGTCCAGTGAATGTGGTGTGATATTTGAGAAAATAACGACCTTCAAATGTGGAACGGGCTAATGCGAACAAATTTTCAAATATAACCTCATTGATAACCGTACTGTACCGTGTACAAGCATTGCAGAAGTTGCCATAAGTAGTCCACAACTCTTCCTTCGTCCGTCTACTATTACGCTCAACATTGCTTTTGTAAAGTCGAGCAATAGTGTCCCAAAAATGAGTTACCATTATCTTACAATCGTCACACATCTGATTAGTTTGTATAAAATAATTTACTAGTAGTTTCAATTCATTAGCTGAAAATATTACGTTGGACATTTGACTGAATTTACCGAAGTTTTAAATGTTATGACCTATGAATATAACACTTTCTCTTAAATAGAGAGGTCGTAAGCCGGGTCAAAAAAATGAAGCATGAGATGAACGTCCACGTGTAAAACATCCATTAACTTTTCGACAAAAAAACAGTTACTCTAATAGTTTCGCAGCATAAATTATAATTAACATAATGTCATACTCAACACAAATACTGTGCGCAATGCCATACTCAACATAAAAGTATAATAAACACAATGCCATAAAATATAATCCACACACTGCCATACTCAACAAAAAATATAGACAAGCACATATGACAATAGCATCATCACCAACATAATATGAAACCAACTAACGTAATACATGTAAAATAACAACAAAAAATGAAACATCTACATGCAGCACATCAGTCTATGTGATCGGAATTGCTATTAATCTCCTCGTCTCGCCACTATCATCATTGATGTCATCAAAGTTGTGAGGAGTAGGTCTCGCCTAAAGCTGCTCCTGAAGCTGCTGAATTTGGGTCTGTAATCCCTGTATCTGTGCATCATACTGAGTCTGCTACCGCTGGACCACAGTTTGGTAACTCTGATACATCATCTATGTATAATCAAGCGTCATATGCTCAAATGTAGCAATCATCCGTCTATCATAATCCATGTACTGAGAAAACTAATATGTGCACAAGAAAAATTATACACAGTTGCAGAATATTAGGACAAGTAATTTAAATGAAATTTAAAATTCATACAAACCCGATGAGGCTGATACAATCCGGTGGATGGTACACCCATAATAGCGTCATCTGGGGGATACTGCAAGGGATACTCCACTACCTGACCATGTACATCATACGCTCTAAATGAATGAGGAGGCGGGTCGAACGTAGGAGGCTGCGTGTACTGAGACGATGTAGGCTTAAAGGTGGCAGGCGGTAATAGAACTCTACCAAAAGAGGTACGCGGACCAATATGATGGGAGTTCAAACCCTGAATATAATCAGGTAATGCGTAAGCCACGGGGCTACTCGAGCCCCATATGAATCAAAGTCTCTCGAAACTGTAAAACGCTCACCATCCACCCATCCCGCATCCCTCATCGCAAGAATATAAGCTGGTCTGACCCTAATATCTCCATACATATCATCCCATGGTAGCGGGTTTGATGGAATACGAACTTTACCACACAACTGTAGCTAACAACGTTCTCCTAAATACCATAGGAATGGAGATGTAGGAACATAAAAGTAAACCCTATGTCACAACATTGAAAACTGAAAAGTGAGTGGATGATCAGGACCCGACACTAGGAACTGTAAGTACTGATAGCAGGGATGAACGATAATGTTACCGCACCGTCTCATATCCATTTGCTGTCTAGCCTCTATCAACTCGTTGTGAACCCCTTGTGCAACACGAGACAAATGCGTAGGAGGACCCCAATGACGTAATCTAGAGAAATAAATATATGGTGTAACATTCGCTTCTACAATAAGTCGGGGGTGCATATTGGCAGTATACTTGTAGTACCCAAACGGAAGAATGTACCAAAATCCATACATATGTCTAGACTGCTGTAGCGCATAAGTATCCAATGCTACGTATAAATAACAAAGCATAGAAGTACCGTAATTATATATATGTAGTCCATTCACATCTACTAATCCAGCCAAACTGTCAAATCTAATAGTACCCTTATTTTACTAAAAAATGTGGATCCAAAAAGGTATAATATAAAAGCATGGATAACCGGAGTATGCATATTCTCGATGGCCATGTACTCTACTATATATCGATGTAGACAAGGGAGAGTAACAGCACCTCCTTTAACCTTCTCACCGGCCAAAGCCGGTAAATAAGCTGAATATGACTCAAACTTTTCAAATGAACTATCAAATGGAAAAGAGAGACAGTCTAGTCGACCAACCTCTATGTCAGTGAGCATATCAAAATCTAAAGGAGTCAGTCCTAGCTCAAAATCGAAGAAATGAAATGTGTGAGTGGTAGGCTGCCATTTCTCAGTGATGGCCTCTAAAAGGTAGCGATCTACGTGTGCAAATTAGATAAATCTAGAAATTCACCAAAAGATGACGCAGTAGCTTATCCAAAATCGAATGTGGTCACTGATCAATATACTCAGACATACACCTATACCAATTGTCTCGCATCGCTACGTGACGAACCTAAATATATGATTATTTAATGTTAAAATAAACAAACAATTAACATTCATATACACTTACACGGTTGTTCATCAAACAATAAAGAATTAAACGTATACATGTGGCGTCGCTATAGCTACTGTAAGTCGATGCAAAACAGTAGTGGACAAGTCGTGCAACGATCGAAGAACGTCTACAGTCACGGTAGTATCAAAAGGGACATAAGCATGATCGATATTGGCATCGGTCGCATATCAAACGGTCCGTCTACCAGTTTTGACCGGATGTGACGGCATTTCGACACAAAGTTGATTAAAAAAATTAAAAGAGAGATTGAATGAAGGAAAATATGAGGGGAGGCAGAAATTTGCGTCTCATATACGACGCGTGGCCTGAGCGCCTGTTCAACAGGCGCCTATTGGATAGGCGCCCAGCCCAGTTTCTGTTGGGAACTTTGGGCCTCTAACAATTCGAAGTGTGGAAAATCGTATTTCCACACTCCAAACTGTTGGAGATGCTCTTACACCCGACAACAACAATGATCTATTCGATGCATAATCAAAGTTTTCTTTTCCAGATGCTGAAATGGATGGAATGTTCTTGGATTAAAGTTCCCTCTCGATCCAAATGCTCCTATAAACAACCAGGAGAGGTACATATTCTATCCAAAACAAGTCTGTAAATCTGAATAATATGAAACACTCGGTGTTATGGTTTTTTTCAGGCATCTTCATCAGTACAACCTGATCAAATCCCACTTCAGAGTGGGATAAACTTAATCAACAGTGGGAATCATAATCAAATGGTGCTAAAGTTGCAAAATAACTAGAATCTGAACATGGGTGGTTTTGCTCTTGGATACTTATGTCCTAATATGTCTCTCTTGGTTTCCAACAAGACTGGAGAAAGTAGTGTTGTAGATTACCAAGCCTGTGGGGTGTCTTCTCCTATGTTTTTGACTAACAGCTCATCATCTGCATGGGAGCCTACTGATGATACGACTCAACCATGTTCCAGAAATGAAGGCAAGTTGAGATGCAACGATAAGAAGAAAAACAGGTAGTATGTACTAGTTTTTTAAATAAATATGCATAAACTAAATAGTATCATCACGAACCTAGAAATTTTGCTGAGCTAAAGTTATATAACATGTTCATTTTAGCTATACAAGTTTTGGGAAGCAAATAAATATGCATCGAGGAAGACGAGAATAGACACGAGGAAGAGAGTGAAAGGTAGGTTTGTAAAAGTGGGTGAGGCAAAGGACCACGATCCAGTAAGTAGATGATTGATAGTTACCCAGTTCTGGAATGTATGGCTGCTTGCTTGCTTGTTGGCCTTAAACAAGCAACGCATTCATTTTTTATTTGCAAGCTCAGGTACAACCATAGTTTTCAAGACCGTGTCGTGCATCGAACCGTGATAGTTGAAGGTTTGAGGTTTTGGTGGTTCAACTGGTCGAACCGTCGGAACCGTGGAATTTATTTTTTGAAAATTTACACATTTAAATACAAGATATACACAAAAATATTAAAATAAAAGTGCTAGGTAGACATATCACAATTGCAAATTATCTTCCAAATTTATATTTGTCTGCAAATTAACAAATCATAAGTGTACAACATATCTTAATTAGCAATAAAAGTCCAACATATTATAAGTTCGCATATATCAATTATAAAACATAACAATTCTACATGCTAGTTTACAACTTCACAAAGATAAATTTCATTCAATTAAAATATGTACACACTAAAAATAAAAGCTTCAATGGAATTGCAGGTAATAAGTTTCAGTTGTTAGCTTAGGCATATTAGCAAGTTTCATTCAGGTTGCAAGTTCAATTTCCAGTTTCTGTTCCATGCAGCGGTCGGACCCGGGTTATTTGCAACGGTCGGACCTCGGTTTTGAGGTTCAACCTACGGTTTACGTTTGCAGTGGCTCAACTCCTCTCCGGACCTTCAACTCAAACGGTCCGTGGTTTTTCACGGTTCAACCGCGGTCCGACACGGTCTTTAAAACACTGGGTACAACAACATTCTTGCTACATGAGGTTTCGAGTCCCATACTTTCATGGTGCTTTCTTTCATTTTAGTTCATTTCTTTTGCTCACTCCTCCCTTTTTGTTTCTGTGCAGAAGATGCTATATGATTTGAAACAATTCTTTCATTTTTTCACACACGCAGAGAAGAGTTTAATAAAAAAAATTCTGCGATTGTGTAGCTTTTCCTTTTCATTCTCTTTTTTGGATGTTCAGAGTATTCTTAATTTGAACTCAATTGAGTTCTAGTCCGTTTTCTTTTTTTACTTAGTTTACCTTTTTCAAATAATTCTGCTTGTTGTAGAGCATAATTCAAAGTTTATATAGGTAACTAAGTTGTATTTACTTACTCCATATACTTAAATTACTCCATATACTTAAAAATGTTTTTTTGCTCTAGTGCAAGTGATTTAAAGATTTTGTTTACGTAAGATATCTTCCAAAAATAATCAGTTCTGATATTAAAACTCATAGCTTTTATTTACCACAGGTTAATACGATTATGTGAACAAATGAAGAAGAGAAGCATGTGCCAGAGGTATAAATATTTATAATTTTAACTTTCGGACAAAAACATTTTTATTTTTTTGAAAACCCAGAAAAACCGGACAGACCGTTAAACTTCTGTGGAGGGCATAGTAAAGCTGTCCGCTGATCCAAGCCTCTATGAAGAATAAAACATTAATTAACTCACATATTTCCGTTTCCTGTGATCACAGAGAAAAATAAATGTCACTTATGACACAGTCTCATATTTCAATTAGCAACGGATATGACAAGAAAAAAAACATATTATTCATATAGGTGAAGTTAGATGCACATACCGACATTGCGACGTTACATATGAATAACAAGTGAAGGATAAGGTCGACTACACCAAAGCAACCTACGGATGTCTGGACATAGTGTATAGTAATGCTGGCATACTGGGCTAGCTCCATAACCAGCATTGCAGATCTAGACCTCATAGAGCTAAACAGAATCATGATGGTCTACGTGCATTGTCAATGATCAAGCATGGTGCATGTGCAATGATTGCCAAAGGCATCGCGGATCCATAATGGGCCAGACTTGGCCCCATGGCCCATACAACCTCAAAACATGCCTACTTGGGCTTGGTTCGAGCAGCATCTGATGAGTACAGGCCTTACGGGATATGGTTAATTGTGTGTCTCCTTTTGAAAGTGGCAACGCCATTATCTTGTGGGCTTGATGGGGATAGCCCAGATATGCTTGAAGTAATCATGGAATCTGTGGCCACTTCAAAAGGTGTGATGTAAGACAAGTTAGGTTGCTGAATCTGCTTTGGTTTTGGTATCTGATCAGTTTGCGTACATTAGTGGTCCTATGTCGTTGTTGATGGTCCACTGAAATTGTCACCCAACAGCTTTGCTTTGGTCCATTGATGTTTTCTTGGTTCTCATCACTTAATTGCATGTCCAACCAGCCCAAGGCGGAAGTTATGGATGAATTAAAAAAATATTTTTTTATCTGATCTATATTGGATCTATGTATATTGGATCTATGAAGTCTAATTCACTTAGAACATTTCTAAATTTTATTTGAATAAAATATTTTATTTAAATTTATGAATTATATAGTTTTATTTAATTTATATATTAATATGTGTAACATATCAACTCGTGCAAGACATAACATGTCCGTGTAGAGATGTTGGGATTTACATTGCAACAGGCACGTTAGCTCATCCAATATGCAAGTATACGTTGTCCAAACATATGTATGTATATAAACTATTATTTTATATAAATATTATAAATATATATGTGTGTATTAAGTTAGTTTAAATAACTATACATATAATATGTATAAAATATACAAATAAATATTTGTGTATATATCATCGTATAAATATTTTTTTGGCTTAAATTTTTTAATAATAATTTATTTATTTTTGGCCGTTTTAAATGATTAATTTTTAAAAATAGAAAAGAATTGTTTATTTTTAGTTTTTGGTCGACAGCTTATCTAGTGCTAATATAATTTTATAAATTAAAAAAAAATTCATAACTTTTACGAATTAATATAATTTATTAATGAAGTAAATTGATTTAAATAATATTAAATAATAATAAAACATTTAAAAAAATTATTCTTTTATCAAAAGTTCACATTACTAAAAAAATTATAAATAAAATTACACGACTAATTTTGATCGGGATATGATGTTGTAACTAATTATAAACTATATATATGTAATTAAATATAATTTAATAAAATACAAAAATGATATTATTTTTCATATAGCTGCATTGACCTGACATATATGATAAAATACAACTTATTTTTATTAAGTATACATATATACGTGCATATAACCAAACTAGTTTGTGACCGCATTGCTTCCATACCAGAACCATCACCTAACTAACAATATAATATACATTTATGCCAAAGCCTTGAAGTACACCTTGAAAAGATAAATTCTCCCTTTTGAAACTCCTTTTGATTCATTAGAGTGCTAGTACTTCAACCGTTGACCTTCAGCTATCAAATAACGATTGAATTCGATTTGATTTGAGCTAGAAGAGATGGAATCTCAGGGGATCATTTTCAGCCAGCAAACAATGGAGGAGGAGGTAGCGAAAAATATCCGATCTAATTAGGACTAGGGATACTTAAATAGTGCATAGAAAGGAGAGAAAAGTGGATCTAATTTCATAATCTTTGTCCTTCAATCCGAGTCATCCAAAATCAAGCCTATCTAACACTAAATGAGTCGCCCCCTAGTTTACGTTATGGTCGAAATTACTAGCCCTCCTGATGGACCATAACCCACTTAAACCCTGAATGAATATTTTGCATTTTAAATTCGATTTAAAACATTTAACGATATCGTACATCGATTAATATATTTAACTTTTATAAATACATTTAATATTCATTTATCAAATCAAAATCAAATTTATAACTAATATTTAATTAATTTATAATAGTTATAAATCAATTAAACCATTCTGGTCAAAGGAGAATTTATTGTTCGGTTGTGTGACTCGTCAAGTGTAAATTTGGTTAGCGATTGTTATCCGGGTTTTTAACCCATCAAGATCCAGGAGAATATGGAATGACTTGATGGAATCAGAATGGCTCAGCACTCAACCAAAAATGGCTAAAGCAACGAATAAGTATGACTAAACCAAGAGGCCAGCGCCTGTCTGGTCCAATCAGTAGATAAATACAACCAGCTAGTAAAACGTCATAAAAAACGACATGTACTGAGACTACCCGAACAACGTCGATACAAAGTAACCATAGCATGCCAGACATCAAAGTCTAGAAAAGTATAAGTACATAGATCGCCAACGATCCATACACTATTGATTGCCAACGATCCATACTTCATCATTGGGTCGCTAAGGCACATGGAAAGCGAAGAAAGCCAGAATATGCTAAGTGTATGGATTGCCAGCAATCCATATACCATGAATCGTCGCGATCCATACACCATGGATTGCCAGCGATGCATACTTGTTCATGGGCTCTTGGTGAGTTAGCTAGGTGAAGAAGGGAAAAGAGGAGATAAGTGATCGGCTCGCACGCGAGCTAATTCCATTGATCGCTAGCGATCCATGGTTTTGACTCGGGTCGCAAGCCGAGCTTTATTTCATCTTCTTGAGTCCATCTGCAAGCAGTCACTTAACAGGCCTTCCCAAAAACTCTCCAATCTCTATAAATATCATTTTACCTACAACATAAATGGCATCTTCTTCTCTGGACTGGTTGCTGAAGTTCTGCTAGAAACTTTCTTCACTCGCTACTCCCTCACAACAATATCCAAAGGGATTCACCGATTCTCTAGTGGATGCATACTCTAGGGATCCAATCTATTCAGTCTAGCTAAGGACAGTCAAAAGCCTTGTAACCAAACACTACTTATAACAGCAATCAGTTTATAATAAAAAAATAAAGTGGACATAGCTTCATTAACAGCCGAACCACTATAAAATCCCCTATCTTCTTTCATTTACTTTGTTTTCTATACCTATTATCTTTATTATTTCTCCATGAGAATAGGGTTGATGTTTTCACACTCAAACCAGAGTGTTGATCCATTTTCTGGTTAACATTTTGGTGCTTTCACTGAGAATTGAACTCAGGCTTAGATCTAGCTATCTACTTTGGATCAGATAGGTTCAAAAGTTAGATCCTCAATTTCTTCTTAGAAGGTTTGCTGTTGAGAACAGAAGAACCAACTAAGAAGGATCGGAGAAAAAGAAAGCAAACACATGCTAAGGTGAAGGGTCACTAGCGATCCATCTCCATGGATCGCTAGCGATCCATATGGTTAGCTCGTGGGTGCACCAATCCCCTTGCATCATGATCCAAAAGAAATCCAATGCAACCATCATATGGATCATCATCAAAACAAGGCAATAAGCTATGAAATTAGGATGAGAACATCATTACGAGATAGTAGACATGATCCAAAAGGCAAAGCTCAGAAATCAACTAAATACATGGATCGTTAGCGATCCATGCACTATGGATTGCTAGTGATCCATACTTTTTCACCAAACTTCCATAAACTCCAGAAAGAAAAGTCTAATAATATTATAAGTATATGGATCACCAGCGACCCATATGCTATGGACCGCTACCGTTTCATTGATTTGCAGCGACCTACATAGAACAAGATGGGAGAAGGATGCTAAGGGGTTGGCTCGCTTTCCATCATACTTTTTGGATCGCTAGCGATCCATAAGCTATGGGTCGTTCGAAAGGGATATAATTGATTACAAGGCCAAGCTCCCATGGGATATGGTGACCACTCCCGATTGTCCCCCTTCGAATCCCATCATGAAGCTTCTATCAAGATTGGAATCATCAAAATTCATCAAAAATTGTCAAAATATTCATTAAAAAACTCACTTTAGGATTGATTCGAAGTCAAACTCAGCTAATCGCCCATTTGACTCAAAGTAGATTCTTGAGGTCCTGACTCCAAATCGAACAATCACCCATTTGACTCGAGGTAAACCTAGGAAATTCTGGCCTGAAATTGGAATCGAGTACAGCCAAAAAAATTTCAAAGAAAATCATGTGCTGACTTCAAGCAAATGGCAAATTTTCTGAAGTCGGACTCCAAGTAGAACACCACCAATCCATCAATGTCGACCCGTCTTCTTTTTCCCATTACTCGAACGTGTGAACTTCGAATCTTGAAATTTGGAATGCAACCATGTAGGGCGTTCGTTGTCACCCTAGATTGATCTCACCTATTTTGAAAATTATTGGGATCATTACCGATCCATGACCTCATCTAAGTCATTTGTCATCCAATCAACATTTCCAATCATTCAAGCATAGACAATCATGCATATGTCATTCTTAAGCATTATAAATAGCCGCAACTTGAAAACGGACCAATCTAACAACAATTAGAGCGTCTTCCCCAACCGAAACCTATTCACCGAAGCCGTTCAACATGCAGAATATCCGAAGAAGTTTATCATGCCAACTATACCTTCTATACAACTATAAAACTGATTCAAAATTGCTTCTTTACAGGCACGACTAGCATATGGATGAAGCAAGGGCGACAGATGCAGTCTGTTGCAAGGCCCTTAGGAATCATTAAAGGATGAAACAACATCCTACCATGGAAAAATTCTTTGAGAAGGCAAACCGGTTCTAAAGACTAGAATTAGTGCAATTAGAAGAAGAAAAACCCAACAGTGTGCCAACGAACATACCAAATGATGAAGGAGCTATAGGACCTTAGGGACCTTCTACCCAAGTAAGGCTACTAAGACCCAGTAGAAAAGCACCCCAGCTAATTGACGAAATCAGACGAAAAAATAAATATCAAATAACACTCTAGCTAGCAAGCAACTAAGAAATGGGACAACAAACTAAAGCGATGCCTTTTCATCCATCTTTGTCTACTCTCCTTTTCCAAACGAGCCATACCGGGACACTAGGGGCATTGCAGATAGCATGGCAAAAGAAATGCTTCTATGCCCTCAACGAGTCATGTGGATCCCCCTTTAAAAAAACGACGTGCTGGTGGAATTGTGAAGTCTTGTCCAAAGGATGGTCGAACAAATAGATCCAACACCTTAGCCTACAGGAACTGACAACACTATGTTCCCTCGGGCTGAATCCGAAAAATTCCTCTCGAAGTCGATGAATCAGACCGCCAGGCCATCAGACAAACAACCCAAAACTCCTCTTGGAATCGATAAATTATCATTCCAAGGCTCTCTGGTCATCGGACATTCGACCTTAAAAACCCTTCGTGAACGTGAAGGTCTTTGACGAACTAAAGCATCGTAAAGGTGAAATGATAGATCAGCGGTCATCTAATCCCAAAAACCCTTCGCGAATATGAAGGTGTTTCATGAACTAAAGCGTCATGAAGGTGAACTGGTAGATGAACAGACATTTGATCCCAAAAACCCTTCATGAACGTGAAGTTCTTTCACGAACCAAAGCATCGTGAAGGCAGACTGGTATATCAGCGGTCACTTCATCCAAAAAACCCTTCGTGAATGGGAAGGTCTTTAACGAACTAAAGCATCGTGAAGGCGAACCGTAGATCAGCGAAATTTATGTATGACTAATATCCAAAAAGGTGAACTGGAAGATCAGTAGTCATCTGATCCAGAACTCTCTAAAGTCAACAAAGTCATGCTCTGGGGCCACAAATTGACAATCGTACCAGCCACTCTGCAAAATTAATGGAATCACTTCTAATGACCAATGAGACAAACAGTGCTAAATTCCAGAGCTTCAAAGTCGCTCAAAGAAACTAAGCCAAAACTGAACTGATCTTGTGATCAATCAAAGGCAACTCGAATCTAGCCAAGATTCGGCATCTAGGAAAACTGCACCCACTAGACCGGAGGCAACCAAATGATTTGTGGAGAGACCATGAATGTAGTTCAAGCGCGCCAACAGCCTTGTGGCATGGGTAGCACCGAACACAATTGAATAGCCATAATAAATGCCAAGACTAATCATACCACAGTTTTGTTATACCTGATCAAAAACATTGGCACTCTGACAACTGCAGACTTAATGACCAAGCTAGTGCAACAAACGAAATATTAGCATAATACTTGCCTACTTCTTTCCAACTACTATTTACCGCTCTTGGTGACCAATTTCTCTTTCTCTTAAACTATATGCCAGTCAAAGGCCCATTCTCTAAAGGTAGTTTGGACCAAGAGCTAAGGGTCATGCCCTGAACTCCCATAGGCACTTCCTTCAATCCATCTTCATGCGGTCATCTATAGATCTCCCCACTATAGCAGCCTGATCTATTTGGATGTGTGCATCTTCCAGAAACATGGAAGGATCATCCATGCCATGGTTACCCGAACCAAAAACTGTTTAACTTCTTGAACCAATAAAATCGTGTTCTTGTAAGCAACCCGCTAAGTCAACGGGGTCAAATTGACTCAAACCACTGGTTCGGTGGAACTCGATCCTTGCCTTCTAAAAACTGGTGTTGGTCCGGCAACATCGGAAAGGCCTAAAATTACAGTTCTGACGTCGCTCGAAGATAGGCAACACTGAGTAGTACCAAAAGCGAACATTAAGCCATGCCAAAAAATACGCTCCTTACGTTGCTCGAAGATAGGCAAAACTGAGGAGTAACAAAAGCCACGCATTTTGTAAGCCACGCTAAAACACATACGCTCTTCACATTGCCTGAAGATAGGCAACACCGAGGAGTACCAAAAGCCACACATTTCATAAGACGCACTAAAATATATGTTCCTCACGTTGCCCGAAGATAGGAAACACCGAGGAGTACTAAAAGTCGCACACTTCGTAAGCCGTGCACTAAATTTCAAAATACCAACTCCTCATATTGCTCGAAGATAAGCAACACTGAGGAGTACGAAAAGCCATGAACTCGCACACTAACTTTCAAAATACCAACTCCTCCTGTTGCCTGAAGATAGGCAACATGGAGGAGTATGAAAAGTTGTGCAATCCATAAGTCGCGCCTGACTCTTAAAGCTCAAACTCCCCATGTTGCTCGAAGGTAGGCAACATCGAGGAGAACTAAAACCATTTCGGACTGACCGATCATATCGGTCCCAGAAACCATGCATTTCATAAGTCGCACATTAACTCCCAAAGCCATGAAATCATGCTTCTAAAACATAAACTTCTCATGTTGCTTGAAGATAAGCAACACTGAGGAGTGCCAGAACCGATCCAAATCGACGGGATATGTCAATCCTAAAATCCATGCATCTGATAAGCCGCAAACAGTGCTTGATGTTGCTTTTCCATCATTGATGAACCATAAAGTATTCTAAGTACTAGTGTTGTCTTGGCAACACTGAGAAACTTGTCTATTGCAGGATTAATAGGGATCAACTCCCACTACCCAAAAGAACGGACACTGCTTCAGTAGTACCACAAAGATCACAAACCAAGAAGTAGGCAAAGAATTCTAATCTTTGACCAAAGTTGATGAACAAAATGTCAAAATTCAAGATACCCAAGCCACGAGTTCCTAGAGATAGGAGCTGGGATGTACCTTTGACTAGGGGCACCCAGGTAGCCGTCCAGAACAGTAAGTCTCACATCAATTGTTTAGAATAATCAGCCCTATGGACTCAGGGGAACAAAACATGGTACACTTAGTCAAGATAAAAGATCGCTCTAACTTGCAATAAAAGGAAGAACTTACCATCGTATAGAGATAGACGATGACAGAAGGCAATTCCAGAATCAAATCACCAACACACCGGCTTCCAAAGATTGAAGCAGGTGCTCGAATGAGGTCTCAAACCCTAACTTGCAAAAAACCAGCGGTTATCCGAAGATAGACAACGATAAGAAGAGAACGCTCAAAATCGAGCAGCCAAACCATTGATTCTCGAAGATTGGAACCAACGAATTAGGTTGATATCCACAATAATACTATTGGTCCAGCATAATGCATATGCTTGAAACAAGCAAGGTTAAGTGTCATAGATTCAAGACAAACAATACCGAACTCTATCGGTCCATGATCAGTATAGGAATGAACGCGGTCGTACCAGGGCAATGTGATGACTTTCTCTATAATTTCAAATTTTCTATAAGAACCTAGAGTTTGACACCTAGAAGTGAAGGTCTCACCCAGAAATGAAGGGTTCCTCTAATAGTCGTCAGATCATAACAAAAAGTGGTAGGAGGAAGTTCGATTTTTCATGAATAAGAATAATTATGGAATTAGTTAAGCAGTAGACTTGCATCTCAAAGGGTAATACTTGATGGTTATAAACAAAGCTAGGCAAAGGAAATGCCTAGGACTTTCACCCTTCCAGAACGTGACGTATCTAAGATTTAAGCATCGTTGAGAAAACAACTACATTGGACTAAAAGGAATCTACTCAACTCTACAGGATCGGATGAATGATTCAATCCTCACCAACGTGACTTTAACACTGCCTGAAGATAGGCAGCACTAAGGAAATACTTCTATAATTCAAAGTGCTAGTTTATGAAGACCGTATACCCAACTGGACTAAAAGTACCATTGAATCAATGGGAAAATCGATCCCTAACTCCTGAGTGTCGGTGTTGCGTCGGCAATGCCAAGGCCTTCTTTTATATTTCAAGTACTGGTGTTGCACTAACAATGCCTAGAAAAATTTCTGTTTATTAAGTACCGGCATTGCCCCGGTAACGCTGGGAAACTTCCTATTTCATAAGTACCGGTGTTGTCCTGGCAACTCCGTGAAAGTTTATACTTTCTAAGTACCAATGCTATCGCGACAACGTCGGGAAAATTTCTATTTCCTAAGTACCTGTGTTGCCTCGGCAATGTTGAGAAAATTTCTATTCCCTAAATATGGACATTGCCTCGACAATGCCAAGAAATTTATTGTTCGCTAAGTACCGATTTGCCCTGGTACTGTAGAGAAAACTTTAATGTATAGCATTAGTGAGAAACACTCACCATAGTGAACCATCAGTGCACTAACTTTCGAAGATAGAAGCTGGTTCTCGACTGAGTTCTACCCTTGTTTTAGGAAAATTACTGTTGGTCGAAGATAGGCAACGACAGGAAGACATAACCTTTCATAAGTCAATCAGATGGTTCAACCAAACACCGTAGGAATCAGCCACTGCACAAAAATAAAGCAGCTTCGAATGGAAATTCCATGGTTGAATTACTCATGCGCTAATTTCTAGGGATGAAACTGGTGCACAACCGAATTGCCTAAATTCAACTTAGAAAGAATTTAGGCACAGCCAAAAGATAAGCATCCTCGACGAAATGTTGCTTGGAACCAAGAAGCTAGGTTATCAATTCCCAAAGACAGGAGTTGGCATATGAACAAAACTTCCATGACAACGTCAGCAACCAAGAAGAGCATGCATGGCCAAGGACAAGCGAGAGCAATCATGGAAGGTTGGAAATAAAATCCTCGAACTTCCTAAATTCTAGGATGGGATTGAGAGCTAGACTGGGGGCAATTGAGCAATTCGCCCCATAGATTTCCATCTCCCACAATCATCCAAATACAGACATTCAAAATAGCTAATCCTTAAAGAAGGGATAGAAACACATATACCTGATCGAAAGAAATGTTTTAAAAGTCCAAACATGAATTACCATGAGGTTGGTTAGATAATGGTTCTGTATCACAAAATAGAGCATTCTGGCAACAAAATCGCCAACAAAGGAAATGAAGGATTTAACGTTCAGAAATCAACCGTCACTCATAGTTTGGCGATGACGAGAAGGATTGATGACCTACATATAGTCTAACTAGATCATTTGATTCCAACTTGTAGGAATACGCCATTACCACAAGCTTGGTGATGCTAAGAAGAAAGACCAAAATAAAACTATTGATACATCGACTTTCAGGTACAGAAGTAGGAATTTTATTGAACCTTCAGCTTTACCTTCTGGCATCTCATGCTACCTGAAGATTCAGAACATCAAGAAAAAACCAAGGAGTTGAGTCATCCGTGCATGAGTTTTCGAAGATAGAAACCAACGCATGATTAGGATCTCAACGTTGGACTCAAAAGAATTTACTTTAGCAAAAGATGCTAGAAGCGCATCTTTCTAAAACATATCGACATCATTATAAAACATAGATCTTGAGATCAAACAACAAAGTCCCTAATTACCGAAGGTAGGAGCTATCATGTTAATCAAACTGGGGCAATCGAACATATTGGTTAGGAGACCTAAACTCCCAAAACATGCTGGTTCGGTATTCAAAGTAACCAGCCCTACGGACTAAGGCATTTACACCAACACTTTATTGAAACGAACTCAGTTAAGCATAAGTAGGGATTAGCTACAGAATTGCTAGAACAAGCTACTTCATAGTTCTAAACAAAGTTATGAAATAGAATATGCCGAAATGACCGCAGAAGTATTACTTACATGTATAGAATTACACTAAGCGAGTATCTATACATGAGCACAAGAAGTGCAACAGCAAGAAAAAGCGATGCTTAGAATCGAGCGTTAAGCCAATAGTCCATAGAGACAGAGGCTGGTGCACATTGAATCCTAAAAAAGGCGAAGCAAGGACAATCGCACTCGGATAACTCATGCGCTAGTTTCCGAAGGCTGAAACTGTACCTGATCGAACTTCAACTACAACTCTACAAGAGCAAGTGTGCCTTCTAACTTAACTGTAATCAATCATCCCAATATGATAGGGATAAAAAGCAAAGCCTAAGTGGAAAAGAACTCAACTTCTGGAGGAGTGGGAGTACGTTCGCCATACTAATGATTGGAAGACTGAAAATTCATTTTCAACAACAAAACTTGGCATTCAAACTTTCAGGTATGTTTTATTTTAAATAATATCCTCATATAACTAACAACTAGAATTAAAGGGAAGTCGGCGTATGTTGGCCAGTAGGATTTCGAGCGTAGACTGGGGCATATGTAGTGAGTTATCTACATGAGGAGAGTCCAGTATCCTGAATTCTGCGAACAAAAAAACTAGTGAAGATAGCTGTAATGATCCGTTTTTCCATATCTTTTGAATCGACAATAAACCGCACGTGTCCAACTCAAATTGCACGAATAAGCGGATCATTAAGGGTAGAAAGAAAATAAAGAGAAAACAGAAACTCACACGAATGGAATAATACATATTATTTCAATAATAATCTTTACAGCGGAAAATTTAAAATACAATATCCTAGTCTTACCTAAATTCAGCTTGGACAGTTATAAACATCTGTCCTTACAATTGCTGACAAACATCAAACTAAAACTAACAGACCACAGCGGATAATAGAATACGTCCATACGATGATGAAGATCTCCAGCTCTCCATTGGAAACTCCAACCATCTTGAACTAAACCTGAAACTACTCGAATCTGACTCGAGTATTAAAAATACCCGGATCAGGCTTGATAAACCAGCGTGAGATACTCAAAATTTAAATGTATAGATCATGACGCTGTTATCAAAACCTATGAAAAGAAGGGTGTCTCATTAGACCACACCCGCACATAAACACGGACGAGTTTTTACCTTATGATAACCAAAACACTTTTATACAGCAAAACATTTGATATTATCTTTAATGACATTCTTTTGAAAATACTATTCAAATAAGGTACCAATATCTGGACTGGGTCAACGGAATATCCCAATGGGATATATGATACCAGAAGGGGTGCTGAAATGTTTGCAAGTCATTATAGCTATTTTGGGACTACAATCAAAATCGTAAATCTCGTATTGGAGTTGGATTTTCAACATGATAGGAAACTAGTGGAAAGATCAATCTGTATCCACGACTTCCTGTTAGGAACTGAGTTGATGATGTTTTGATGACAACAACCTTATATAGTTATTATACTTTATTTTATAAAATATATACTAACATTTCCATATATATATATATATATCTATGTATGTATGTATGTATGTATGTATGTATGTATGTATGTATGTATGTATGTATGTATGTATGTATGTAGGAAGTATATGTAGGTATTATCGAAGACTGATTAGTATAAAGACTCAAGCATCAAGATGAAGATTAGAGATTCAAGATTCAAGACTCTAGAGAATCAAGATTTCAAGATCTCAAGATAAGTGTCTAGTATTTTGTTAAAACTTCATAATAGCACTCTCATCTTTCTTCCAATTTTCTTTTGGGATGGAACCCAATTTCTATCGAAACCAGTGGCTTACAAACCCATGACAAGTAGCTTACAAACCTACGACAAGTGGCTTACAAACCCACGAAAATCAAAATCATTCAAACTACTTTGTACAAGTTGTCGAGTCCTATGGAGGAGCTCTGTAGGAAGGTTCTTGCAATTTCAGTTTGAATAGATTTTTCAAAATGTTTTTAAATCTATTTTCAAAATGTTTTAGCTTTCAAAATCATGTTTTCAAAAATGTTTTCAAACTTTGTTTTAGCCTTGAAATATTCCTCCATTCTGATTTTAAATACTTCTATTTTTAAAACATCAAAACTTATTCTGATTTTAAATATTACTTATATAATTGACGGTCTATATCAATTATATATATATATTTAAAATAATGTTTTATATTCATTCTCTATCTCAAAATATTGTTTAAACACTTTATTTTGCTTCAAAGAAGTTTCAACTTGTTTTAAATTCAAATGCTTTTACAAAACAACATCTCTACAATTTTGAACTGAGGGATGTCGACATATAGGGATACCCCATGTTGACATGGTGATAGTTGGATTCAAAATTCAATTTTCAAAAGAAGTGTCCATTCGTTCAAAAACCTTTCGCCAACGGTTATGACTGTTGTGCATCTATATAAAGGCTTCCAAAACGATTTTTTTTAATAACTACTTTCTTATTTTCTTCACTCTTTCTTCTCCACCATTCCATATCCATAAAACTTCATATTTTCAAAATCGTGCAATCATTCTGCCAAATTCTCAATAGAAAATCATTTAGATACTCTCTCTATTTGATTCTCCATCATTCTACTAAAGATCAAAGTGCTATTCAGAGTTATATGATTAATTTGTATTCAAAAAAGTCCATAGAGTCTATCCATTCAAAAGGATTGTTATTAAGAAGTATTAGGGTGATCTTGTGTCCCGTAAATCAAGAGAGTTTACCCCAGACTCGGAGATAGAAGGGTTCCTCAAGGCCTTAGAAATTGAGGGTTGTAATTTGGATATTGGCTTATAAAAATCTGTACAAGGATATTGCCTTGGTGCAGAACTGGATGTAGGAGGATTCCGAACCAGTATAAAATCCGGTGTGTTCTTTCCTTTTACTTGCTTTACTTTATTATTTGCATTTGTTATATGTTCTGTGATCATTCTGTGTTAGAATTCTGTTTAGATTTGTGTTGAAAGTTTTAATTTAGTCATATAGTTCATATATTCTTTAAAACACTATTCACCCTCCCTCTAGTGTTATTTCTGCCTTAAGATCCTTAATCCGCATCCCTAACAATTGGTATCAAAGCATTGGTTTTCATTGTTTTCATAATCTGAAACTTGAAAAATATAAAAATGGCATTTTTGGAAAATTGTGTTAAAACTGTTTTGAATATATGCATTTCATCAAAGTTTCATAAGTCTGCATATGGTTATTTTGAAAAATCAAGTTATCTACCGAATTGGTGTGTTATGCAGGAACAGACATGTTATATAGCTTTTGACGAATCAACACCCAATGGACAAACTGTGCAAATTGAGAAAGATAAATGGATACTTCATAGTGGCTGTTCAAGGCACATGACTGGAAATCCCGAGATACTCAAGGACATTACTTATCAAGATGGTGGATTAGTCAATTTTGGTGACAACTCTAAAGGATATGTGGTTGGCGTCGGCAATGTCGGTAACTCTAAAACTTTACTTATTTCTGATGTTTTATTAGTTAGGAACTTAAAACATAATCTGCTTAGTATAAGTCAACTTTGCGATAAAGGTTTTAAAATTAACTTTGGAAAAGATAAATGTCACATTGAAGATGATAAGTCTAATATAATTTTTGAAGGTATTAGGAAGAAAAGTATTTATATCCTTAGTATGAAAATTTCAAATGATAACCTATGTCTTTTAGCTAATACAAGTGACCCTTGAATTTGGCATAAAAGATTTGGCCATTTGAATTTCAAATTATTATCTAGGCTATCAAAACTTGACTTAGTTAGAGGTTTACCCAAGTTAAACTTTAAAGTAGATAGTATTTGTGATGCTTGTCAATTGGAAAAACTTAAGAAAAGTTCATTTAAATTAAAAGATGCTATTTCTACCTCTAGTCCTCTTGAATTACTTCATTTAGATTTATTTGGTCCATCTCAAGTTCAATCAATTAACCATAGTAAATATGTTTTTATTATAGTAGATGATTATTCAAGATATACTTGGACAATCTTTTTAAAACATAAAAGTGATGCTTTTGAAATATTTAAAACTTTTCTAAAAGAATTCAAAAACAACATTCTTTCAAAATTAAATCTATTCGAAGTGATCACGGTGGTGAATTTGAAAATGAAAATTTTAAGAATTTCTGTACTCGGAAGGGAATTACTCACAACTTTTCATTTCCAAGAACTCCACAACAAAACGGAGTAGTAGAACGTAAGAATAGAACGATTCAAGAGTGTGCTCGTACAATGCTTTCTGATAGTAATTTACCTAAATATTTTTGGGCTGAAGCAGTTGCTACAGCTTGTTATATATTAAATAGAATTTTAGTTATACCATTAACAAATAAAACTCCATATGAATTACTTTATAATAAGAAACCTATAGTTGCTTATTTCAAAGTCTTTGGGAGTAAATGTTTTATACTTAATACAAAAGATAATTTAGATAAATTTGAACCAAAAGCTGATAAAGGATTCTTTATTGGTTATTCTAATAGAAGAAAATCATTTAGAGTTTTTAATTTAAAAAATAATACTATTGAAGAAACTATGCATGTATCTTTTGATGAAAATCTTAAAGATATTGTACAAATAGATGATGAAGAAGATTTTATAAATTTAAATCAATCTATTGAAACTATTAGTGAAATAAATCAACCTAATAAGAGATTTAAAATATCAAAAGATCATCCTATAGAAAATGTTTTAGGAAATATTGAATATGTAGTAAGAACTAGAAATCAATTAAGTAGTATGAGTAATATAGCCTTTATATCAACAATTGAACCTAAAAATCCAAAGGAATCATCGTCTGATGATTCATGGATTCTTGCTATGCAAGAAGAATTGAATCAATTTACCAGAAATGATGTATGGGAACTTGTTCCTAAACCTGAGGATAAAAGTATAATTGGAACTAAACGGGTTTATAAAAATAAAATGAATGAACTCGGTGAGGTCGTAAGAAATAAAGCTCGTTTAGTCGCGCAAGGTTATTGTCAAGAAGAAGGAATTGACTATGATGAAACCTTTGCCCCCGTAGCAAGATTAGAAGCTATAAGAATTCTACTTGCTTTCGCTAATAATAATTTCAAATTATATCAAATGGATGTTAAAAGTGCTTTTTTAAATGGTTTTGTAAAAGAAGATGTTTATGTTGAACAACCTCCACTTTTTGAAGATAATAAATTTCCAAACCATGTATACAAGTTAAAGAAAGCTCTATATGGTCTAAAAGAAGCTCCTAGAGCCTGGTATGAAAGACTAAGATCTTATTTACTTCAATCTAGTTTTGAATTTGGTAAAGTAGATACAACACTCTTTATTAAAAGAAATAATCAAGATATTCAACTGGTTCAAATATATGTAGATGATATAATCTTTGGATCAACTAATAACATAATGAATAAAGAATTTTCAGATATAATGACTAAAGAATTTGAAATGAGTCACATGGGAGAATTAAGTTTCTTCTTAGGGCTTCAAATTAAACAACTAGAAAATGGAATCTTCATAAGTCAAGAAAAATATGCTAAAGACTTAATCAATAAATTTGGTTTAAGCACCTCTAGTGGGAAACCAACTCCAATGTCAACAAATGTAGGTTTAAGTAAAGAAGATAAATCAAAAGATATTGATCAAACTTTATATAGGGGTATGATTGGTTCGCTACTTTATATAACGGCGAGTCGTCCTGATATTATGCATAGTGTTTGTCTCTGTGCAAGATACCAATCACAACCTAAAGAAACTCACTTAAAAGCTGTTAAAAGAATTTTAATATATGTAAAATACACTTTAGATTATGGTTTATTTTATCCTAAAAATAATACTTTTGATTCAATATCATATAGTGATGCCGATTATGCTGGTTTATGGTTTATTTTATCCTAAAAATAATACTTTTGATTTAATATCATATAGTGATGCTGATTATGCTGGTTGTAAATCAGACCGAAAAAGTACAAGTGGAACTTGTCACTTTCTAGGACATTCACTGGTTTCCTAGTTCAGCAAGAAACAAAATACCGTTTCCTTGTCAACAGCTGAAGTAGAGTATATATCTGCTGCTCTGGCCGGTTCACAAGTCATATATATGCAACAAACTTTAAAAGATTTTGGAATTAACATAAGTAAATCACCAATATATTGTGATAATACTAGTGCAATAAATCTATCTAAAAATCCAACTCATCATGCTAGAACTAAACATATTGATATAAGACATCATTTTCTTAGAGATAATATAACTAAAGAAATAATAACTCTAGATTATATAAATACTGAAAAACAAATTGTTGATATATTAACTAAACCGTTAAACGAATAGAATTTTACTAAATTTAGAAGAGAATTAGGTATTTGTTCAAAATCTGAAATATAAAATAATATAATATAATAATCAATAAAAATTCAAAATAAAAAATTACACTTTTTCTGAAAGACATGTCGGCATGCACCATCCCCTGATGTCGACATACCCAACAAAAATTTGAAAATAGAATTTCCCTCCAAAGTTAGTTATTTAGTTATTTATCTATTTATTTCGTTTTATCTCCTCTTTCTTCACCATATTCTCTGTAAATAGCTTCTGAAACAATAAAATAATGGCCTCCTCTTCTACTAGTGAACCCATTTCACCCACATCTCCTCATTCTGGTCCATTTCAACGATCTACGCACGCTCGAGTGATCAAATTGCAAGAGAAGATGAAAGATATCCTTCAATTGTTGACTGAAATTCAAGTAAGTCAACTTAGGATGGCTAGAGAACAACAAAGGCAAGGGAATATTATTAGGAATGTACAAAAATTCCTTATGGATAACCGTACAAATCCTATTAATATTGAAGACTCTTCACAAGCCATAGAATCAGAGGAAGAAGAACCTATGAAAGAGCCACAAGAAGACCAAGAGGAAGATCAACTTTTTCCTCAACCCGAAGTCCCTATAAATGAGGACGAGAACGTTATTTGCGTTGGTGAGATCCTTTTTGATACTAATGGAAACATAATTGAACAACGTGGAAACATTTGTCTCCACTGCCCCAATTGTTCGATTCATAAGTCTCCTATAGTTAAGGATCGCCATTAAAGCGTACTTTCTTTTTATTCTTTGTTTTACATTGTTCTGTTTGTTCGTGTTTATGTATGTTCTTATATATGTCGTAATAACTAAAATGTGTTCACTAATACTCATTGTTTCATGCTTATTCTATACATATTATTTGTTCATACTAATCATTCTTGAATTCTTAAGTAGTTAATAGTTTTTGTTGATGACAAAGGGGGAGAAAGTTATAAAAATATATGTGCTTGGTGTAAGGGGGAGTTGTAGTTTTAAGAAGAAATCACAGAGTAAGGGGGAGTTATGGTATGGTAAGAACATTTTATAAATAAAGGTTTTCATCATCAAAAAGGGGGTGTTTGGTGATGGATGGCGTGGAGGGATCATCGAAGATGATCTGCGTCGAACCATCGGCACCGTGCATATGCACGGTGCACTGTGTTGTGCCTGGAGGGGTTTGTTGAAGCAGGAGTACTCGAGTCTTTAAGTAATTGACTCAGGGGAAGTATCACGTGAACTCGAAGCACGTTCGTATTTGACTCGGAGTAAATGTAGGGGGCCTGGGAAGTTAGTAACAGGTTTTAGAAAAACCTGTAAGGTTTAAAATTTCTTTAAACTTGAGGTTTTAAAATAAGATATAGATATTTAAAATAGGTATTCAAGTCAAAGATAAGTTTGGATTCAAATAAAGTTTGAATCTCTGTTTAAAATAAATTAAAATTTTAAAATTTTAAATTATTTGTAACCACTTTAAGAGGGGGATTGTTGCTCGAGTTTCACTCGAGTGATTCGAGTGCTGGACTCGAAGAAATTTGGGGTTTTGCTCGAAGAGGTTTTGTTGAACTCGGGTATTTTTAGTTACAGGGTTTAGGACCTGTAAGTTTTATGAAATTTTTAAAACCGGGTTTTTAAATGAAAAAATAGGTATTTAAACAAGGCTTAAATCAAGTTAAGTTTGGTTTCAAAACGTAGCTTGAATCTCAGTTTTTAAATAAATAAAGTTTTTAAATTTAAAATTGTTTTAAACAAATTTGAATGATAAAGTGAATTTTTAAATTTGATTTGAATTCAAAATGAAGCCATGTTTAAATTCTTTTAATCTTCTATTTTAAGATAAATATTCTTTAAGTTGTAAAAAAAAGGAGTTTGAAATTGTTAAGATTTATTTGATTTCATTTTAAATCTTAAATTTAAAATGAATTTAAAAGTAAATTTAAATTAAATTGATTAAATACCTTATTAATGATAAATTGATCATTAAATAGAAAAAGGTTTTAAAGACTTAAGGATTTGTAATTATTAAGTTAACTAAGTGGATAATTAATGACTAGAATTAATTAACTTAGAAATTAAGAGTTTAAATTTATTTAAAAGAGATATAAGTTAATTAATTTAAGGTAAATCAATTTGTAATTAAGAATCATTGATTAAATATGGATTGATTTTTAATTAATGATTAGTAATCAATTAAAGAATTAATTAAGGATTAATTAATGAGTTATTAAGACTAATTTAAAATGTAATTGATAATAAATTTTAGTTAATTACTTTAGGAAAAGTAATTAAAGAATTGTAAATAGATAATGAAGGTCATTAACTAAGATTATGAAATAATCAATTAATGGGATTATTTTTAATAATTAATTAAATTATTTATTTAAGATAAGCAATTGTGAATTGTTAAGTATAATTACTTAACGGAAGTAATTAAGGAATTAATTACTCATTGTAATTAATTCTATGAATTGTTTAAGTTAATTAAATAAATTTAATTAATTTAAATAACAATTTGAGGATGTGATAAGTATAATTACTTAGGGAAGTAATTAATGATAATTACTGGATGTAATTAACTGAGGGTGATTTAATAATGAAAGTAATTGGAATATAATTACTTGTATAATTAATCAGGGGATTAATTAGAGAAAATTAATTAAGGAATAATTAATTAATTTGATGGAGTAATTAAAGATAGTTAATTACTGAATGGTATTAATCAGAGGTGATTAATAAATGTGGTTTAATTGAAGATTAATTACTTAAGGTAATTAATTTTAAACGGGGAATTAACTAAAATGTAATTAGAAATCATTAATTGATATAATTAATGATGGAATGATAAATTTAGATTAATTAATCAATAATAAGAAATTAAGAGTAATTAATTAGTGTAATTAAGAAGTAATATAATGTTTGTAACTTAAGGTTAATTTCTATATTTGGATAAGGTAATTAATTTGTGAAAATAATTTAAGGATGATTATTTGAATATAAAATTAATTGTTAATTAATCAAGTGTGATTAATTGAAACAAATAATTAGTGAATGATTTATTTATTGATTAATAATTGATTGATAATTATATAAAGCAAGAGTTATAATGGTATAGTAATTAATTTAATTTATTTTAAATTAATTAGAGATGTAAGTAATTAATTTACTTCATTTTAAATTAATTATAGCTTATATGATTGCTTACGTATGGATGATGATATCATTTACCTTGAATGATTTAAGATCTCAGATATGAGAAATTGATGCTATGTGATATGGATGCTTTGATTAAAGTATGATGATAATATGAATTATCTGTTATGATGATAATATGCATTATCTGGTTGTAGTGATAATATTGATTATCTGATAACGTTGATTATCTATTATGATATTGTGAATTATCTATCTGTGTGTATATGGATAATTGAATTGAATTGTTTTAAACCTTAAAACAACTTGACCTTAAAAGACACGTTTTGGATTTCGATGAGACCGGGATCGGGTTTTCCATATTTGGAAATCCGAAAACCACATCGATCCAAATTTACGTTAGGTCGTGAATTTGAAGATGAAGATTCAGAATGCAAGGGTTATCGTCGTTAACTCTGAGGGTGATTCCAAAATGAGTGTAACGAGATAATGCCTTCGGTTTCGTTCGAACGCGGAACGAACTTGTATGGATTGAATGCTTTCAACACATCGTCGGGTGGACGATGAGCATTCTAAGAAATGTGTTCTCTAAAGGTAATCGTAGCCTCAAGCCTCATCAACCGGGAATGGCTAAAACAGGGGAGGTGCAACAAGGTTAGGTGGGTCATGCCCAAGCAGGACAAAATTTTCCCCTCTCTAGATGTCCCTTTTTATTCGGCTGTGTGGACAGTTGTGAGCTCTAACTGTCGGGGTTGTCTTGTTCGGGACTGTTCAGTAAGGAATGGTTCCGGCCTTGTGTTGCAGGGGGTCGGGAGTGATCCTCGGTACGTTGATCTAGGCCACGTACTGTGACGGGCGGTACCCCAGTAGCCCTGCCATTGTATGGAATCCACAATCCAATAAGTGCCAACGGTTTTGATTGTATTACCCACTTTTGTGGCTAGTAGCTGGAATTTAATAATGTAACAATTTCGGCTATTTTCTATTTACTTGAAAACCTAGACCTATTATAATATCACTGAATTTCCTATTAAATGATTTGGTTAGCATAAGGTAACAACTTACCATGTTTATTTGTGGGGAGTCTTACGCGATACCTTTTGTTTCAAAAATATTTTCAAAAGTTAAGCAACTTTAACCTGTTACTCATACCAGACCCATGTCTGACCCGGAGTTTATTTTTGTTTTTCATAAACTCTCGGGTACCCAAATTTTTACGGGTAGCCAAGGGATTCAGGTTAGCTTTGACGAATTCTGGAGAAGCAATGGAGCAGGAGGCTTCCGCGTTGTAGATATATATAGTTCCGCTGTGTTGGTATCTTTGGGTTATTTGTTTGGGTTGTGTTGTATTAACTAGACAGGTGTTTATAACTATCTAGTATGTGACGTGTTAACTCTGATATATGTAAAATTATGTAATAGTTATGTGATCTATGATATTTTGTTCCATTCCGCTTTGAGACTCTGATGTTGTTGTTCTTTCTTCTCTATCTTTTCTATTTTTTCATCCCTTTCTTTCTTCAAGATGAACCGGATTTCTGGGGTCAAAAATGCGGGTCGTCACAACTTTCGTCCAAGACTCAGACGCCATTGTACAAAAACACAAATGGCTAAAAGTGGATGCAATCTGCGAATAACATCCAAGGACTCAGACTTCTCGCATCCCTGCCATGAGGCCCAGACGTATCTCGTACCTGGGACTCAGAACATCCGATAACCCAAATCACTACTATCCGAAATGCGAGCATACATCTACCAGATAGAATTCCATCATAATCGGGGTATGAGGCTCGTTAGGCTACGCTCAATTTCTTCAGAGCCATGCTTTTCATACAAATCCACGCTTTGATCATAACAGGTTCCACTTTGAATGCCACACTTCCATTCCACATCACACGATTGATTTCTAGAAAAGTGTAACTTCCTGAGCTCGTATGTCTCGAGAAAGTGTGTTAAGCTAAGAGAAGTTGCCTTCTCCGCCACCAACTGATATACGTCTATAGAAACCACTCAATTGTGATTTAGAATACAATGTCAAATAAACATCCGTACAAGTTCATTCTGGGACTGAACGAAACCGAAGGCACTTTCCTCGGCCATTACTAGGAGAGAAGCCCTTGCAATCCGAAAAATCTCCATAATGGGGAGACCGCTGCTATAAATAACTCTATAATGAGAGCGACCCAGAGCATGTTCAACAAGCAGTCCTCATGCTATGAAGATCCACGGTCTTCAAAAATCATCATCTTCAACATGTCTTCACTTCCGAACGTATATATTGGTTCGAAGTGGTTTTCGGATAGGAATTACCCAAATCCGACTCTGGTTCCTTCAAAGCCAATCATCGCTTTTAAAAATGTTAAGTTCATAAGTGGATATCAATTATCAATAAATTACTTCATCTTTTATTTAAATCAAATATCTTTATTAGATATATTATTTTCAAGTTATTCTATTTCCTTTTCAAATGTATATGGAATCATTAAGCCTCATTTATCAAATCATTTGATTTATTAAACCTTTCTTAAATCCTGGAATAATTCCAAATCATTTTCTCTTTTACTTAGGAAAACCTTTCCAAATCATTCATTAAATCTTAATCAAAGATTTCTTATATTCAAGTTATAAATTTTAACTTAGGGAAAATATTCCCAAATCATTCATTAAATCTTACTCAAAGATTTCTTACATTAAATCTTACTCAAAGATTTCTTACATTCAAGTTATAACTTTTAACTTAGGGAAAATATTTACAAATCATTTATTAAGTCTTAATCAAAGATTTCTTATATTCAAGTTATAATTTTTAACTTAGGGAAAATATTCCCAAATCATTCATTAAATCTAAATCAAAGATTTTATTCTTAACTTCAAATCATATTCTTGCAAATCGAAGATTTTCATAATAAGGCACTATTGCCATCTTATATATGGTAAGTTTCACATCCAGGGACTAATGGCAAGTTTCACCTCCAGGGACTAATGGAAAGTAATCCTACATCATGAATATCTTTATTTTTAACGATATTTATCTTCAATATGTTTTATTTTGAAAATTAGTTTCTTTTTTTTATCTTGGAAAAACTTAAACATGATCTTTTAGAACATCCGGGCTTTCTTTTTGATCTATTCCACCCCTCGCCTAAAAAGAGAGGTAAGTTCAGGGCGCTGGTTGTTCCATCCCTAACGTTAGTTAAACACCTTGTTTACCTTCCCAGATCTCACAGGCGGGACAAATGTACCAGTCGTTTCCGCATACTCAATTTGTTATTACATTCAATATTCTTCACTTTTTGTTTAAGTGGTATAAACAATTTCTCTTAACCATTTATTCAAACTCTTATTAAAAATTACAAATCATTTTTAAATTACTTAATTATTCTTTTAAAATCATTCACAAAAGATTTAGGAAAGAATTGTTAAGTTTAAAACTCATATTCAAAAGGTTATGGAATTCGCAGCATAAAAATGCTGCGGAAAGTGCTATATAAGCTTATTTGATTTAAACAACTTTTTAATATTTGAAAATTCATATTTTCCATTTCAAATCTCCTTTAAACCATTTTAATAGATTTATCAATTTTATTTCATATTTTAATCATTTAAAATATAATTTATAAAGAAATCCCTTTTTGGATTCCGATCTGCAAAACCGCGATGTTTTTAGAAAATTGTTTTGGACATATTTCAAACTCTACTTGACAAAATATTGATTTTCTTTCTTCGTTGGAAAACTATTATCATTGTGAACCAAAGAATTTTTATTTAGAAGAAATCCGATTTATAAACCATTCTCTACATCAATTTGAAGTTACGGGTCGAAATTTACGAACTCCCGCTACGCGACGGGCTCGATTTTGACCAATTTTATGAATTACTTCGAAACTTGTTCGAAACACTTCAAATATGTTTTAAACCATATTTGAACTTATTTAAATCCATTAAGATGCTAAATAACTTCCATTCATATATTTGTATGAATTTAATTCTCATTTAATTAACCATGGTTAATTACTAATCATTTCTCTTATCATTTATCAAACAAAGTTATCATCCATATCACAAACATATAATCAACAATAATATCAACCAAGTTATCAAACATTTAATCATCCAACATATTTAAACTTTTAAGTCATTATACTTGAAATAATTTATTGATTGATTAGAAAATAAGAGTACACACCTTTAACCAAATTGTTCACTTTCTACCAACATTCATATTAAAAATACTTAACTTAAACTTCAACTAATCAACTTTGGAAAATTCGGCAGAGCTTCTGCAGCACCTTGAAATTGCTTCTATCTCCTTGGAATGAAATCGGCGGCACTTTCTTCTATTTTTCTTACTCCGGAGCTTCACGCCTTGCTCCTCTTTCCCCATAGGTTCGACCATGCCCTATTCCACTCCCTCCTCCATCATTTCTTCACTTTTTAGATGCTAAACCATGTTTAAATGGTATTATAAGGTATTTGGTAGCGTTTGGTGTTGTTTGGAGTTGATTTGATATGGTTTTGAAAAACTTAGTAAGCATTTGGAAGAGAAAAAGAGGCTACTAAAGAGAGCTTCAAAGAAGAAGAAGGTAGAAAAATGATTTTAGAAAAATGAGAAAGTGGATGCTTATTTATAGAAAAGTTTTGGATTAAAATAATATTTTGTAAAAAAGACGAAAATACCCTTACTTACTTATAAAGTAATCTTATTTTATTTAGCACTTAACATCACATTTCAAATCATTATTTTATGTCATTTTTACTTTGATATTAAGAAAAATAAGTAATAATTATGTTTCTTTGATTTGATGTTTTACTTTTTGCTTTGAAATAACATTTTTGTCTTTTTATGCTTACTTTTTCTTAATTGTTTTCTAGAAGTTTCTAACCTTATTTAGTAAAAGTAAACTTGATTAGTGAATTAATTAATACTTACGCTATTTGAATATATGTTCCTATATAAGAAAATAAAGGTGTGACGACGTTGCGACAACTTTTAATCGACAAAACGTCATTTTTCGACAAAATGTTTTACGGTTACATTTTGACATTTCAGTTAAACTATTTATTTATGTAAACCAAATTTAAAAATGAAATTTTTACTTCTTTAAATAAATTAAAACATGTCCCTTTATATTTTAAAATCATATTTAAATAATATCAAAAGCTCCAATTTTACAGTGTATGTAAAACTAACAAAATACGACAAAATTTGATTATTTTTGCAAAACGATTATTAACGTACTTATAAATATTTTAATACACTTTTATTATCTTTATTAAATGTTTTCAATAAAATTTATATTTTTAAATAAATATTTAGACCTATTTGTTTAAGCATTTATTTATTTTTAACAAAACATAACCTTTGTTGATTTGTTCTAAAAACCAAACTTATACTTTTTAAATTATCAACTGTAAGAATAAATAATTTATCTATTATTATATATTATATTTAACTTATTTATTTAATTTTTAAACCTTCTTAAATTTAAAACAAACGAAATCTCTCATTTTCGAAGTAGCGAAATTACGGGTCATTACATTCTTCCCTACTTAAAAGAATTTCATCCTCGAAATTACCCAAAACAAAAGTTTGTCTAAAACCTTTATCTTCAAACTTAATTCCATATAATATACACAGATCATCCGTATGAAATATCTTATTCGATCTCCTATTTGAATGCACAACTTTATTTCCAAGCTAGTATCGATCCCGCGATCCTCTAGGGCGGACCTTAATCAGGCTTTTTACTCAGAAATCTTTGCTTTCCTTGCATAACTCTCAACTATGATAGAAAACTCAAGTACCTAACCACAAACACTAATAAATGTTGGCCGCCAAGAATCGAGTGATAAATCATTTTTCGGATTGGTGTAAACATCTCAAAGTTCCGTACTCGCATATTAGATCAAAAATTGTGTGATGAGATGATCTACATATAACATATGTATTTATTAAGTTTCAAAAACTTTTCATAAACTTTTATCTTAAGTTCAATCATTTTATAAAGGTGCTTCTTTATATAATCCCTTTAATTATTTATTTCCAAATATTTTTATTAAAGGAAAATATTCTAAAGAAACCATTTTTCACTCAAAAGATATTTATCTTTATCCTAATTTTTTTCCCACAATCTTTTAACTCAGTATATTTTCTTTAACGCTAATATTATTTATGTATCATTTTATAAATCTATTACTTAAGTTTATTACATCTTATAACTTATGTAAATCAATCACATTCTAAAGACTTAAGTCAAATCCTTAATTAATGCTGGAATTCATTAATAAAATATTTTCTAGGTTGTAATTTAATTTTTTGTTTATAATCACATTTATCATTTACTCAGAGTATTTCACAATCTTTTACCAAAAGTTTTCACAAATTTCTTAGCATTGAGTTAGGTATGATTCGAAAATTTTCGACTGTCCAAAATCGTCGGAAATCCCGCTTTATCTTAACAATTAGCGATCCCAATTTATCTTTGTTTTAAACACTTTTGTAAAGATTACTGATCAATTTATCAGTTAATGATTCACATAATTTCCTTAACTTAAAAAAAATTACATAGATCGAGTAACTCCAAAACAATCCAAGGAATTGGGTATTACCAATAGTATTATATATCCTCTTAACAAGAGGAGTAATACTTAAGAGAAGTGCTTACCATCCGAACAAATCTCTTGCCCATTTTTAGTTTATTTTTGAACCAGTCAAATTAGTTATCATAAAATACCTCTTTTTATTTGAAATAATACCATTTCAAAATCCTTTAGAGATTAGTTTGTAAAGCCTATCTTGTAAATTCATTTTATCTTATATTAATAAACTTCATTTCTTAATTTATTATTTTGGAATAAGTATTAAAGATCTTAATTACCATATCAGATTACTTACTTGTCGATTATCTTTATGAAACATCTTATAGCCACTGTGAAATTCTAAACATTTGATGTCTAACTATACAACTTTTCAAAATATATACTTTATATTCAAAATATAATCCTAGGTAAAGTTATTTCATTTACCATTATTTTCAAAATCAGTGTGTCGGTTTGTGTTGTTTAGATGTTTAGGAACCCTCATCGATAATGGTGATCAGGCGCATCGATCAGAATTCATAAATTTGTCTTGTTTAGATGTTTAGGAACCCTCAACGATAACGGTGATCAGGCGCATCGATCAGAATTCATAAACCACTCAACAGATAAATCAACACAAAACATTTTATTAGTCACTAACAAATATGCGCTCATATATAATACACTCAAACTCATTCTAGGGTGTTACTAACTCTATCTCTAACGAGTCACTCATCCTAGGGTATTACTAACCCTATCTCTGATGAGTCTTTACCCAACCAAAGCCAAGGTTCTTGCTTAACCTTCTGCTCTGATACCAAATGTAATGATCTGTTTTTCCTATCGTTTGAATGGACAATAAACCTCACATGTCCAACTCAAATTGCACGAATAAGCGGATCATTAAGGGTAAAAAGAAAATAAAGACAGAACAGAATCTCACAAGAATGGAATAACATATATTATTTCAATAATAATCTTTACAGCGGAAAATTTTAAATACAATATTAGAGTCATATCAAAATTCAGCTTGGATAGTTATAAACACCTGTCCTTACAATTGCTAACAAACATCAAACTAAAACTAACAAACCACAACGGATAATAGAATACATTCATACGATGATGAAGATCTCCAGTTCTCCTTTGGAAACTCCAACCGTCTTCAACTAAATCTGAAACTACTCGAATCTGACCCGAGTATTAAAAATACCCGGATCAGGCTTGATAAACCATCGTGAGATACTCGAAATTTAAATTTATATATCATGACATTGTTATCAAAACCTTTGAAAAGAAGGGTGTCTCATAAGACCATGCCCACACATAAACACGGACGTGATTTTACCTTATGATAACCAAAACACTTTTATATAGCAAAACATTTGATATTATCTTTAATAACATTCTTTTGAAAATACTATTCAAATAAACTTATTCAAATAAGGTATCAATATCTAGACTAAGTCTAAGGTAACATCCAGACTGGGTCAATGGAATATCCCAACGGAATATATGATACCAAAAGGGGCAGCTGAAATATTTGCAAGTCATTACAGCTATTTTGAGACTACAATCAAAATCATAAATTTCGTATAGGGGTTGGATTTCCAAAATGATAGGAAACTAGTGGAAAGATCAATCTGTATCCACGGGTTAAGTCCAACACTTAGACGTCGTTGTACAACAACACAAATGGATAAAAGTGGATGCAATCTGCGAATAACATCCAAGGACTCGGACTTCGTGCAACCCTGCCATGAGGCCTAGACGTATCTGGTACCTAGGGCTCGGAACATCTGATAACCCAAATCACTACCATCCGAAATGCAAGCATACATCTGACCACATAGAATCCCAACATAATCAGGGTGTGAGGCTCGCGAGGCTACGCTCAATTTCTTCAAAGCCACGCTTTGCATACAAAATCATGCTTTGATCATAACATGGTCCACTTTGAATGCCACACTGCCATTCCATATCACACGACTGATTTCTAGAAAAGTATAACTTCCTGAGCTCGTATGTCTCGGGAAAGGGCGATTAGCTAAGAAAAGTTGCCTTCTCCGCCACCAACTGATGTAAGTCAATAGAAACCACTCAAATGTGATTTAGAATACAATGTCAGACAAACATCCATACAAGTTCGTTTTGGGACTGAACGAAACTGAAGGCACTTTCCTCGGCCATTACTACGCGAGAAGCCCTTGCAATCCGAAAAATCTCCATAACGGGGAGACCACTGCTATAAATAACTCTGTAATGGGAGCGACCCAGAGCATGTTCAACAAGCAGTCCTCATGCTATGAAGATCCACGGTCTTCAAAAATCATCATCTTCAACATGTCTTCACTTCCGAACGTATATATTGGTTCGAAGTGGTTTTCGGATAGGAATTACCCAAATCCGGCTTCGATTCCTTCAAAGCCAATCATCACTTTTAAAAATGTTAAGTTCATAAGTGGATATCAATTATCAATCAATTACTTCATCTTTTTATTTAAATCAAATATCTTTCTTAGATATATTCTTTTCAAGTTATTCTATTTCCTTTTCAAACGTATATGTAATCATTAAGCCTCATTTATCAAATCGTTTTATTTATTAAACCTTTCTTAAATCTTGAAATAATTCCAAATCATTTTCTCTTTTACTCAGAAAAACCTTTCCAAATCATTCATTAAATCTTAATCAAAAATTTCTTATTTTCAAGTTATAACTTTTTAGGGAAACCTTTCCAAATCATTCATTAAATCTTAATCAATGATTTCTTATTTTCAAGTTTTAACTTTTAACTTAGGGAAAATATTTCCAAACCATTCATTAAATCTTAATCAAAGATTTCCTATATTCAAGTTATAACTTTTGACTTAGGGAAAATATTCCCAAACCATTCATTAAATCTTAATCAAAGATTTCTTATATTCAAGTTATAACTTTTAACTTAGGGAAAATATTCCCAAATCATTCATTAAATCTAAATCAAAGATTTTCTTCTTAACTTCAAATCATATTCTTGCAAATCGAAGATTTTCATTATAGAGCACTATTGCCATCTTAGATATGGTAAATTTCACCTTCAGGGACTAATGGCAAGTTTCACCTCCAGGGACTAATGGCAAGTAATCCTACATCATGAATATCTTTCTTTTTTAATGATAAATGTCTTTAATATGTTTTATTTTCAAAATTAGTTTCTTTTCTTTTATCTTGGGAAAACTTAAATATGATCTTATAGAACATCTGGGCTTTCCTTTCGATCTATTCCACCCTCACCTAAAAAGAGAAAACATAGGCCATGTAAGTTCAGGGCACAGGTTGCTCCATTCCTAACCTTAGATAAACACCTTGTTTCCCTTCCCAGATCTCACAGGCGGGACAAATGTACTAGTCGTTTCCACATACTCAGATTGTTATTACATTCAATATTCTTCACTTTTTGTTTAAGTGGTATAAACAATTTCTCTTATCCATTTATTCGAACTCTTATTAAAACTTCAAAATCATCTTTATATTACTTAATTATTCTTTTAAAATCATTCACAAAAGATTTAGGAAAGAATTATTAAGTTTAAAACTCATATTCAAAAGGTTACAGAATTCGCAGCATAAAAGCGCAACGGAAAGTGTTATATAAGCTTATTTGATTTAAACAACTTTTTAATACTTGAAAATTCATATTTTTCATTTCAAATCTCTTTTCAACCATTTTAATAGATTTATCAAATTTATTTCATATTAATCATTTAAAAATATCATTTATAAAGAAATCCCGTTTTAGATTCCGAACTGCAAAACCGCGATGTTTTTAGAAAATTGTTTTGGACATATTTCAAACTCTACTTGATAAAATCTTGATTTTCTTTCTTCATTGGAAAACTATTATCATAGTGAATTAAAGAATTTTTATTTCAAAGAAATTCGAAATATATATCATTCTCTACACCAATTTGAAGTTATGGGTCGAAATTTACAAACTCCCGATACACGACGAGCTCGATTTTGACCAATTTTATGAATTGCTTCGGAACTTGTCTGAAATACTTCAAATATGTTTTAAACTGTATTTAAACTTATTTAAAACCATTAAGATGCTAAATAACTTCCACTCACATATTTGTATGAATTTAATTCTCATTTAATTAACTATGGTTAATTACTAATCATTTCGCTTATCATTTATCAAACAAAAGTTATCATCCATATCACAAACATATAATCAACAATAATATCAACCAAGTTATCAAATATTTAATCATCCAACATAGTTAAACTTTTAAATCATTATACTTGAAATAATTTATGGATTTATTAGAAAATAAGATACTCACCTTTAACCAAATTGTTCGCTTCCTACCAACATTCATATTAACAACACTTCACTTAAACTTCAATTAATCAACTTCGAAAAATTCCACAGAGCTTCCGCGGCACCTTGAATTTGCTTCTAGCTCCTTGGAATGAAACCGGCGGCACTTCCTTCTCTTTTTCTTGCTCCGGAGCTTCACGGCTTGCTCCTCTTTCCCCATAGGTTCGGCCATGCCCTATTCCACTCCTTCCTCCATCATTTCTTCACTTTTTAGATGCTTAACCATGTTTAAATGGTATTCTAAGGTCTTTGGCTAAGTTTGGTGGTGTTTGGAGTTGATTTAATATAGTTTTGAAAAAAGTTAGTAAGTATTTGGAAGAGAAGAAGAAGCCATTAAAGAGAGCTTCAAGGAAGAAGAAGAAGGTAGAAAATGGTATGCAAAAAAAATGAGAAAGTGGATGCTTATTTATAGAAAAGTTTTGGATTGAAATAATATTTTATAAAAAGACCAAAATTCCCTTACTTACTTATAAAGTAATCTTATTTTTTTTCAACACTTAACATCACATTTCAAATCATTACTTTATGTCATTTTCACTTAGATATTAAGTAAAGTAAGTAATAATTATATTTCTTTGATTTGATGTTTTACTTTATGCTTTGAAATGATATTTTTGTCATTTTATGCTTACTTTTTCTTAATTATTTTCTAGAAGTTTCTAACCTTGTTTAGTAAAAGTAAACTTGATTAGTGAATTAATTAATATTTACATTATTTGAATATATGAATTCCTATATATGAAAATAAAGGTGCGACAACTTTTAATCGACAAAACGTCATTTTTTCGACAAATTTTTTATGGTCACATTTTGACATTTTAGTTAAACTATTTATTTGTGTAAACCAAATTTAAAAATGAACTTTTTACTTATTTAAATAAATTAATACATGTCCTTTATATTTTAAAATCATATTTAAATAATATCAAAATCTCCAATTTTTACAGTGTTTGTAAAACTGACGAAATACGACAAAATTTGGTTATTTTTGCAAAACGATTATTAACATACTTATAAATATTTTAATATACTTTTATTATCGTTATTAAATGTTTTCAATAAGATTTATCTTTTTAAATAAATATTTAAACCTATTTATTTAAGCATTTATTTATTTTTAACAAAACATAATTTTGTTGATTTGTTCTAAAAAACAAACTTATACTTTTTAAATTAACAGCTATAAGAATAAATAATTTCTCTATTATTATCTATTATATTTAACTTATTTATTTACGTTTTAAACATTCTTAAATTTAAAACAAACGAAATCTCTCATTTTCGAAGTAACGAAATTACGGGTCGTTACAATAACTTGCTTACATTTAAAAAACAATCCATATTGTCCTTTGGAATTATCTCTTCCATACTTATCCATTATTGATTAACGATCGATAAAAGAGCCGTTGTCCGAAGCGATGCGGGACGCATTTCTTTTCAGGATCACTGGAATACAAAAATAGAAAGAGCAATACAATTGAATCATCCATTATATTCGATTTTTGAATAAATCGTTGCAATGGAATTCAAGAACATCGACGGGAACTTAACTAAATTCTCGAAAAGAAGAAGTTAAAGCCCAAGAGCAAGACTTTGCTTTAGAATAGCTTACAATCATTTGAGACAAAACATAGTTTCACTACTAGTTGATTTAAAATTATATATGACAACTCCAAACCTATATCATGCACCCACTTACCGACCTACACCCTTGCTAAAATACGGAGCAAAGATTGCATCATCAATACCAGGAATTGAAATTCAGATTGAAATCAAAAAATGAACGACTATTAGAAGTTAGTCGATTATGAATAACATCTTGAGGTGGACTCTGGAGATTCACATCGAAAATTCAACAGTCAAAGCCAAATTTGCATGGTAACCTCGACATGTTCAACTTGATTTCACAAAATGAAGACTCAAAAGAAGTTACTTCCAGAGCATGCCTCGTTTTCAACGAAGGCATACTCCGAGGGGCAAATGTTATCCGAGTTTTTATCCCATCGGGATCCAAGAGAATATGGAATGACTTAATGGAGTCAGAATGGCTCTGAACTCAACCAAAAGGGGCTAATGCAACGACCGAGTGTGACTAAACCAAGAGACCAACGTCCACCTAGTCCAATCAGCCGCTAAAACAAGTAGCTATAAACCGTCATCAAAATAAAGTGATATGTAATGAGACTACCCGAACAACATTGATACAAAGCAACAAAAGCATGCCAGACATCAAATTCCATAAAAAGTCATAGTGCATGGATCGCCAGCGATCCTTGCACTATGGATCGCCAGCGATCCATACTTCATCACTAGTTCGCTCAGGCACATGGGAAGCAAAGAAAGCCAAAATGTGCTAAGTGTATGGATTGCTAGCGATCCATACACCATGGATCGCCAGCGATCCATACTTGTTCATGGAATCTTGGTGAGCTAACGAGGTGAAGAAGGGAAAAGAGGAGCTATGTGATCGGCTTGAACGTGAGCTAATTCTATGGTCGCTAGCAATCCATAGACCATGGATTGCTAGGGATCCATGGTTTTAACTTGGTCCACGAGCTGAGCTTCTTTGCATATTCCGCAGTCCATCTGTAAGTAGTCAATGAACATGCCTTGGCCCAGAAACTTTCCAATCTCTATAAATACCTTCCTACCTGCAACACAAATGAGATCTTATTCTCTGGACTAGTTGTTGAAGCTCTATTGGAAACTTTCTTCACTTTCTACCTCCCTTGCAACAATCTCCAAAGGGATTCACTGTGATACTCTTGTGGACTCAAACTTCGAGGATTCAATCTATTCAACCTAGCTAAGGACAATCAAAAGCCTTGTAACCAAACACCACTTGTAACGGCAATTAGTCTATAATAAAACTATAAAGTTGATGTAGGCTTCATTAACAGCCGAATCGCTACAAAAATCCCCTGTCTTCTTTCTTTTACTGTCTTTTTCTATATCTATTATCTGTATTATTGCTTTGTGAGAAAAGGGCTGGTGCTTTCACACTCAAAATAGGGTGTTCATCCATTTTTTGGGTTAGGAGTGATTAATATCAAATTACTCAAATATTAAAGTTCATATACCATTTTGCAGGTGGTGTGACATTTTGGCTAAATTTATCGCTTGGTTTCGATAAAAATTCAATTTCACTTTGTTAAGAGTTACCCGGTTGCTACTTTTATTTACACTAATTTTCTTCATCAAAACTATATCACTTTGGACTTATGCAATTTGGTAATGCTCAAAATTCCAATATTGTCCATATTCAGCTCAATATTCCAAAGACAAATTCTTTGGTTCAATAATAACAATTATTATTAACCAAACTGCTTTATCTAGAGACTTTGGCTTGACTTGACTTGAGTTAACCCTGATACTAACCCTATATAACTAAGGAGATGAATCCTTTCATTAATAGTGCATTACTTCCAATACTTCCACTCGACCCAACTATAGTCCCACAATAGACACCATGCCACAATTTGATTATAATCAAAGTGAAGCTTTCATAATAAAGATCGATAGTATTCTCAAGCAGAGAGAATGGTGCAAATCAATCATATCGATATTTTCTATTTGACCTTCATTAAATTAATTAAAATAAAACTATCGAGTGTGAGTCGGTACATAGTCTTCTAATAATTATCTGTACATAACCCGTAGGTGCCTCCAACATTCGTGAGTAATAAATTACCCAACATTTAGAGAGCGTTATGTATTTTAGTCTAAACAGATACATCGATATCCTGTCTCAATGCATCTTGACTAGGAACATTTAAAATGGTATATTTTTCATTTGATAAATTACTCATGGTCACAAAACTTTGTAACTACTATCGCAAAATATATTATTTATGGATTTTCTATTAAATGTACTTTAGTTAAATTAATTAATTAATATAACACATTATATCAAGTATATAATAGAAAGAAAACACCTTTTATTTTGAACAAGATTGGTTATCAAGTTAGATATTTGTAGCAAATGACATGATCGCCCCTAAGGATACCCCTAACTCTACCAATCTTCCGCTTGCACTTGGGGTCAATTAAGGAATCTTATTTCAACTTCTCCAATCAGTTTCCTCAAAACAAATTGGGTTGTCCCTTGGTGAACGGGTATGCTATTATATTCCAATTATCTGCTATTTGAATCAACTCTCTCTAACACTAATAAACTACCTTTGTCATGTGGAACGATTTGGAGTATATCTCTCAATTTCTAGTGAGCTCTAAGTTCCATTACGACATTTTTATCATATAACAATGTTATGGAATTCTCAACATTTGGAATTACCCTTAGCTTAGCTATAAATTTTTGCATTTATATTTGTACATATATTTTTTATTGTGGCGCTATCAAGGCGATGTACTTAGCCTTTTCCATTAAATCAGCCATAGTCTTTCATTTGCAACATTTCCAACTTAAAGATTCTTAATATAAATTTATTATTGACATATTATACTCAATATTACTTATGAAGTTTTAGTCCGAACACTCCTTTATAAGGAGTTCGTTGATTTTGTAAACAACTCTCTAGTATTTACTAAATACACGAGAACACTCCAAATTATCGTTTAGTGATATCAATTTGGATTTGATATTTGCTTCATGTATAAAATACCTAAAAGAAATCACAATATCATATACAAATAATATATGCGATAATTTCTATTGCCAATGCAAAAGAAATTCATTTTACATGCTCCACATTTAATATTTTAATAAGGTACTCTTGCATACCGTTTTGGGACATTCCCAATATATTTTATATTTACTATAAAAGATATTATTAGAAATCCAACTTGAGTACTAAGACAACTAAAATCGATATTAACACAAATATATTGTTAACAATCAGTAACGTGTTGTTTACTTCTGTTTTAGAAATATCTATGTACATTTACATGTTCTTTCTTATAAACACATGCTTCCTCTACACATTTACTGAAAATCAAACTATTTGTACGTCTATTAAAACACTTGTTCAATTCTGATACTTTTTAGAACAATATTTTCATTTCCATCCTTGGATCATATACAAAAACCAACAAACTCAATATCGCTACCATTGACTTCAAGACACTTTGGTTGTTATATGCAAACAGTTTAGTCTAAATATATTTTCAGAACTTTCTGTTTCAAAACATATACACCACAACATAAAGTTACACTAGGCGATAATTTTGTAAGAAAAGTCCAAACTAACTTGAGCACATCAAATGGTGAATCTCTGACTCAACAATTGAAATTCTCGATAATATTCTAATCAATGTGGCTCACTATATTCTAACCACATTTATCTTTCTCTTAAAGACATATTTGCACCAATGGATCATATCCCTTTGAATACAACTTTCAAAATAATATATTGATAATGTACTGGAATCTATTTCGAATTTGAGTATCGTACCATATTATAGAATCAATATTCATAATGGTTTAATTAAATAACCGAGGATTATTTATTCTTGACATTGACAATAATTCACGGTTTCTCTTTGATGTACAAGAATACTTATTAGACATTCTAATGTGTTGTGTTCATTTAGGTTTGGTTAATTCCATTTCGACCCTTGCAATTAGTTTTATCCTTGGACCATATCCAAATCCATTTTATACCAATGATTTCTTAGAGAATTCCTTCATTATAAAGTTTGCATTTCTTGAAACCAAGTTCGTTCTTAGTGCAACGGAATGGGCATTCATAAACATTTTATGAATTTATATATAAAAAACTGATTTTGTATTGTTCATAATATATTTATGTTCACAATATAAATTAGTCATCTAATGACTATTGTTTCTAAAATTCTCTTAGGACGATTCATACAACATCCTTTACGTACAACTATTATATGCGGTCCTTTAACTTGCATAACCTAACAACTCTTTGGCCTAGAATGTATAGAGGTTTCTTATAAACCCATATCTGATATGGTTTTGTAAACTATTCTTTGGATTATATTAATTTTAACGTTGTGTACTATTCTTAATTACACACCTTATAGAAAGAGTTTAATTCAATTTCTCTCATCATTAATCGTGTTTTATCCAATAATGTTTGATCACTTCTTATCAATACATCATTATGTATTATAGGGAGAAGTGTAACAACCTTAGTTTTGGCGATTACCTGTAAATATTGAATTATAATGGTAGTTATAATTTAGTATTGTGAACTAAAAATAAATTGGTGATTTAAATTATTCATTTGGAATAAACAATGGATTTTAGGGAATAAAGGTGAAAAATAAAATTTTGAAACTTTACTTGGTTAATTAAGTTAAAAATGAGCTAATCCTGATTTTAATATAAAGAAATGCAATAATTTTGATAATTATTGCCAAATATTTCTTTTATATATTTTTAAAAGAAGCATTTCATTTAATAAGTGCTATATTATAATTAAAAATGGAAAATTTGCTTTAAAAATAATTTTTTGGTTGTAAAATGTTGAAAAAAATGGTTTGTTATATTTTGTTGCACAAGAAAATAATTTTTATGTAATTTTTGGAGTTAAAAATAGAGTTTTATATGAATTATTGTGTAAATTGTGTATTTAAGCAAAATAAGAGTTTTTAATAACGAGAAATATTTTTATAGCTAAATTATCTTTTTATTTGTTGTAAAAAAAATGTTTGTGAAACACAAAAATATGTTTGTACAATTTGTAGAGATGAAATCATGTAAATACACATATGTTGTATTATGTAAATATGAAAGTGTTAGGGTAAATTTAGTGCTAAATTAAATTTACTTGGGCTAAATTTAATTGTTTGGGTCATGACCCATGTTGACTTAGCCTGTTAAGAGAAGAGAAACCATCCTTCTCTCCTCTTCCATTTTTTTTTACGTTCATTTTACTGTAACCAGAAAACAAAACAAAAAGAAAAGGTTATTGCTCTTTCAAACCCTAGGCTTCAAATCTCCAATTAATCCAAGTGTTTGCTGAAATAAATCAATCTAAAGCTATATTTCTCAGGTAATCAACTCCAAAACTTATTCTATTTCATCAAATTTGAATTTTTGCAATAGGTAGATTATTTGTAATAGGGTTTTCTTGCTTGCACGTTGTTGTAGTGTTGTTTATAGGTTATAGAAGCTAAAACTCAAGCAAAAGCTCCAAGCTTTCAACATTAGTTCGAGTTTTTGAATTCCTACAACAAGGTGAGTTAATCACTCACACCACTAGCTTTAATCTACGAAATTTTTTAGTTTCTATTTGAATTAATTGGATGGGATGTCGATTGAATTGCTTTCAAGTTTATTGTGGTTTGCTAAAAATTATTTGTGAAAAATTGCTGCAGTAAAACAGCAATATCTTAGTGCAAATTTACCCGAATTAGCTCAATCTTTCTGCAGTTGAAAGAAAACTCTGTTAGCTACAACTTCTCTTTTAATTACTTTCTGATATTCTATTATTTATAGGGTCGAAATTTAGTTTGAAACTGATGTACACAACTATGCCATGTGCAATTTTGTTTGTTGAAATCTGATCTTAAAATCACTATAACTTTTGAATGGTAAATCGGAATTGAGTGACACTTTTTTTATTTGAAGGGAATATTTATAGGGAACAACTTTTATGTTTTATGTTTTCTACAATTTTGAGGTTAGCTATGTCAAAATTTGATTTTTCTACTACTAACCCGAGAGCAAAACCAATATTTGCTCTCTCATTGAAGCTGAAATGAATTTGACCATAACTACTTCGTTTCTTAACCGATTTTGCTCATCTTGGTCATTTCGGAAAGCTTAGAAACTAAGATACAACTTTTATTTTATTCATTTTGCCCGATTTAGAAGTTGTCTATGCTAAAATTGCAATTGTTTATCACTATCCTGTAAATGCATAAGTTCAGGCTGAGTTTGATGTTTTTTTAGTAATTTAATCATAACTTTCTTGTTTCAAATCGGAATTTAGAAATTTTAGATGTTTTGAAATTCTTGTGAAATATTTCACAACTTTGATGTTTTCAGTTTTGAATTATTTTGAAGTCTACATAGTGAAATATTGACTTTTTCATCGCTGGCCTGTGCTCATAGCCAGGGCACATAGTTTTTTTGGTTTTGGTAGTATTTCGATCATAACTTTCACGTTACTGATCGGAATCTTGAAATTCAAGATGTTCTGGAATACTTAGGAAATATACTACAACTTTTATGCATTAAATTTTGTATGATTTTGTTGTTTACATGGTGGAAAATTGATGTTTTTACTGCTGGCCTGTCATTGACAGCCACAATATTTATATATTTGTCCGATTTCGACTATTTCATATGCATTCTTTTGCAACTTTTTTTTATTTATAAAATTTGATGCTAATATTTGATCATTTTTTTCCAACAATGGACTAATCATGTAAGGATGATATTTGAATTTAAATTAATTTGAATTCGATTTAAATTTGAACATCGGTTTAAGCCGATTAAATTGCAAATTGATGTTTTCTTGAGTTTTAAAAATCCGAATAAATTCCAGAAAATCGCCTAACATCATGGTTGGAGTAAGAAATGTTTTTATACATTTTTAGAGGTTTTTAAACAATTATTCTTTATTTTTAAGGCTTTTAAAATTATTAAAATCCTTTTTAATGATGTGTTTTCCCTCAAAATCTTTTAGATAAATTTCTAAAATTTGTTTTATAACACCATTTTCTCAAGTAAAATGTTTTATAATAAATTTTTATTCATTTTAGTTACTTTTACATTATTCGAACGTATGAGAAAGAGAATTAAACGATTTAGTAAAACACGTGGTATGGGACATGTGCGTTTACTATTTCGGTTAATTTCGGACTTGTACGATCGAAGCTATTTGAGAATATTGATTCTGAGATGTTTTGCCATTTTATGGCATATTTTGATTTTTGTAATTCCTATGTATTGGAATTATTTAAGATGGCCAATATTTTGCAAACACTATGGTTTGAGATCTCCTATATAGGAGTATTGTCGATGAGATCCATCACGATGTCTTATTTACTTACCAATAATATAAGGCAAGTCTTGAGTTTATGATTTCATATTTTGAGATTTATGGTTCATGAGAAACCATCATGATGTTTTCACTTGTCGATGAGATGAGACAAGTTACGATGTCATTTAATGCTTGTCGATGAGATGAGACAAGTATGGTGGCTCTTTGTCACTCGTCAATGAGACTAGGCGAGATATAAATTTCTGAGTTTTATGATGTTTCTAGTGTGGCATCGACTAATGTCTAGTAAACCGCTAAGTGAGAATGTGTGGTATGGGACACACGTTAACACTTTTCGGGTTCCTATCCGTGAGTTTGTGACACACTCACGATGTTTACCTAACGGAACTGCTTGAAGAGGTGTCAGCGACCTTGTCATGAGGACGAACTGCTTTGGAAGGTGTTAGCGACCTTGTTAGGGCTGGCAAAACGGCTTGAAGAGGTGTCAGCGACCTTGTCATGAGGACGAACTAGTATGGGAGGTGTTAGCGACCTTGTTAGGGCTGACAAAATGGCTTGAAGAGGTGTCAGCGACCTTGTCATGAGGACGAACGGCTTTGGGAGGTGTTAGCGACCTTGTATAAGGCTTCGGCCATCTGAGTTTAGCACATGCAGCATTGCTGCGGCATTATAATCGGGATTTGGCCAATCCGGATTTTCTGAGTTTTCTGTTTTATTGTGATTTCACCTTTTTAGGATGTTTTATTACATTGATAGCCTAGTGCTATATGAGATGTTATATATATGGTGATTTCAATTAGGATGTTTTGAACTCTTATCGAGTTCCTTGAGTTATGAGTTTAGATAATTTCAGGATTTTATAGGATATTCTGTGTTTTGCCATTTTGGCGAGTTGAGATTGAGATTTATATACATTTATACCGATGAGACGAGGTATAATTGAGTTTGGAGATTCTTTTATATTTGAGTTTTGGATCATCCTACTTGAGAATATCTTATGTTTTCCTTTTTGGCGAGATTTTATATTACTGTTTCACCTTTTGAGGAGATATGGTTCATGGAAACCATGTAGACATTTTGTGATGTCGTCGATTATATGAGGCGAATGTTTATATTATTTGAGTATTATTATTGAACTTACCTCTTTTGAGGTCATTGTATACTTAAGTGACATTATTTCACTTAAGTCATGAGTTGTATTCTTTCTGTTGCCTCTTCTCATTCGAAAAGAATTATCACTTTGTATCTTATGCTTCATATTGTCATCTATCCTTATTAACTGATTATTTTAGCTAGACTGACCCATGTATTTTGTACTCAGGTCAGACCGAGTTGTTTCAGGTTAGCTATCAGTTATGGGACTTTGCTTTGATGCATCTGCTTGGATATCAGCCTAGAACTTTTGTTTAGTTTATATTTCTTTCCGCTTGACTCTGATGTATTTATATTTGATTCGATGTATATAGTGTGGTCGAATACCACCTTTATTGTATTCATATTGTATTGTACTAAACATGTATCAGTGTATATGTATATATATGATGTTTATTACTGTTCTGTGATGTGCTTTACATATAGTTATTGTATTTTGTTCTGATAGATCCATTAGCCACCTATAATTTTGGATTAAGCATTTACTATGTATGTCGATCCATTGAGATAGAAAAGAAAAAACATAATGTATTTATCGACGTATTCAGTAGATGTTTAAGACAAAGTTATAGATGGTCGCCCTTAACCAGCCCTATTCTCCGCTTTAGTAGACGGAATCACTCGTTAATTCTCTTTACTAAGGTGGGTCTTGGGGTGGGGCGTTATAGCTTGGTATCAGAGCTGTGGTCAGAACAGAGTAGAAAAAACATAGAACAGTACGTATGTCATGATACGTCGAAGTACAATACGAATGAATCACCGTCCTTTATTCGAACTTGTTTTCTAATCGTGCTTTGCTTCTTTTTAGAGTACTGGGATATGTTGAGATGGAATATGTCTAGGAATATATATTGTATTCCGTAGTATTCCATAATTGAGTTTGATGTTGTCTTATCTTATGAATGATTTTATTTAGGATTATTCTATTCTTATTTTTGTCGATGCGAGTGAGTTCGTATCGATGAAGCTTATTGATTCCTTAGAGTATTCTTGTTGTGTTCCTTTGAGAGTTGTGAATCGTATTTAGGGCATCCACAACGATTGGCTCGTTTTGAGCATTCTGAGATTATATTTGATGTTGCTTTTGTGATTATTTGTTTGTTACTCACAATCTTGAAATGCATTTGATTTCAGATGGATTGACTTATTTGATATTAAGTCAAATCCTTTGTTTTATAGGATCCTATTTTATATTTAGCTTTCCTATTTTGATTAGTTTATTATTTCCATCACTTTGGAATGTTAATGATGATTCCGAAGTTTTTGAATTCACTCTTGAGTATCGAGATGATGATGACATATCTCGAATTTCAATCAAGGCGACTTTGTTGAGTTTTGATGAGTCTGTTTGGGTTTGATATCCAGTCGGGCAATCGAGTGTTGAATTAACCTTATTCCTGGCTTTTAGCCTTCGGCTTTCCTTCCACGAGGACATCCACTAAGGAATGAGGTGAGTTTCTAGATTGTTCGAGTTTGATTGAGTTTATCATTCAACTTCGTTTGAGTGTTCTTTTCATATACTCAATCAATGTTATCCTTTAGCATTACTCCGACTGAAGTAGTGATTCATGGATTGTGTGCTTCTTCTCCTTTGAGAAGAATATCTTGCTTATCCTGTATCTTGATGATTTTTGGGAGTGGCTCGTGATATCGTAAGATTGACGAACACTCTATCTCCTTCTGTTGATTTTGAAAATCGAGTAGTCAGGGAATATCTCGATGCATTCTCTTAATGTTCTTTGGTCTAAGTTTTGAAGCTATATAAATATGAGTTTTAAAGAGAAATTTAAGCTTTGAGATATTAAAAAAAATTCAAGGAATATTTTGAGAATATATTTACAAGAGTATTTTTTTTATAGAAATAATTTGAGAATGTTGGGTTGTCCATCGAGTAGTTAATACGCCTGATCAACGTTATCGATAGGAATCTCCTAAATGCTATGATGAGACAATCAGACATGATGGTTTGTGTTTTAAAAATTGAGATTTGGAAATAATATTTGAGATTAAATATTAAATTTACTTTTGAATGGTAATTGCACCATTGATTTAGAGACGAGTATCAGAGTGGCGAGGCAGTTTTGATCATTTGATCGACTCTGCAGCCAACGGACATATCTATTTATTAGAGATTCAGTCGCGAGGCAATGCCATTTATTTATATATTTATTTTGAAATTATAAAGATGAGAATATAAATGAGATTATTTTTGAGCTATGCTTTATTAGAAGTATATTTTGAGATTTTAGAATATATATTATATACATTGGATGTTTTAAGGGAAGAGTATAATAAGAGAATTTAAACCCTTAATTTATTTTGAGGGATTTATTATGGATTTACAAAATTCTTTGGAAATTAATTTTGAAGCAAGAGTAGAAATTTGAATTTTAACTTTGAGTTTTAAATTACTTACTATGTAATATAGTAAAGAGTTTGAGAAATTTTCAAATGTTAAAAATTGAGTTTTAAAAATTTAAAAGATGTTGAGATTTTCAAAAAAATTCTAAATATCTTGGATTGAAAAGTAATTTGAGCTTATATCCTTGTTTCTTGAGTATATTCTATCCTTGAGTTAGTATCAACGACATGCATTATCGCGGTCGTTCGAGTTTGGTGGCCTTGTAAGAAGTCATTTCGTGATTTATTCATCTTGTCTATTGTGTTTATCTTGTTGAGAGGATGTTCTTTCCATATTATTTTGCGGAAAATCTTATTGATGATATTCTTTATTGCTTAGAGTTTGGGTTTAAGTGAGGTTGATCCCGACTCTATTCATAGAGTTTTGTGAAATCATTTTCGATTGATTAATTGTTGAGCGTCTTATTGAGTTCTGTTTCGAAGATGGGATATCTTCGAAATTCTTTCGAGATACTTGGAAAACTTGATGGTTTGCTAATCACTATATTAGCATTTGATGGGACATTGGATTAACCAAGTGAGTTTTTCCTTGTTTCTCTCTACCATTCTATGTTGAGAGTATGAATGATTTGAGTTTCGAGCTTGTCTTTTATCCTTTATCGATTGAATTTTTGTGATGTTTACGGCTCTTTTTTTAGAAAATTGCGGGGACGCAATTTTTATAAGGGGGGAGTCTGTAACAACCCTAGTTTTGGCGATTACCTGTAAATATTGAATTATAATGGTAGTTATAATTTAGTATTGTGAACTAAAAATAAATTGGTGATTTAAATTATTCATTTGGAATAAACAATGGATTTTAGGGAATAAAGGTGAAAAATAAAATTTTGAAACTTTACTTGGTTAATTAAGTTAAAAATAAGCTAATCATGATTTTAATATAAAGAAATGCAATAATTTTGAAAATTATTGCCAAATATTTCTTTTCTATATTTTTAAAGGAAGCATTTCATTTAATAAGTGGTATATTATAATTAAAAATGGAAAATTTGCTTTAAAAATAATTTTTTGGTTGTAAAATGTTGAAAAAAATGGTTTGTTATATTTTGTTGCACAAGAAAATAATTTTTATGTAATTTTTGGAGTTAAAAATTGAGTTTTATATGAATTATTGTGTAAATTGTGTATTTAAGAAAAATAAGAGTTTTTAATAACGAGAAATATTTTTATAGCTAAATTATCTTTTTATTTGTTGTAAAAAAAATGTTTGTGAAACACAAAAATATATTTGTACAATTTGTAGAGATGAAATCATGTAAATACATATATGTTGTATTATGTAAATATGAAAGTGTTAGGGTAAATTTAGTGCTAAATTAAATTTACTTGGGCTAAATTTAATTGTTTGGGTCATAGCCCATGTTGACTTAGTCTGTTAAGAGAAGAGAAATCATCCTTCTCTCCTCTTCCATTTTTTTGTACGTTCATTTTACTATAACCAGAAAACAAAAAGAAAAGAAAAGGTTATTGCTCTTTCAAACCCTAAGCTTCAAATCTCCAATTAATTCAAGTGTTTGCTGAAATAAATCAATCTAAAGCTATATTTTTCAGGTAATCAACTCCAAAACTTATTCTATTTCATCAAATTTGAATTTTTGCAATAGGTAGATTGTTAGTAATAGGGTTTTCTTGCTTGCATGTTGTTGTAGTGTTGTTTATAGGTTATAGAAGCTAAAACTCAAGCAAAAGCTCCAAGCTTTCAACATTAGTTCGAGTTTTTGTATTCCTACAACAAGGTGAGTTAATCACTCACACCACTAGCTTTAATCTACGAATTTTTTTAGTTTCTATTTGAATTAATTGGATGGAATGTCGATTGAATTGCTTTCAAGTTTATTGTGGTTTGCTAAAAATTATTTGTGAAAAATTGCTGCAGTAAAACAGCAATATCATAGTGCAAATTTACCCGAATCAGCTCAATCTTTCTGCAGTTGAAAGAAAACTCTATTAGCTACGACTTCTCTTTTAATTACTTTCTGAGATTCAATTGTTTATAGAGTCGAAATTTAGTTTGAAACTGATGTACACAGCTCTGCCCTGTGCAATTTTGTTTGTTGAAATCTGATCTTAAAATCACTATAACTTTTGAATGATAAATCGGAATTGAGTGAGACTTTTTTTTTTTGAAGGGCATATTTATAGGGAACAACTTTTATGTTTTATGTTTTCTGTAATTTTGAGGTTAGCTATGTCGAAATTTGATTTTTCTACTGCTAACCCGAGAGCAAAACCAATATTTGCTCTCTCATTGAAGCTGAAACGAAATAGACCATAACTACTTCGTTTCTTAACCGATTTTGATGATCTTAGTCATTCCGGAAAGCTTAGAAATTAAGCTACAACTTTTGATTTATTTGTTTTGCCCGATTTAGATGTTATCTATGCTAAAATTGCAATTGTTTATCACTATCATGTAAATGCATAAGTTCAGGCTGAGTTTGATATTTTTTTTTAGTAATTTAATCATAACTTTCTTGTTTCAAATCGGAATTTAGAAATTTTAGATGTTTTTGAATTCTTGTGAAATATTCCACAACTTTGATGTTTTCAGTTTTGAATTATTTTGAAGTCAACATAGTGAAAAATTAACATTTTCATCGCTGGCCTGTGCTGATAGCCAGGGCACATAATTTTTTTTTGTTTTGGTAGTATTTCGATCATAACTTTCACGTTACTGATCGGAATCTTGAAATTCAAGATGTTCTGGAATCCTTAGGATATATACTACAACTTTTATGCATTAAATTTTGTATGATTTTGTTGTTTACATGGTGGAAAATTGATGTTTTTACTGCTGGCCTGTCATTGACAGCCACAATATTTATATATTTGTCCGATTTCGGCAATTTCATATGCACTCTTTTGCAACTTTTTTTTATTTATAAAATTTGATGCTAATATTTGATCATTTTTTTCCAGCAATGGACTAATCATGTAAGGATGATATTTGAATTTAAATTAATTTGAATTCGATTTAAATTTGAACATCGGTTTAAGCCGATTAAATTGCAAATTGATGTTTTCTTGAGTTTTAAAAATCCGAATAAATTCCAGAAAATCGCCTAACATTATGGTTGGAGTAAGAAATGTTTTTATACATTTTTAGAGGTTTTTAAACAATTAGTCTTTATTTTTAAGGCTTTTAAAATTAATAAAATCCTTTTTAATGACGTGTTTTCCCTCAAAATCTTTTAGATAAATTTCTAAAATTTGTTTTATAACACCGTTTTCTCAAGTAAAATGTTTTATAATAAATTTTTATTCATTTTAATTACTTTTACATTATTCGAACGTATGAGAAAGAGAACTAAACGATTTAGTAAAACACGTGGTATGGGACATGTGCGTTTACTATTTCGGTTAATTTCGGACATGTAAGATCGAAGCTATTTGAGAATATTGATTCTGAGATGTTTTGCCATTTTATGGCATATTTTGATTTTTGTAATTCCTATGTATTGGAATTATTTAAGATGGCCAATATTTTACAAACACTATGGTTTGAGATCTCCTATATAGGAGTATTGTCGATGAGATCCATCACGATGTCTTATTTACTTGCCAATGATATAAGGCAAGTCTTGGGTTTATGATTTCATATTTTGAGATTTATGGTTCATGAGAAACCATCATGATGTTTTCACTTGTCGATGAGATGAGACAAGTTACGATGTCATTTAATGCTTGTCGATGAGATGAGACAAGCATGGTGGCTCTTTGTCACTCGTCAATGAGACTAGGCGAGATATAAATTTCTGAGTTTTATGATGTTTCTAGTATGGCATCGACTAATGGCTAGTAAACCGCTAAGTGCGAATGTGTGGTATGAGACACACGTTAACACTTTTCGGGTTCCTATCCATGAGTTTGTGACACATTCACAATGTTTACCTAACGGAACTGCTTGAAGAGGTGTCAGCGACCTTGTCATGAGGACGAAATGCTTCGGAAGGTGTTAGTGACCTTGTTAGGGCTGACAAAACGGCTTGAAGAGGTGTCAACGACCTTGTCATGAGGACGAACTGCTTTGGTAGGTGTTAGCGACCTTGTTAGGGCCGACAAAATGGCTTGAAGAGGTGTCAGCGACCTTGTCATGAGGACGAACTGCTTTGGGAAGTATTAGCGACCTTGTCTTAGGCTTCAGCCATCTGAGTTTAGCACATGCAGCATTGCTGCGGCATTATAATCGGGATTTGGCCAATCTGGATTTTTTGAGTTTTCTGTTTTATTGTGATTTCACCTTTTTAGGATATTTTATTACATTGATAGGCTAGTGCTATATGGGATGTTATATATATGGTGATTTCAATTAGGATGTTTTGAACTCTTATCGAGTTCCTTGAGTTATGAGTTTAGATAATTTCAGGATTTTATAGGATATTCTGTGTTTTTCCATTTTGGCGAGTTGAGATTGAGATTTATATACATTTATACCGATGAGACGAGGTATAATTGAGTTTGGAGATTCTTTTATATTTGAGTTTTGGATCATCCTACTTGAGAATATCTTATGTTTTCCTTTTTGGCGAGATTTTATATTAATGTTTCACCTTTTGAGGAGATATGGTTCATGGAAACCATGTAGACATTTTGTGATGTCACCGATGATATGAGGCGAATGTTTATATTATTTTAGTATTATTATTGAACTTACCTCTTTTGGGGTCATTGTATACTTAAGTGACATTATTTCACTTAAGTCATGAGTTGTATTCTTTCTGTTGCCTCTTCTCATTCGAAAAGAATTATCACTTTGTATCTTATGCTTCATATTGTCATCTATCCTCATTAACTGATTATTTTAGCTAGACTAACCCGTGTACTTTGTACTCGGGTCAGACCGAGTTGTTTCAGGTTAGCTATCAGTTATGGGACTTTGCTTTGATGCATCTGCTTGGATATCAGCCTAGAACTTTTGTTTAGTTTATATTTCTTTCCGCTTGACTCTGATGTATTTATATTTGATTCGATGTATATAGTGTGGTCGAATACCACCTTTATTGTATTCATATTGTATTGTACTAAACATGTATCAGTGTATATGTATATATATGATGTTTATTACTGTACTGTGATGTGCTTTACATATAGTTATTGTATTTTGTTCTGATAGATCCATTAGCCACCTATAATTTTGGATTAAGCATTTACTATGTATGTCGATCCATTGAGATAGAAAAGAAAAAACATAATGCATTTATCGACGTATTCAGTAGATGTTTAAGACAAAGTTATAGATGGTCGCCCTTAACCAGCTCTATTCTCCTCTTTAGTAGACGGAATCACTCGTTAATTCTCTTTACTAAGGTGGGTCTTGGGGTGGGGCGTTACAAGAAGTGACCTTTGAGATTTAATCATTATTCATATTAGGTTCATATGGAACTATTTCTAATATACTCACTCATTTAATCAAATTGAATCATTCAGGTTGCATGTCATATTATTTACTTTCATTTTATATTCTATGAGCTTATCATAGACTTATACATGCATATCAAATACACATGTTCATGTATGTGATACCTCATCGATGAATGCGATGAAGAATGTGTAACCGCTTTGGTATTAATAGACTTACGATTGCATATATATACATACATACATATATATATATCAACCTGAAGAGTTAATTAACTCTTATGACACTTCTACTATATGGATGCACGGCCTTTAATTATTTGAGATATAATTAACTAATATTATATGACTCATAACCATATAATAAAAATTATTTCTCAAAACTACAGCTTAGTCTATAATCCTAAAATAACTGTACATAATTTTGGATACTTCAGTATTTTCAATGCATCACTTTTGTTGTGAAAACAAATACCACATTATAGTTTATTTCATAATGAATATTCATAATGTTCACATTGAAATATAACTATGCCTATTTTTCAGTCGACACAAAAAAATAGTCATTATTTCATAAATAATGTGCCTTAGGTTTTACGAAAGTAATTTTCATGACTTGATGCAAACAATAAGTGTTACATGGCACTCTCCCACTATTTCCGCTATTGCAAAAACAACATATGTGACGACCGCCCATGACTCCTGCACCAAAACAAGGAAATAGTGCGCTGAAAGGCGTGCCAGGTAGCCATGGACGATAGTCAAGGTAAAATAAAACAGCAAACTCTATCGTACAACTCACAGCGCATGGATAAAATACAATAGAGAAATATATAGTGAAGCTCCATAACAGAAAAATCATCATATAAGCACCGTAGTAGTTTTATACAAACATGAATCATCCATACATCAAAGCCTCACTACAAACACTCAATCAGATATAACAGCAGAACACCCAGTACATATAGTAAGAAAACTAGTATGCAAAGCCTCCTGCTCGTCTTCGTCATCATCAGCGTAGATCTCTAAGAACAGCACCTGTCACCTGCTACCTAGTCTGCCCATCCCAACATGGATGAACAGCCCAAGGTAATAAGTGGAGACATAAAACCTTGAGTCAGACAAAGTCTTAGTGAGCAGTAAATCAACTATCAAACATACCAAAAGAGCATAAGGGATAAAAGGAATAGGAACCAAACCATCCCACTCCACCTCTTTCTACAGTGATAGCCCCCAGACACACACTAAGGAGAAGTAAGCATAACATAGCAGATAATTAAGGTAAAGCAATAATCACTCGAGTCAAGGGCGATATTTTCCAAATACAAACCCCCAAGGCCTAAACCAAGATCAGATAAGCACTTAGAAAATACCGCTCTTGAGACCGAATGATGATACAACCAAACGTCCAAACATCCATGACTCTGGCTATCACTGTTATCCTTGCTTTGATATCACCGTTAGTTGAATGACCATCCGTCAAGGGCTAATGGTAACCCCGGTTCTAGACATAACTCCGCACGTCGTCGCAGCCCGTGCCTAGGAATTTTCGCAACTACCCAGAGTACTAGCACGTCGTCGCAGCCCGTGCTTGGAACGTCGTCGCAGCCCGTTCCAACGTACTCTTGCTTTGAGCATGCTAGAACCTTCAACAACGATAAGATCTCAGCCTCCTAGTCATCCTCCTCGACGACTATTTCCATAATAGCTCAAGCACCTCTCAAGCTAACCATTATCACCAACCCGGATCGCATCACCGAGTTATCAACATAACTTTGCACGTCGTCGCAGCACGTGCTTGGAATGTCATCATGACCCGTCCCATCTCAACATCACACTTTGCTTCATCGCATCATAGCAAAGACCATCATCATCGAATCCATCCATATGAGCTTCCACATCCGCTTCATATGTCACCGGCAGCTTTCACCATTCAAGAGCCTTTCTACTTAGCTTTTGAATCATCTCCCACCATCTTGTTCCAAATCAACCATTTGCTAACTTGAAACAATCTAATCAATCATACATCCAAACATTCAAGCATTCAAACAAGATCTAATAAGCAATATTAACTATAGTGGCAATTTCGTAAATAAATAAGCATAAGTCTAACATACATGAAATCATAGTTTTAAGCATAGATCTATCAAATATAAAACATGGGTTTTGTTTCTATAACTTAATAAATGAACTTGCGTAGATAAATATCTTCACAACAATGGATCTATACTTGGATCTAAGGAAAATGCATAAAATCACTATCTACAACACTCCAACAAACCACCAATCCAATATACTCCTTTGGGTCCGCGTGAGAGATAACTACCACTCACCAAATCACCTAAACACCTCAAAAACTAAACACTTCAAATCTGGACAGCGAAGATCAAGGCTTGATCCGGCGAAATCTCGCTTAAAACGATGAAATCTAGCTTCGTTGGATGAAGATCTTCAACTTTGACTCTTGGATCTTCAATCTCGATCTTTGATCTTGGATGGATGTTAGAATTAGATTGGAATGGAGAAAATAAGATGAAGAAATGTTGTAGTCGAGTTCCCAAAATGGCAGCACTTCGTTGCTTCAAAAACCGGTGCCAAAAAGTGAGCCGAACCCCTCTATTTATAGGCTGGAAAAACCCTTATCTCGGCCGTCCCTAAGTCGCCGCCGACCTAACCTCGCCGACCTAACCTTGCCGACCCAACACTCTGCCGACCTAACACATAAACCACTCCAAGACTCAACAGGTACACGACCTAACGACCTAACAGAGATACCACATGGCCAACCTAACACTAAGTCGTTCTGCGACTTAACAAAAGACACGAGGCTACACGACCTAGTTATAACACGGCCTAACCGACCCAACGCCTCAACATACACTGCCGACCCAACTATCTAACACACCTTGCCGACTTATCAACTAAACCAGATGCCGACCCAACCCAAAGCCACATTGCCGACCTAGCAATATACCCGACCTACCGACCTAACCACATACAGGGGTAACCACTAGGTCGCTATATGTTAGACCAGTAACTCCCTTAGGTCGGTCAGTTCTTAACTCGGCCAAACTTTAACTCGCTCGCGTCTTAAGGTTGCCCAAACCCCTAAACCACTTATCCCGTTAAGTCGGTAACACTGTTAAGTCGGTCTCCCTTATGAGCCGGCCAACCTTTAAACCACTAACCTCCTTAACTCGGCTAAGCCTATAAGTCGGTCACGACTCAACACTACCCATGAGTTAACTCCCCATTCGACTCATGCTAGAGACAACATAAACAATACTAACGACCTGTAAATTCTACGATTTATCGACACGTAAAATACGGGTCGTTACATTCTCTCCCCCTTAGGAATTTCGCCCCCGAAATTCCAAGCAAACATCAGCAATCAAAAATATTCTGCATGCCTACCATCCATAGCAATCAACAAACCATGCATCCAATTCTAGCCTAGCATGCAGAATTCTAAGACTTAGAACAAGCTACAAATTCATGAGATGTTACAACACTTTAGGGCCATACCTCGAAGAGTCCGGGATGAGCTGCCTTCATCCTCTCTTCCTCCTCCCACGTACAGTCGTTAACATCATCACTCCATTGTACCTTGAGCAACGTAATCGTCTTCCTCCTAAGCTGTTTCGTATCGGTTTCAACAATACGAAGCGGCTTACGAGGTTTCGTACCCACTGGACCAACCTCCAAATTTTCACAGTTATCAGCAGAAACCACTGTAGTTGGATCATGCACATACTTCCGTAGATAAGATACATGAAAAACATTGTGAACACCCGCCATCTTTTCCGGTAACTTTAATCTATAAGCGAGCTTTCCAATTCGCTCTATAATTGGGAATGGTCCAACAAATCTCGGAGTTAACTTTCCTTTCTTTCCAAATCTAATAGCACTCTTTAATGGAGAAATCTTCACAAAAACCATCTCACCTACGTCGAATTCCAAATCCTTACGACGATTATCGGCATAACTTTTCTGACGATCTTAGGCTGCTCTCATTCGTTGCCGAATGATCTCTATACAGTCCGAAGTCTGTCGAATCATCTCTGGCCCAAGTATCAGCTTTTCTCCAGTTTCCAACCAACATGTCGGAGAGTTACACGGTCTTCCATATAATGCCTCATATGGTGCCATACCAATGCTCGACTGATAACTGTTGTTATATGCAAATTCCACCAAATGAAGGTGATCTTCCCATGATCCTCCGAAGTCCAAAACACAAGCTCTGAGAAGATCTTCCAAAACTCGGTTAACTCTCTCAGTCTGACCATCTGTTTGAGGGTGATAAGCTGTACTCAAACACAACTTGGTTCCCAAAATTTCCTGGAAGCTCTTCCAAAATCCACTAGTGAACAATGGGTCTCGATCGCTCACTATACACTTCGGAACACCATGGAATCGAACTATCCACTTAACATACAACTCAGCCAACTTCGATGCAGTCCTAGTTGATCGAACAGGAATGAACCTTGCACTCTTGGTCAAACGATCTACTATGACCCAAATCCCTTCATTTCCCGCCCTTGTCCTAGGTAGACCATCAATAAAATCCATCGACACTTGCTCCCACTTCCATGTAGGAACCTCTAATGGCTGAAGCAATCCACTGGGCTTCTTCTGCTCAGCTTTCACCAACTGGCAGTTCATACACTTGGAAATAAAACTTCCAACATCCTTCTTCATGCCTTCCCAGTAGTAAGTTCTCTTCATATCCCGATACATCTTATTTCCACCTGGATGAATCGTCAACTTTGAGTGATGACTTTCCCTTATAACTTCATCTCTCAATCCATCTATATCGGGAACAACCAGTCGTCCTTGCTTTCGAAGCCAACCCTCTCGATCGACCTCGAATCCCTTATCCTTCTCTGATTCCAATCCAGATTCCAAACCACGGATAATCCTGACAAGCTTATCGTCTTGCTTTTGGCTCTCCCCAATCCTTTCCACAAGAATAGGTCTTATCGATAAGTTTGCCAACATCTCAGGTTCCAATTCACATCTAGGCCTGAAGTCAAACTCAGCCAAATACTCGAGACTCTTCCACTCCGAAAACATGGCTCCCAATCCTGCATGTCTTCGACTTAACGCATCTGCCACTGCGTTTCCTTTTCCCGGAGTATAGGCTATACCAAAATCATATGATGCTAGAAACTCCAGCCACCGTTGCTGTCGAAGATTCAAATCCTTTTGGGAGAACAGATACTTCAACGACTTATGATCTGTAAACAACTCGAATCTAACTCCCAATAGATGATGTCTCCACATCTTCAAAGCAAACACAATTGCCGCTAACTCCAAATCATGAGTCGGATAATTCCTTTCATGCGGCTTCAGTTGTCGACTTGCATACGCAACAACTTTATCCCTCTGCATTAGCACTGCTCCAAGTCCAGTGCCACATGCATCGGTGTAAACCACCATCTCATCATTCCCACTTGGAATAGTCAAAACAGGAGCACTCGTCAGTCGCTCTTTTAGGATTTCAAAAACTTGCTCACACTTAGCATCCCATCTGAACACTTGGTTCTTTTTCGTCAATCCTGTCAACGGTGCAGCTATCTTGGAAAAGTCTTTAATAAACCGACGATAATATCCTGCTAATCCAAGAAAACTTCTTACATCAGATGCATTCTTAGGTCTAACCCAATCCTGGATTGCTGCCACCTTAGCGGGATCAACCGCTATTCCATTTCCAGAGATAACATGGCCTAAGAACCTCACTTCACTCTTCCAGAAGTGACACTTCGAAAACTTAGCCTTCAGCTGATGTTTCCGCAAGATCCCCAAAACAATCCTCAAGTGTGTCTTGTGCTCTTCCTCAGTTCTGGAATAAATCAGAATATCATCCACGAACACAAGCACGAACTTATTCAACTGATCTCTGAACACTCTATTCATAAGATCCACAAAATATGCTGGTGCGTTAGTCAACCCAAACGGCATTACCAGCCACTCATAAAAACCGGATGGTGTCCTGAAAGCAGTCTTCGGCACACTATCCTTAGCCACTCTCAACTGGTGAAATCCCGTTGCCAAATCCATCTGAGAAAACACCTTGGCCTCGTGAAGCTGATCAAACAAGTCATCTATTCTCGGCAATGGATACTTGTTCTTCTTAGTCAACTTATTCAGCTCACGATAATCCACACACAACCTCAACGATCCATCCGCTTTGGTTGCGAACACAACTGGTGCACCCCATTCGGACACACTTCTCCGAATGAATCCTTTCCGTAAAAGGTCATCAACCTGCACCTTCAACTCTAGCTGCTCCCTAGGCGCCATCCGCCTAAGAGGCATCACAACAGGTCTGGCTCCCTCAACTAGATCGATACGAAACTCGACCTCCCTATGTGGCGGCAACCCTTTGACTTCGTCAAAGACATCCTCAAATCCATTCACAATAGGCACCGATGACAGTCCATCCCGTGGAACAACCAGCGAATACATGAAGCTCATGAAGACGTCTTCCTCATGCTTACATCGTATCACAACCTTTCGCCCTTCCACATTCCCGACTGTCACCTCAAGCCTCTCACAATCAATCCTTGCCGCATATTTCCTAAGCCAGTCCATACCCAAAATAATTCCGAACCCCGCAAAGTTCAGAACAAAGCAATCACAAACAAACGAGCAATCATGACTCGACACAACTAGACCACGGCATATCATACACAAACATGACGAACCCCCAACTGGATTAGTCACAACCAATGGCCTATCAACAATATCCGGTTTCAAACCTAACCGGTCTACCAAATCATTACAAACAAAAGAATGCGACGCTCCAGTATCAAACAACACTCTAACTGGAACACCACAGATAGAAAGAGTACCTTGAACCACCACACTCTTCCCCTTCTCTTCAGCAGTAGGAGCTTTTGAAGATGACGGCACAGCTCCCAAAGCATAAGCTTGCACAACCTGCCTGTCCTTCCTCGGTTCTGGACAGTCCTTCCTGAAATGCCCTGGTTTATCACAGTTGTGGCATTTCGCCGGCGCCTTTGGATTCCTACAATCCTTGGAGAGATGGCCCTTCTGCTGGCAATTATAACAAATCACCTCTCCCTTCGGCTTCTTCTTGCCATCCCTACCCTTCTGTTGCTGCTGCTTCCTCTTCCTATTTTCACTTTGCTGTGGTTTAGATCCTTCCCTGGTTACAGCAACAACAGAACTTTCCTTAGGAAACAAACTCTCATGCCTGAGAGCTTTCTCCACAAGCTTCTCAAACGGGTCATCCAAGTGATCCACCAACTGCCTCCCAAGATAAGCATCCAGACCAGTCACAAACTTCTCATTCTTCTGATAGGGAGAATCAATATACGATCTGGCATACTTGGACAAAGCCTCAAACTCAGAAACATACTCAAGGACCGATCTCCCACCTTGCTTGAGCTCTACAAACTTCTTGAACAAAACAGATTTCTGAGCTGTAGAGATGAACTTAGCTTCAAATCTAGCTTGGAATTGCTCCCAAGTAATCTCCTCCTCCGGAGTATCAATGGTGATAGAATTCCACCAATCCGAAGCTCTCCCTTGAAGTTGCCTTGATGCGAGCTTTCTTTTAGTTGCATCCTCAATCCCTAAGTCACCAAAGATCCTTCGACATGCATCAATCCATCTCTGCACCTCAATAGTCGACTCCGTCCCCAAGAAAGCTTTTCCTCCAAGAGAAGTATAATCCTTACAAAGCTTAGCAAAATCCACCGGTCTTGGAGCTTGGACTTGAACTCCAACATCTACAGATGGCCCTGGAGCTGGTATCCTTCTCATGATCGAAGTCATCATCGCTTCGAACATAGTTCCATAATCAACATCCCCTTCAGTAGCACGGCCTTCCCTTGCAGCTGGTCTCCCTCTTCGACTCATCCTTAATATCTGTAATAGGAATGATTAGAACACCTTAAGAAACAACTGCATAAGGAGTTCAAATCCTTCTAAACTACTATATTATATATAGTAATCACCCATCAAAATACAATTACGTCTCTCATACGTACTACGTCAGCGAGCGTTGGCTAAAATCGATTAACCAAAGCTCTGATACCAAATGTGACGACCGCCCATGACTCCTGCACCAAAACAAGGAAATAGTGCGCTGAAAGGCGTGCCAGGTAGCCATGGACGATAGTCAAGGTAAAATAAAACAGCAAACTCTATCGTACAACTCACAGCGCATGGATAAAATACAATAGAGAAATATATAGTGAAGCTCCATAACAGAAAAATCATCATATAAGCACCGTAGTAGTTTTATACAAACATGAATCATCCATACATCAAAGCCTCACTACAAACACTCAATCAGATATAACAGCAGAACACCCAGTACATATAGTAAGAAAACTAGTATGCAAAGCCTCCTGCTCGTCTTCGTCGTCATCAGCGTAGATCTCTAAGAACAGCACCTGTCACCTGCTACCTAGTCTGCCCATCCCAACATGGATGAACAGCCCAAGGTAATAAGTGGAGACATAAAACCTTGAGTCAGACAAAGTCTTAGTGAGCAGTAAATCAACTATCAAACATACCAAAAGAGCATAAGGGATAAAAGGAATAGGAACCAAACCATCCCACTCCACCTCTTTCTACAGTGATAGCCCCCAGACACACACTAAGGAGAAGTAAGCATAACATAGCAGATAATTAAGGTAAAGCAATAATCACTCGAGTCAAGGGCGATATTTTCCAAATACAAACCCCCAAGGCCTAAACCAAGATCAGATAAGCACTTAGAAAATACCGCTCTTGAGACCGAATGATGATACAACCAAACGTCCAAACATCCATGACTCTGGCTATCACTGTTATCCTTGCTTTGATATCACCGTTAGTTGAATGACCATCCGTCAAGGGCTAATGGTAACCCCGGTTCTAGACATAACTCCGCACGTCGTCGCAGCCCGTGCCTAGGAATTTTCGCAACTACCCAGAGTACTAGCACGTCATCGCAGCCCGTGCTTGGAACGTCGTCGCAGCCCGTTCCAACGTACTCTTGCTTTGAGCATGCTAGAACCTTCAACAACGATAAGATCTCAGCCTCCTAGTCATCCTCCTCGACGACTATTTCCATAATAGCTCAAGCACCTCTCAAGCTAACCATTATCACCAACCCGGATCGCATCACCGAGTTATCAACATAACTTTGCACGTCGTCGCAGCACGTGCTTGGAATGTCATCATGACCCGTCCCATCTCAACATCACACTTTGCTTCATCGCATCATAGCAAAGACCATCATCATCGAATCCATCCATATGAGCTTCCACATCCGCTTCATATGTCACCGGCAGCTTTCACCATTCAAGAGCCTTTCTACTTAGCTTTTGAATCATCTCCCACCATCTTGTTCCAAATCAACCATTTGCTAACTTGAAACAATCTAATCAATCTACATCCAAACATTCAAGCATTCAATCAAGATCTAATAAGCAATATTAACTATAGTGGCAATTTCGTAAATAAATAAGCATAAGTCTAACATACATGAAATCATAGTTTTAAGCATAGATCTATCAAATATAAAACATGGGTTTTGTTTCTATAACTTAATAAATGAACTTGCGTAGATAAATATCTTCACAACAATGGATCTATACTTGGATCTAAGGAAAATGCATAAAATCACTATCTACAACACTCCAACAAACCACCAATCCAATATACTCCTTTGGGTCCGCGTGAGAGATAACTACCACTCACCAAATCACCTAAACACCTCAAAAACTAAACACTTCAGATCTGGAGAGCGAAGATCAAGGCTTGATCCGGCGAAATCTCGCTTAAAACGATGAAATCTAGCTTCGTTGGATGAAGATCTTCAACTTTGACTCTTGGATCTTCAATCTCGATCTTTGATCTTGGATGGATGTTAGAATTAGATTGGAATGGAGAAAAGAAGATGAAGAAATGTTGTAGTCGAGTTCCCAAAATGGCAGCACTTCGTTGCTTCAAAAACCGGTGCCAAAAAGTGAGCCGAACCCCTCTATTTATAGGCTGGAAAAACCCTTATCTCGGCCGTCCCTAAGTCGCCGCCGACCTAACCTCGCCGACCTAACCTTGCCGACCCAACACTCTGCCGACCTAACACATAAACCACTCCAAGACTCAACAGGTACACGACCTAACGACCTAACAGAGATACCACATGGCCAACCTAACACTAAGTCGTTCTGCGACTTAACAAAAGACACGAGGCTACACGACCTAGTTATAACACGGCCTAACCGACCCAACGCCTCAACATACACTGCCGACCCAACTATCTAACACACCTTGCCGACTTATCAACTAAACCAGATGCCGACCCAACCCAAAGCCACATTGCCGACCTAGCAATATACCCGACCTACCGACCTAACCACATACAGGGGTAACCACTAGGTCGCTATATGTTAGACCAGTAACTCCCTTAGGTCGGTCAGTTCTTAACTCGGCCAAACTTTAACTCGCTCGCGTCTTAAGGTTGCCCAAACCCCTAAACCACTTATCCCGTTAAGTCGGTAACACTGTTAAGTCGGTCTCCCTTATGAGCCGGCCAACCTTTAAACCACTAACCTCCTTAACTCGGCTAAGCCTATAAGTCGGTCACGACTCAACACTACCCATGAGTTAACTCCCCATTCGACTCATGCTAGAGACAACATAAACAATACTAACGACCTGTAAATTCTACGATTTATCGACACGTAAAATACGGGTCGTTACAACATACTAAATTCGGAGACCCATCATTCACTTAATATAGATTATTTATTTCATATACTACAACTAGCTTACAACGGAGAGTTCTATATGAAATAATCTCCTAGAAAATAATTTTCTACATGAAAATACATTTTGGAACAGAAATTGTATTTCTCATTCAAATGTTAAGTATCAATTATTATTATTACAATTCTCGTTTCAAACGTTTCTTCATGAAGCAGAAGTGACTTCTCACTCTCTTCATTCTAACTATACCTTAAATCACATTTACCTTTATACATTCGTCTTCCTTTCTAAATTGCCAAACCATTCAAAAGAAAACCTTTACTACAATATCACAACGAACTCTTCACAAAAGCACATTCGATTATTCTTAATATATAAGGACATCAAATATGTTACATTTTACACAAACTGATCAAATTGATAGTTCAGTGATTGAATTATTAGATCTTTCATATAGTTTTGGTTTAGTGTTACACTTAACACATTGTGATTCTTTTATATTCAATCAAATTGAATACTCGATCTCACAGTTCTATTTATTGGCTTATTACAGATGGACAAACTACATTGAAGTATCATATATTATGAACTGTGACCATTCACTGTATAACATTTATATGTAATGGTATACGGATTAACTATCCATAGTATCGTATTGATTTTAGAGTTCGAAACTCATAGAATGCAATACACGGTCTTGACCAAATAAACACATATAAGCATCCAATCACGAATATATTTAGTAGTTGCAAAATCAGGCACTTGCATGTTTGAAACATTAACATGCAAGAAGCATTTATTAGTAAGTATATGTTATATTTCTATTTTTTTTAATCTTCAATTTAGTTCATTTGTATATGTTAGTTGATAAATGTTTTATTAATCATATTAAATGCACAAGTTTATCAAGTAGATTATTATAACAACATATGTTCTTAGAATATTAGAAAGTTTAAATATTATCATTTTATTTGTTTAATAAAGCTCCCACAAGTCTTTTATATTTCATCAAACCATAAGCCAAAACATAGAAGTACGTTGACTTCACCAGTGGGTGTTAGGACTCGTCCATCTTGGAATTCTGACATTGAGTTTGCTCAACAAGTCATAGATCCATAGAAGATGGATAACTCCTTATCAGTTGTATCATATACAACTCCTAACCCTTAGTACCTTGTCCTGATTTCACTTTGACCTTGAGTTTTCTCAACAAATTGAAATGAAATTAATCGCTTGTACCTATCATATCACGACGGCCTAAGTATATTATATGTACGTTGAGTTTTCTCAACAAATACATATAGTACTCGTCTATTCAATATATTAATTATACGACACATAATATCCCTAACTTGAGTTTGCTTAACGGCTGCGGAGTATGCAAGTAATTTATATATATACATGTATACATACATATATATGGTAAAGGACAAAATTATATTAAAGATTCATCATCTTCAATATATTATATTGAGTGATATTGACATACAGAATAATGTATTTCTTATAAAATACTCTCATGATTCAAGTGTCGGACACATCGTAAATCACGGTTTATATAAATTTATATATGTATTTATTTCTTAAGTCTATTTACGGTTTCTTAATGTTCTACTATTAGTTTATACATTCATATTATATATGTTTTATTATTATATAACTTTTATATTTTATATTACTTATATAATAGTCTTATGTACATATTATATTAATTAAATCTTATTTAGTTCATCTTAATTGATTAACATTTTGATTAATTTTATCTTTATTTAGTATAACATTATATTTAATAATTATTATGTACTATAACCTTTATAATAACACATATATAATATATACATGTATATTATTTAATCAATTTACCTCTTAATTAATTTATTTAAGTAAACAATTTTAATTAAATTTATATTAATTTTGAAATTCGTTTATATACGTACATGTATGCATATGTTAATCTAACATTTTAAAGCAACATAATATATATCATAATATACAATGCATGCATATATTTATTAATTAATTAACTTATTTAGTTAACATATATTATTAATCTTATTAATACATTTTATAAAGTTTCAAAATCAATTTATATTAATTTTCAAACATTTTGAAAATTTTCATTCTATTATAACATTTATAACATGTATATATTATATTTTAATATTAACTTATAAATTTAAAATCCTATATTTTCAATTTTAAAACAATTTGAAAATTTATATTATAAAATTATAACATTTTTATTTTTTTAAATTTTACTTTTAGATTTAGAACTTTTATGTTTAATTTCAAAAGAATTTTGAAACTAGCCAAGGCCCAATCAAATTGGGCCTTTTCTATTAGGTATAACATTTTGGGCTTACTTTATCATTTCGGGCCAAGCTAGTAGCTAAGTATGGCAGAGTACTTAATTATCAAAACCCAACCTTAGACTCTACTTTTCTAGACACCCTATTATACAAGTATGCTTTAATTAGTTAACTCTAACATGACTAATTTATATCGCATAGGCTATTGGGCTCTGATACAACTGTTGGAACCAGGCCAGCACGCAGTGGAAGATATGAGTGAATTTCAAAATAATTTTCCTTATTGGATTTATACTGGGACCATGAAGTCTAATTCATTTAGAATATTTCTAAATATTATTTAAATAGAAGCTTTTATTTTGTTCAAATTTATTAATTATATAGTTTTATTTAATTTATATATTGATGTGTGTGTGTGTGATGTACACAGATATAGATGTATGTGTGCATGTGTAATATATCAACCCGTGCAAGGTATAACATGCCAATGTCGGGATTTTCATTGCAACAAACGCCTTAGCTCATCCAATATGCAAGTATATGTTGTCTAAATATACGTATGTATATAAACTATAATTTTATATAAATATTATATATGTGTGTGTGTGTGTGTGTTAACATAGTTTAAATAATTTTATATATGTGTGTGTATAATATATTTAAAATATATAAATAAATAATTGTATATATATCATCTTCTAAATAAAATATTAATATTATGTATATATAAATTATTTTCATATATTAATTTAAAAATATAATAATTTTTTTTAAGATAATTTATTTTTATTTATTTCAAGGTCGTGTGCATAGCTCAAAAATTTTATTATCATTATTTTCTAATTTAAAATCCATTTTTAATTAAATATTCACTTAAAAATTAATAAAATATCAATAAAGATTAATTTTGAAATTTCTATTCCAAATATCGAAATTCTAAAAAATTATGTTATTTTATAGTTTGTAAACAAATTTCACCTTTTTTCGGCTTAAATTTATTTTGTAATAATCCATTTATTTCGACTGTTTTAAACAATTAATTTTTAAAATAAGAAAAATATTTTTTTGATTGAGAGCTTATTGGTGCTAATATAATTTTATAGAATTTCAAAAATAATATTCATAAAACTTTCGAATTAATATAATTTATTAATGAAGTCAATTGGTTTAAATAATAACTAATAATGATAAAATATTTAAAAAAAAATCTGTCGAAAATCAACATTACCATAATAAATTATATGACTAATTTTAATCGTGATATGATGTTGTAACTAATTATAAACAATATATTTGAAACTAAATAATATATATTAATTTATTAAACTGTAAAAATTATATCATTTTTCATATGGCCGTATTGACCTGACATATATGGTAAAATAGAACTTGCTTTTATTAAGTATAAATATACATGTGCATATAACCAAAGTAATTTTGAGAACATTGCTTGCATATCAGAAACTTCATTTTACGAACAAAATATACACGCACATACACGATAAAACATCATAGTAATAATTATTAACTATAAAAATCATACCTTAATCTCAAATCCTTGAAGTATACTTGAAAAAATAAATTCTTCCTTTTGAAACCCTTTTCGATTCAGCAGAGTGTTAGTCCTTAAACCGTTGACCTTCAGCTATCAAATAACGATTGAATCTAACATGATTTGAGCTAGAAGAGGTAGATCCTTATGGATCATTTTTAGTCTACAAACAATGATGTAGAAGCTAGCAAAAAATAATCCAATCTAATTAGCGTTAAGAATTCTTAAATATTGGATAGCAAAGAGAAAAGAGTAGATCTAATTTCAAACTCCTTCTCCTTTAGTTGAGCCATCTAAAATCAAGCCTATCAAACCCTAAATGAGCCACTGCCAAAACTTATGTTGTAGTTATTACCACCCCTTATGATGGGCCTTAACCCTTTTAAAGCCTGAATAAATATTTTTCATTTTAATCCGATTTAAAACATTTATCGATATCATATATCGATTAATGTTTTTATAATTTTTATAAATACATTTAATATTCATTTATCAAATCAAATTCAAATTTATAAATAATATTTCATAAATATTGTTTAATTTAATTAATTTATAATAATTATAATCTAAATAAATCATTTTGGTTAAAGGAGAATTTATCGTTTCGGTTGTGTGATACATCAGGTATAATTGGGTCATCGGTTAATATCGAACTATTTAAAGACTAGCGTTCGTACGTCACTTAGCAAGTGGTATGACATTTGGCCAAGTTTATCTCTTACTAGTTTGCAGTAAAATCCAATATCACTTTGTTAAGCATTACCCGATTATGACTTTTATTTACATCAATTCTCTTCCTCAAAACTATATCATTTTGGACTTGTGGAATTTGGTAATAGACAAAATTCCTATATTGTCCATATTTAGCTCAATAGTCCAAAGACAAATTCTTTCATCCAATAATAACAATTATTGTTAACCAAATTACTCTGACCAGAGACTTAACATTAAGTTGACTTGAGTTGATCGTGATACTAATCCCATATAACTAAGGAAACAAATCGTCTCTTAAATAATGCTTCACTTTCAATACTTCCTACTCAACCTAACCGTAGTCACTCGATGGTTGTCATGCCATGATTTGAGTGTAATCTATAGTATTCTCAAGTCGAGAGAATTATGTAAATCAGTCACATCGACATTTTCTTATTGACCTTAGTTATATTAACCAACAAAAAACTATCGAGTGTGAGTCATTCCATAATTATCTAATAACTATCAATACCTAACACCTAGGTACTCCCAACCATCATGAATAATACATTGTACAACATTTAGAGAACGTTACGTACTCTAGTCTCAATGGATACATCGATATCCAGTCTCGATGCATCTTGACTAGAAACATTTAAATGGTATATTTGTTTTCATTGTGATAAATTACTCATGGTTATAATACTTTGTGACTACTATCACAAAACATATCATTCATGAATTTTCTATTAAATATACTTTAAATTAATTAATTAATATAAAACATTATATCGAGTATATAATAGAAAGAAAACACCATTTATTTCGAACAAGAATTATTATCGAGTTAGATATATATAACAAATTACATAATTGCCTCGAGGGTACCCCTATATCCATGCACCATCTATTCATTTTATATTCAGTGAAAATTTATGTCATCCATGCATTTCCTACTCATTACCTAGTCATGTATTTTCTATACATGCAATTTCATGTCCACAAATGCATGTTCATGCATCTGCCACACATGCGTGTTCTTGCACCTCCAGTTCCATGCTTGGTTCATGCATTTTCCATCCATGCATTCTCTATTTCACAAAAATTTAAGATACCTAGCTATGCTATTCGTGTTCAAAGAATAACATGCTTGGTCCATGCAATTTTTGCTTGCACATGTCGCTGCTCTAGTTACATGCTTCGCTTGTATCGCAACAACTTGCTACACCTTGTAAACGGCTCCAAACGATGGTGCGTCATTTCTTTATCATAATTTTTTTGACATTATGCTATCAACGTACTCGACTCCCATTATTCATTGTTTCCCGGTATGAATCAACATTTTTCTTTTCTTTGCTTCTCTTCATTATTTATGCATCATGTTTTATTTGGTGAACTAACTTAATGTTATGTTCCCTAGAATAGTTGAATACACAACTAATTCGATTATTCATGCATTTAGTGGTTAGCAAACCTAAGAGTTCTACAGTAAAACTGTGATATCACTCCACTGCTTTAGGATTGCTATTGTTTGATTCTTATTTATGATATCAGGATGCTTGCTCCAAATAATATTGCTTTTATTTCATAGACATGTTTTCTGTTAGCAAGATAAGATTAGTTTTGAAATTATAAAACTACTTTGTTGAAATTAGACAAACTATTTTGTTGGAAACAAATTTTGATTATATATATTGTTTAAAATAGTTAAATGGAACTCTTGTTAACCAAATGCATTTGATCTACGATTCGTGATTTATTAAATAAAATTTTCAAATAAGTTAATTTGTGTGAATTAACCGGATATATGCAGTTGACCTTGAATGAAGTCATTATGTATAAACTACTTCTTCCATTGGTATGCATATATAGGGTATCAATTTTTAGATTTTACACCTTCATTTGATAATTTAGCCATGCAGAAGTAATAGTAATAAGGGCTATTACAACTATTTCTATTTATTATCAAAGGCTCTACCTAGGAGCTTAGTGTCTAACGGCGTCGATGACACCTTGCATGCGCCTATTGATGCCTTTCATTTTATTTTTTTTCTTTAAAGTTCAATGCTTAAAACTCTATCTCCTTACTAACATCATAGGTTTTGAACATCCTCATTGCTATTCTCTATTACTATTGGATTGAACATGTAAAAATATTGTTGTAATATATACATTTATATTTCTAATTCGATGCATACTCATTCCAACTCTGCCTCTATATTCTATAGCTACCTATGCATGCTATAATAAACACTTATTTAATGCAAGATTGGGCTATATATGAGAATTTCTTTTGTCTATTGTTGGCCTCATATATTGGTGCATGCTTTTCTTTTTCCAACTATATAATTTCCTTCCATCTATAATTAAAACAACAAATAACCTTTATCGGCAAGTTTTTCATTTAAGACAATAAATAGCTTGTTTCCTTGTGCCAATTTCTAATTTACAATTTTGAAGTCATGGCTTGGGTTTGTTCAAATGTAATATATTTTTCTTAAAGGGGATATGCCAAGTGTTACAGGAAAGATTGATTGAGTTCATGTGTATGCACTGTAAGTGACGGTTAACATTATTTACGACAACCCAAAGTTATTTAAATCATTTATTTTTTCAGTATGAAGTCATTTCTGGTATGAATTTACATGATTTCTATTACTTCCATCCTTATTCGTTAAGTCTACAAAATATTAACTCGTAAAAGATTAGACTAATAAATTTCACTTTCAAGGCATAAAAGTTGATAGCTAGAAATGTATATGTATCTCATGATTGTTATTGAATCAAATTTATTTTCTCAAGATTGCTATTACAAGGCCATTTATCGTCATGGAGGGACATTAGCGGATGTTATTGCTACTGTAGATCAAGTATAATTTGAATTCTTAGAAGATATTGGTTTGTCAAATGAATAATTTAACACAAGTTCTCATTGTTGATGGTTTGGGAACTATGTTGTGCAGAAATTCATACACTAAAAAAGTTCTCATTGTTTATTATCACTTGTCTATAGGTGCATATGCTTTTCCAAAAAAAGATCAGCTGCAACACTAATTGTTTAGGGTAATTTAGTTGTTTATGTTACCTGCCTTGTCATCTATATCAATAACGCTTTGTTAGCACTAGTTGTGTAAAAAAATTATGTACAATTATGAATTTTATGTCAATATGGTTGTCTTGAAACTAATATATCTATGTATGGTTATGTATTAGTTGTATTTATGGTAGTTCAGTTGTTTATGTGTTTTTCTATCGTTTGAATGTGTAAATAATATAAATGTTTGTTGATTTCGTACTTAACTATGTTTATTGCTACCGTATAATATAAGCTATGAAGAAAATGAAGTGGAGAATAAATGAGCTACCGGAGCGAGGAAAATTGGTGGAGAAAATCAACAAATTTTAACAGCATTTATCAAACGCTATAGAAATAATATGCAGCAAAATAAATGCATCTAAATATACATGGTGGCAGACAAAAGATGCTACAAAATATATATTATGGTAAGAAAAAACACTACAAAATATATGGCGTTTATAAAATGCAATAGTAAGATTTGGGTTCCAACTGAATCTTCTATAACAATGCTTAGAAAAACACTCTAAAGTGGTATTGTCGTAGCATAATTAGTGCTTTTTAGTGGCGTTTGGAAAGCGCTACAATAAAAAATTTGGTAGTGTTTGGTGGATGCTGCAAAAAGATGCTTTTCAGTAGTGTTTATAAAAAAGCAGTGTAAAGTCCTAGACTTTTAGTTGCATGTTATATAATAGCGTTCCCTAAAATGCTACTATAAGTTATAGTACCGTTTTTGGGTGCTACTAAATCTAGTTATTGTTGTAGTGGTTCCAACCCCTCCAGTCGGTTTCTTCAAAACTAGTCGGGTCAATCCCTCAGTGAATGGCTATGCTATTATTTTTCAGCTATCCACTTTGCCAATCAACTCTCTCTAACGCTGATAGACTATCTTTATCTGGTGGAATAATTCAGAGTACGTCTCTCGACGTCCAGGGAGCTTTAAGTTCTATAACAACTATATCATTAAATTGTTATCATATGACAATGTTATGAGATTCTCAACATTTAGAATCACCCTCACCTTGCTTATAAATTTGTGCATTATTATGTATATATATATCTTTTATTGTGGTGTCATTTAAGGTGATATACTTGTCCTTTTATCGAATCATCCACAATTTCTCGTTTGGAACAATTTCAACTTAAAGCTTATTAACCAAGCTTTGACATGATTTTTCTATTGAGATACCACACTCAATATCACATATGAAGTCTAAGTCTAGATACTCCTTGATAAGGAGTTCGTCGTTTTTCTACAAACAATTATTCTATATTTCGTAACACAAAAAAACTCTAAACTACCATTTAGTGACCTTAATTTGGATTAGATATTTGCTCCATGCATAAATACATAAAAAAAATCATGATACTGTAGGCAATATAACATGTATGATAATTCTTTTTGCCAGTGCATACAGAATTCATCTTCCATGTTTCTTATTAAACGTTTCAATTTGGTGTTTCCGCATATCATCTGGGATATTCCTAATTTTATTTATACTTAGTATAAAAGACGTCATTGCAAATCCAACTTTGAGTATTAAAATAATTAAAAGCTAATTTTAACGCAAATTCATCATTAACAATCAGCAACATGTTATTTTCTTATGTTTATAAATATTAATGTACCTTCAATGTTCTTTCTTATGGACATATTTCCTCTGTGTTTTGACTGAAAACAAACTATTTGAATTCCTATCAAAATATCTATTTAATTTTGATGTTCATCGAATGATATTTCTGTATCGTTTCTCGGATTATATCCAAAACCCACAAATTCAATGTTGCTCCCACTGACATCAAAACACTTTGGTTATTATGTGCATACAGTCTAATCTAAATTTTTATCTAGAATTTTTTTATTCAACATATAAGTGCCGAAACACAAAGTAATACAAGACGATTATTTTTTAGGTAGAATCAGAATCAGCTTGAGCATATTGAATGGAGAATCTGTTGCTCTAATTTTAGCAATTGAAGTTTATGATTTTATTCTTATCAATGTGACTCATCATATTCCAACAATATTTGTCTTTCTCTTGAACATAAATTTGCGACAATGGACCATATCCCTTAGGGTCCAACTATCAAAATTATGTCTTGATAATGTACTTGGAATTTATTTCGGATTTTCACATTGTACCAAAATCATAGAGTCAATAATCATAATGGTTTAACTAAACAACCGAGGATTATTTATTCTTGATATTGATAAGAAACTTGTATTTTCTTCTTCAATGTGCAACAATGATAATTAGACATTCTAATGCTATTCATTCATTTATGTTTGATTAATTTCATTTCATCTATTGTAATTAGTTTTATCCCTATATCGTATCCAAATTTATTTCTTTCTTAAAGAAATTCCTTTGCTATGAAGTTAGTTTTTCTTAAAACAAAAATTATTTCTTATTGCAACGGAACGAGTATTCATAAATATTTTACGAATTTCCATACATATAACTTACTTGGTATTAGTTCACAATATTTATCTTCATAAATCAGTCATCCAATGACTATGATCCCCAAACTACTTTGAGCAGGTTCATACAAGATTTCTTATGTACAAATATTGTATGCAGCCCTTTGACTCACACAATTCGTGAACTCCATGACCTAGGACATGATGGGGTCTCTAGTAAACCCATATCTTGTTCATTTTTGTAAATTATTCTTCAGATGATATTAACCTTAATCTTTTGTACGACTCTTAAGTGCGCACCTTATAGAAAGAATTTAACTCAATTTCAATATTACCATTTAATCATCCTTTGTCCAACAAAGTTCCATTACTCGTTATCAATACATTATTATGTATTATAAGGAGGAGTTATCCTTGAGATCAAATCTCAAGTCATTTTAGGTACGTTTGGAACTCTTTCTAATATGCTCACCCATTCGATCAAATCAAGTCATTTCTTTTGCATCTTATTCTACTTTCGTTTTATTTTATGAACTTATCATAGACATAGCACATATGTTTCAAGTACATATCTTCATGTTTGCGATAATTCATTGATGAATATAATGAGGTTTGTGGAACTGTTTTAGTAGTACCACATTTGTGGTTGCATGCATCTATATGTATCGACCAAAGAGTTCATCAACTTTTATAATGCTCCCGTTGAATGGGTGCTTTGCCTTTAATTATCCATAGTATAATTCACTAGTGCCATATGTATCATATTCGTACGATTGAAGAATTACTTCTCAGAACTATGCTTAGCCTATGATTCCAAAATAATAGTAAATAATACAAGATAATTCAGTATTTTCCAATGCATCACTTTTGTTATGAAAACAAAAACCATATTATAGTTTTATTTCATAACGAATATTCATAATATTCTTATTGAAATAAATTTATGTTTATTTTCCATTCATCACCGAAGAACATATATTATTTCACAAATAATATGCGGTACGTTTTACAAAACCAATTTTCATAACTTGATGCAATCTATTAGTGTTATGTGGCATTCTCCCACTATTTCCTCCATTACTACAATAGTATAATAAATATGAAGGTCCATCATTCACTTAATACAGACCATTTATTTCATATATTGTAACCAATTTATAGTGCAAAGTTCTTTGATCAATTACCTTGAACTCGAAGAAATAAATCTAATAGAAAACAATTTTCAATATGAAATATATTTCAGAATATAAAGCATATTTATTATTCCAATGTCAAGTATTAATTATTATTTTACAAATTTTATTTTCAATGTTTCTTTATGAAATATAAATGACCATTCACTCTCTTTATCCCAATTGTACCTTAAGTCACGTCCACTCTTGTACATTTGTTTTCTTTTTAAATGGTTGAACCATTCAGAAGAAAAACATACTGCAAGAACTTTTTACAGAATTTCATTCGATCATCCTCAACATTTAAGGACATCAATTATGTTGCATTTTACATAAACTAATCAAAACTGACATTTCAGCGATCGAGTTTTTAGATCCTTTTTGTAGTTTTGGTGTAGTGTTATGTTTAACAAATTTGATTTTTATTGTAATCAATCAAATTGATTCTCTATTTTATAATACGATATATTTTCTTATTTCAAATGAAATAATTTCATTAAAGCATCGTACATTAAGTTCGAAACTCATACTATGCAATGCACGGTCTCAGCAAAATAAACACATAAGTGACCAAATCACGTACGTATCTAGTAGCTGTGAAATTAGGCACTTACACGGGTATTGAAACATTAACATGTGTTAACCCTAACTCGTTCACAAGTTAACAGGTCCACGAGTTAAGGCATGTACGACTCAAGGCATGTACGACTCAAGGCATGTACGACTCAAGGCATGTACGAGTTAAAGGATACATGAGTCAGCAACTTCCTACAACTTAAAGACCTCTACGAGTTAGCAAGCTTACGAGATAAGCAGCCTACGAGTTAAGGAGTACCCGAGTTAAGCTACTTGCGAGATAAGCCTTTACGAGTTAGCATATCTACAAATTAGCAAGTGTACGAGTTAAGATCTTCCACAAGTTAAGCCTCTACGAGTTAATCCTCTGCGAGTTAAGATCTTCTACGAGTTAGCAGGCATACGAGTTAAGAAAAGCTAACGACTTAAGGTCTTTACGACTTAAGGAAATTGATGGCCTACGACTTAATGATAACTGCAGTTTGTACGACTTAAGACCCTTACGACTTAAAAAAGTTATACGACTTAAGGAGGATACGACCTAAAGACACACCTCTTAACTCGTCTACGAGTTAAGACTTGCTTTAAACCAGTTGCAATTGGTTAAGTCGACTACGACTTACGACATAAAAAGAGTCGTATACGACTTAAGAAGGGAAATTAGCAATTGCAGCCAGATAACTCGCACACGACTTAGAACTTAGGGATGGGTTCAAAAAAGGGGAACTGCCATAGACTCGGCTCAGTGACCCGGGGACGACTTACCTTAAGTCGAACACGACTTATCTTAAGTCGGCCACGAGTTAGGACTTAGCATTTTTTCCGCCCAGAACTCTCTATAAATATGAAACCATCTCCAACATGCAAAGGACTTTTGGGCTCATTCTCTTCAAGCGCCATTACTCTGCCGAATTCCAGACGACTTCAAAGCTTTTTAGATCCAACAAACTTCTAAAGGAACTCCATGAAGGAATCATCCACATTCACCATGGATTTGAAGATGATTGTCAACATCAAAGCTTGAGCTACTTGTTTCACATATCCTATCACTTGAAGTGTGTTGTAATTGAAAGATCTTGTAAAGAATTGTAATCAAACTAGTGATAAAAAGATTAAAGTGGACGTAGGCTGGATTATAAGCCGAACCACTATAAATACTGTGTCTCTTACCGTTTTTCTACATACTTTCTGCTTATTTCTGTTTCCCGTACAAACGGGTGGTGCTTTCACAATCACATCTTATACACCAGGGTGTTAGCGTTTAAATTTTTTCGTTAACATTTTGGTGCTTTCACTGAGAATTGAACTCAGGACATCTATCATCATTGTTTCAGAAAGATTTGTAGATAGAGTTTCTTTAAGAACCAGAAGTCTATCCGAAATCATGGCTCCTGGAAGGAAAAGTAAATCTGTGAGATCTGCAAACATTCAAGAGGGAACCTCCACTTCCCCAACACCAAATCAAGCCACTCCAGCTGTTGGAGTTTCAAAAGCGGAATTGGACGCTGCTATCTTTGGGTTGAATCAGCAAATAAATGCCCAGAACGCGCAATTGGAAGCTCAGAATGCTCAGAATGCTCTGATTCTGAATAGGTTAAACGATCTGCTCGGGGCAAACCGTCAACCTGCGAATAATGAAAGGAACTTTGTCGGTAATGTCCATGATGCTGAAAATAGAAACATTCCCGAAAGGGCTGCTAGCCCCTTTGAACAGACATTGCCTGAGGCTGGAGGATCCAGAAATAGGAATGACGAAGAATATCTTTCTGGTATGGTTCGACAGATTATGAAAGAAAGTATGCAAAGGGTCGAAGATGAGAAAGAGTGGGGTTTCGCTCCGAGCAAGACTCCGTTTACTGAAAAGATCCTAAAAGCTGAATTCCCAAGGAAGTTCGTCCCTCCGACCATTCCAGCTTACAAAGGGACAAGTGATCCAAATGAGTTCCTGTACAAATATGATTGGCACATGACAGGTGCCAGAGCTTCTGACGAGATAAAATGCCGCTATTTTCCTGTGTATTTGGAAGGGGTAGCTCTGCTTTGGTTCACAAAACTACCTGTCCGGTCCATCGATCAGTTTTCAGACCTAACCAGGAAATTTAAAGAGCAATTTAGGCTATATGCTTCAAAGGCAAAAGACATCATGTCGTTATCCGGTTTGGAACAGAATCCGGGGGAAACTATCAAGTCTTTTTTAAATCGCTTTAATATAGCGTTAGCTGAGGTGGATAATGCAGAACCCCGCATGGTCTTGACCTATTTGATGAGAGCTATTGATAAGTCAAGTGAATTCGGAAAGTGGCTGAACATGAAGGAGCCAAATTCTCTGGAAAAGTTCTACAAAAAGGCGGATGAATTCATGCGTTTGGAAAGCCGTCCTGTCCCGGCAAAGGCAACAGTAGAGAAAGCTGAAGACAACACTGCTGCGCCACGTAAGAATGGATCTGTGGGACAGAAAAGAGAAAATAATGATGGAAGGAAACAACACAATTCGAAGAAGCCTCGATCCTTCAAGCCATCAGAATATACTCCTTTGTTAGAAACACCAGAGCGCATCTACCTGGCTACAAAAGATTCTTTTGAGTATCCCAAACCTCCTGTTCTCAGAACCGGAAGAAAAGCTGTGCAAAGTGGGAAGTTCTGTCGCTTCCATAATCAGCCTGGTCATGACACAGACGACTGCCGTCAATTGAAAAATATAATCGAAGAATTGCTAAGAGAAAATAAGCTGCAGCAATTTGTGAAGAAGAGTGGTAATGATCCTGCTTCGTCAAGTCAGGGGCAACAAGCTCTTGCTCATCAGCCCAGGACAAATGAGAAGGCCGCAGGACATGAATCTGGAAGGCCAGTTATTAATGTCATCACAGGAGGACCCCACCCAGCAGGCAGAAGCTGGGGTGAAATGGAGAGGTACACTCGAGCTCTGAAACATATGCCAACTGAAGAGAATGTCTTTGTTTTAGAGGACTCTACACCCCTGAAACAACAAAGGACTTTTAATGATGATATTGTGTTCAGGGCTAGAGATTCCACGGGCATTGAGGCCCCTACTTTGGACCCGTTAGTCATCTCGGCCGGTATTGGACCGGCTATTGTCAGAAGAGTTCTTATTGATTGCGGCGCATCTTGCAACATCCTCTTCAAGAAAACGTTTGACCAGATGAGAATCCCGATGGCGGATGTGCAAGCCTCATCTCAGAAGATTGTTGGCTTCACTGGGGAGCCAAAGCAACCAGTAGGAACCATTGACTTGCTTGTGGAACTCGGAGAAGGAGAAAGAAAAGTAGTTCGCAAGCAGACTTTTGTGATAGTAGATGAATTTTCTGCTTATAATGCTTTCTTTGGTCGACCTATTCTTGCTGCATTCAAAGCTGTCCTTGCCCCATGGTGTCTTACTATTAAATTCCCTACAGACAATGGGGTAGGAGTTATTAAAGGAGACCAGAACGCTGGGCGAGAATGTTATATGACAGAGCTGCGAGAAACAAGGAAGAGAGAAATGGGGAAAGATGCGGCAACCCCAATCCGCATCAAAACACCAACCCTATAGCAACTACAGGGCGGACCCTGCACTGGCGAGCATAGCGGGGCACGAAAAGTGATGGATCCTAGAAAGGCCAGTGCGGGGGAGAGTAGGGTGGTACCAGCAGAAACAACGATACCGGTGCCCGTTGATCTGAAGGACCCAAACAAGGTGCTGAATGTGGGTTCACAACTTAATGTGTCAGTTCAGAATGCCTTGATATCTTTTTTGAAAGCAAACCTGGATGTTTTCGCTTGGACCCATGCCGATATGTGCGGAATATCCCCAGAAGTTGCGGTACATGCTCTGAATATTGACCCAAAGTTCACGCCAGTAAAGCAGAAAAGAAGAATCCAAGGTCTAGAAAGGTCGACAGCATTGAAAGAGGAAGTTGACCGGCTCATGGAGAATAATTTCATCAGAGAATCTACCTATCCAAATTGGGTTTCAAATCCAGTGCTAGTTAAGAAAGCCAATGGTAAATGGAGAGTGTGCATCGACTTTTCAGATCTAAACAAGGCCTGTCCCAAAGACTGCTTCCCATTACCCAGGATCGATCAACTGGTAGATGGAACAGCGGGTCATGAATTGTTGTCTTTTATGGATGCCTACTCCGGATATAATCAGATCATGATGTATGAGCCAGATCAGGAGGACACAAGCTTTATCACCGATGTCGGTCTTTACTGTTACAGAGTTATGCCCTTTGGGTTGAAGAATGCGGGGGCAACATACCAAAGACTGGTTAATGCTATGTTCAAACCGCAGTTGGGAAAGACTATGGAAGTTTACGTTGATGACATGCTAGTAAAATCTAAGAAAGCAGTGGATCACATCGAACACTTAGCAGAAATGTTCGCAATTCTCCGAAGATACGGAATGAAGCTTAACCCTTTAAAATGTTCTTTCGGGGTAGAATCTGGGAAGTTCTTGGGTTTCATCGTGAGCGCTAGGGGCATTGAAGCTAGTCCAGCTCAAATCACTGCTCTAAAAGAAGTCAAAGCTCCTAAAACAAAGAGGGAATTGCAAAGTCTCAATGGAAAAATTGCCGCCTTAAGTCGGTTCATATCCAAAGCTACTGATAAATGCATTCCATTCTTCGACGCTCTAAAGAAAGGAAAGAAAAACTTTGACTGGACTCCCGAATGCCAGAAAGCTTTTGAAGAATTGATTCAACATATGGAAACGCCTCCAATACTTTCCAGGCCCGGCGATGGCGAGGATCTTCTTATATACTTGGCAGTTTCATCTCATGCTTTAAGTGCAGCGCTGGTACGGGAAGACAAAAGGATTCAACATCCAGTTTACTATATCAGCAAAAGACTCACTGGGGCAGAAATGAATTACTCCAAGTTGGAAAAACTCGCCTATTGTCTATTGATTGCCTCAAGAAAGTTGAGGCAATATTTCCAGGCTCATCCTATCAAAGTCCTCACTGATCAACCTTTAAAGCAAGTCTTGTTTCGCCCTGAGACTTCGGGCCGCCTTTTAAAGTGGAATATTGAATTGAGCCAATATGACATCACTTATCATCCTAGAAAAGCGATCAACGGACAAGCTTTGGCAGATTTTATTGCAGAATTTACAGACAAGGGTAACAGCGAGGAAGAAACAATCGAGAACTCCCCAACCCAATGGAAGTTGTTTGTAGATGGCGCAAGAAATGATTACTGTTCAGGTGCTGGAATTGTTCTTGAAACTCCTGAAGGCCGGTCATTATGCTATGCGCTAAGATTAGAATTTCCTTCAACAAACAATGAAGCAGAATATGAAGCTCTGATCGCTGGTTTGAAAATTGCTAAAGAACTAAACATTCGAGCGTTACAGATCTTCAGTGATTCTCAGCTTATAGTATGCCAAGTCAAGAAGGAGTTTCAAACGAAAGGAGGAAATCTGCCCGCTTATGTGTCAAAGGCTTGGGAACTTTTATGTGAATTCGACCATTACACGATAAGTCATATTCCTCGAGAAGAAAACATGAAAGCAGATTCTCTCGCAAAATACTCAAGTTCTGGCGAAGCCCAATCCTTAGGGTTAGTTCCAGTGGAAGTTTTGTCAAATCCGAGCATTGATGAAATGGATATCGATTGGGTTATGAGTATGTCGCAAGAGCAAGAATCATGGATGACTCCAATAACAAAGTATCTACTCAATGGCTCTTTACCAGAAAACTCTAAAGAACGACAAAAGCTACTGAGAAAAGCTTCTCGATATATAATCCAGGATGGTCAATTATACAGACGAGGATTCTCAATGCCATTGCTTCGATGTGTATCCCGGGAAGAGTCCAAAACAATCCTAACTGAAGTGCATGGAGGAGAATGCGGTGATCATTCAGGTGGTCAAACATTAGCAAAGAAAATTCTCCGATACGGATATTTTTGGCCAGAAATTAATCGGGATGCCGCAGATTACTCCCGAAAATGTGACAAGTGCCAAAGATATGCCAAAATTCCTAGAGCACCTTCTACCGAACTCACACAGATGATCAGTCCATGGCCATTTGCAATTTGGGGAATGGATCTCATTGGGCCGCTACCAACCGCTAAATCAGGGATTAAATATGCTATTGTTGCGGTTGATTATTTTACTAAGTGGGCTGAAGCTGAACCATTGGCTACTATCACTTCTAAGAAAGTGATAAGCTTTGTGACCAAGAATATCATTTGCAGATACGGTGTGCCTCAAAAAATAATCACAGACAATGGTACTCAGTTTGAAAGTGAGGAATTCCAGGATTTTTGCAAACGATTCAAAATCCAGAAAAGCTTTTCGGCAGTAGCTCATCCGCAGGCAAACGGGCAAGTGGAAGCAGTGAACAAGATCATCAAATCAACCATCAAAAAGCAACTCGAAAGAGCAAAAGGTGGTTGGGTCGATAAACTACCACTTGCACTATGGGCATACAGAACTACTCACAAAACTGCAACTGGGCATACTCCTTTTTCGTTAGCATACGGATCGGAAGCAATGATCCCGGTTGAAACAGAGGTCCCTTCACACAGAAGAATCCATTTCAATCAAGCAGAAAATGAAAAGCTGCAACTTGAAGCGCTGGATCTCCTTGATGAAAAAAGAGATGAAGCTAACCTCAGAGTTGCAGCTCATCAGCAAAGGATAGCCAGACATTTCAATTCCAAAGTTCGTCAACGCAGCTTTGAAATTGGAGATCTAGTCCTAAAAAGAATTATGACTGCGACAGGTGTGTTTGGGCCAAATTGGGAAGGACCGTATGTGATAGGTCAGAAACTTCTTGACGGCACATTCAAGCTCACCACAGTTGATGGAGATCAAATTCCAAGGGCATGGAACAGCAATCACTTGCGTCCATACTTTACTTGAAAATTTTGTTGAAACATTGTAAAAAGAATTATGAATGTATGATTCCTGTAATTGAAAGCAATTGTGAAACTGATGCAAGTAAATAATGAAAGAATATAAAGTGGATGTAGGCCCAATTTCATGGCCGAACCACTATAAATCTTGTGTTCCTTATTATCATTATATGTTTGCTTTGTTTTCGATATAAAAATACACAAAATGTATTGCTGAAATATCGATTTAAATTTTTGCAGACAGTGGAGATAAAACTTGCGCATAATAAGACCGAGCGATTCTCACCATCATTCAACAAACAAATTTCAAGTCACAAAGACCCCGAATTCAAATCCTAGATAGGAAATGCTTCAATTGAACGGCTAATGATTTCGATAGGAACGAGCCCTTGCTGATAAATTGAGATTGTTTAAACAAACAAACATCCAATTAGGAAGCTAGTGCCCGTTCTCACGAACTTGCCTGGCAATGAAGTACACTTCCTTGGATTAAACAAGCCACTTGTGAGAAAAAGGGGGATGAAAACTTGAAAAGAAAAAAAAAAAAAAAAAAAAAAAAAAAAAAAAAAAAAAAAAAAGGGGATCGCTGAAAAGGCATAAGCAAGTGAACAGAGGAACAACCAAAGCTACCATCAGCGCCACAAGTCCTCTTCGGAGGCGCAACTCTTCGGATAATAAAAGACCTCTAATGGGTCATATGCCACAAAAAAGAAAGTTCTCTACTCAACAAAAAAGATTGGAGGAGTCATGACCCTCCAACCATGAGAGAGTAACTTCCAGGCGATGAAAACCCTCTCTGAGGCACATTTCACCAGGAGTTGAAGTGTTATAACCGCTCTTCGGGATTTCACTTCACCAGAGTTGAAATGTAAACAAAATAAAAGCCCTCTTCGGAGGCCCATTTCACCAGGAGTTGAAGTGTTATAACCGCTCTTCGGGATTTCACTTCACCAGAGTTGAAATGTAAACAAAATAAAAGCCCTCTTCGGAGGCCCATTTCACCAGGAGTTGAAGTGTTATAACTGCTCTTCGGGATTTCACTTCACCAGAGTTGAAATGTAAACAAAATAAAAGCCCTCTTCGGAGGCCCATTTCGCCAGGAGTTGAAGTGTAGCAGCCGCTCTTCGGAATTTCACTTCACCAAAGTTGAAATGTAAAAACAAAGACCTTCTTGAAAGCACACGTTTCACCGAGATTGAAATAAAACTTCCAAGTGTTGAAACGTGAAAAGGCTTTCTTCAAAGGCACAACTCTTTGGGGGTACACGTTTCACCAAGATTGAAATAAAACTTCCAAGTGTTGGAACGTGAGAAATCCCTCCTCAGAGGTACAACCCCCTCCCGGGAACACAATTAAGAAAAAAGACCTCTTTGGAAACCCACGTTTCACCGAGATTGAAATAAAACTTCCAAGTGTTGAAACGTGAAAAGGATTTCTAAAGCATAACTCTTTGGAGGTACACGTTTCACCGAGATTGAAATAAAACTTCCAAGTGTTGAAACGTGAAAAAATCCCTCCTCAGAGGTACAACTTTCTATAAAAAAAAAAAAATCCTCATCAAAAGCGTACTTTAACTTTCAAAGGAAAAGTAATTTGCCTACTGTGGGAAATGATCGTAAAAAGAAAAGAAGTTAAAGTACCCTTCAGAGGTCCGCTTTACCACATAGAGGAATTCACTTGATGAGATATGCACATAAGCAAAAGAAAAAAGTGATTTCTTCGAACGACCAAGCGTAAAAACTTATACGAAGGGAGTTGTACTCTATAAAATTTTCTTTAAAGAATAAAATAATTATTCTTTAGCAAATAAGAGTGTAAGTCCCCTCGAGGTATAGAATATTGCAGCATACTTATGGAATGGGGGCAATATAGTATAATTACACACAATATGGTATAACTAAACCAGCAAAAGGTAACGCTCAAGTAACATACCATAAGCTCGCTGCAATATCAAATAAACTCATGCCAAAACAAATAACAAATGTATTCTTTAATTCAAACAAAAGTTTGTACAAACGAGGAATCATTTTATTCAAGGAATCATTTTATTCAATTACAACGCAGGTACAGGTTTCAAAATAAAGAAAAGCGGGGGCCGGTACCCGCACAATTCTCGGCCAGTACATGCAAAACACAAAAAACTAGAAACTGAAGATCTTCACTTCTTTTTGCTGCCTTTAGACCCTTTACCCGGCCGAATGATCAGCTTTTCAGGTCGACCAGTGGGTATAAGGGAGGAAGGAGAGGTAGGCGCAGCTGGCCCAACTTCTGGCTCCTCTTCAGTGGCAGTGATTATCTTCCCTCTCCTCCTTGATGCTCCTTGCTTCCTTCTCCTCTTTGAGGAAGACTCACTTCCTGGAGTGACAAGTTTAGATAAAGTTATATCGTCAGAAGGAGTCCGCTCCGGAGATATGTCACCTCCCTCAAGTCCCTCATCTTTTTGCTCTTGCGAAGCAACGGGATCATCCAGGCCATGGAGAGCTTCTATTTGTTCTTCTTGTGACCCAGGTTGAGAAGCAGAGGGAGGCGCCACTTGAAGAGATGGAGGAAGGATCACCGGGGGAGAAGAAGCTTGAGTTTGACTCGGTGCTTTCTCTACAAAGGAGAAAAAACTTAAAATATCAGTATCTTTCGAAAAGAGAGGGGATGACGGCTCATCAAAAGTCGGGAATTCATTGACATTTGAAAAATAATCAAGAAGATCGTCAAGTTCACAAGGAGCGAACGAGCAGTTCACCACTTGAGCTGGTCCGGTGTCAAGTTTACCTGGGGTAGTTGGATCTCTGAGGCTGATTTCATATCGCTGTGCTTCGTTGCTTTCACCACCTTCATCCCCGCCTTGTGCACTTGTAGTTTCAGTTACTGTCTTAGTTGCAGGCGGAGTAGAGGAGCTCGAACCCGTGATGTCAACCACAGGAGAAACTGGAGGATGGACAGAGGAAATAAGCGTTAATTCCTTTCCAGAACATTCCTCTTCCGCCATTCCAGTTCTCATCCTGGCAAGTTGTTCTCGCCCCTTCGCAAGAGCAGCGCGAGCTCCCTCATCCAGGTAACGCGCCTCAAAATCTTCATCGCCATACCCGGCGTCTTTAAACATGTTAAGAGCAGCTTCCCACACCTCGGCCAGGGTGATTTCATACTTAGGACCAAGAAAAGAGAGGCTGCCGCGTCCCAAGACACAATGTAAATAAAAATCGAATAAAGTCGAATTGATATCGTTTTCCATGGTCTGAGCAGTTTCTTCGGCTGCAATTTTGCCAGCCATGGCCTCATCTCGATCTTTTTCGGTCTGAGCAAGTTGGGCTTTTAGCGCTTCAATCTCCATGTCCCGGGCGCTCAGTTTATTCTGCAGCTGGGTGACATCAGTGCGGTGGTTCTCTACAGCTTGTTCCAACCTCTCAGCTTTAGCTTCAGCGTCCCTCTGGCTGGCGTGCGCATCTCGCACTTGTTTTTGCAATACCTCTTCTCTTTGGGTGTAAGTATTAGTAGAAGAGGCAAGATCATCTTTGAGCTGCTTTACTTCAGCTTCGAGTTTTTCATTGTATTCGGCTATCTCCTTCATCTCAGCGTTGTGTTGATCAAGAATCTTCTGCCATTCTGATTTGTCATTTTCCATGGTCAGCATTGCTTCGATGTTAGCCCGATTAACTCTTTGAAGTTCATCAACCAGCTTTTGCCATCCAGACATTCTATCGATATCAAGCTTGACAGCATCGAGATTTCTGTACATAGCTTCTTTGTCGATGGGGACCAAATCAAGGTCGAAGCGTACCCCCCTCAAACACCAGTTCGGGAATCGGCTCTGCAAAGTCGGGGGCCCCCTTTCAACATGGTATGAAGGCCTGTTGAGAAGTGTTTGGATGGCACTTCCTTCAAGAGCAGGAGATTTGGAAGGGATGTCAATAGAAACTGAGGCACCAGGTCTCTCAGATGTCACGGGCACGTGCTCCTCGCCAAGTTTGGTCCGCTTTCTCGAATCCTCAATATGGCTCTTCCCCCTATCATCGTGCGTTTTACGTTTATGGGAGTCATCATCCCTTGGGAAGGATTCATGTCGCGTGCCCGCTCCCTCATGACGTTCTTCATACCTTCTCCTCTCTTCAGCTTTTCGCGCAGCTCTCTGCTCATTGGTTTCTCTGGGATCGGCATAGTATTGCTTGTAGTCATAGCTGCCACGCCCTCCATAGCGTCGAAAGTCCTTGTAATAGGAACCGCTGCCGCTGCGCCCCATAGAGGAATCTGAAAAGGCAAAAATAGCAAGTCTTAGAAACTTCCGAAGAAAAGAAGTTAAATATGAACAAATGCCGAAAAATCCTAAGTGTTGTGTGATGTGCAAGCTACGCGCATTAAGCTACAAACCACTCATTGGTGTAGGGGTGATGATAGCTTGGGTATGAGGAGTTGGTGTTTGTGTTGGTGTTAGTCGAAGAAGGGACGTCGCCTCAATCATAGGAGAGATAGTTTTAGACACGTCATCTCTAAAAAGCTCCTGTGAGGTCACTATTATGTCGCTCAACCCATCATAAACATCGTCACCATCATGCTCGGTGAGACTTGTTTTCTCAGTTCCTACATCAGCTAATCCCCCGAGAGGCTGTGAAGGTTCTTCTTCTTCCTCAATCGGGGCAAGTGCCATCTTACTAGATGACCCCATAATGTCGGTAGGGGTGGAACATTTCACCAATGAAGCTTCGATGTTAGACTCTTTTGATGAAGATTGTTCGATAGTAACGGGGGCATCCGATGCTTCAGTCGGGGAATCGGGAACTTCAGTCGGGGCTTCATGAGGCTGAGTATAGCGAGAAGAGTGAAGAAGCCCGTATTGATGTAAAAAGTCATCTCTCAGCAAAAACTTTATATTCCTCTCTTCTACTGGCACAGCATTCAATCTTTCAAAAATTTGCTTATAGCCTGGGTCTCTAGAAGGAGGTGGAAGCGCTGAAAAGTAAAAAGGGAAATTAACATCTAACTACTCAGGCTATGAAAAGATTTTATAAGGAAAACATGTGTCAGGAATAAAGCTGAACGCCCTTACTTCCAACTCTCCACACACCATAAAACCCCGGAGGGCAACGAACATAGAAGAATTGGGTTAAAAACCCGTGAGCAGTATCAGGGAGGCCAACAATCAGTTTGCGGTTTCGGGCGCTCCTCACAACAGTAATGGAAGGATGATCCTTAGTCCGAGAAAAAGAGCATAGATAACAAACTTCACCAAAGCTTGGAAGTCGATCAAGTGTTCTCCTAAAAAGCACACACAACCCCATTAGAATGGCATAGCCATTGGGGGTGTAGCTGGGATGGAGCAATGGCCAGTTGACGGAGAAGTTGTTGGAAAAAGTCGTTGAAAGGAGGAATGCCTCCACTTAGGCACATTTGCCGGTTAATTGTCACAAAGCCAGAAGGAGCTATATCGGCAGTGTTATTTCTTTCGGGAAGAATGGCATCTGATTCAACGATACCAAACTGAGCACACAACTGGCGAAAAACTTTGTATGATAGTGAAGTAGGAGCTCTTTCGGGAGGATTAACCAGTGGAGCCGGAAGAACAGTTACCTCTCCAGTCCGAACTGTTGTATCACCTTCCTGAGAAGTCATTCTACACAAACAACTGGATATTCAAATATGAAGGTGCACGTTTCCTAAAAAAGTGTGAAGTGTTGTGCAAAAAACTAAAAAAAAATAATAATAACAAGTAAATATAACTGAAATAAAACTAGTCGACGATTGATCGATTACAAAAATTTCAGAACTTGTTAGTCTTTAGTTCAAGTATAATATTAATGCGAGCTGGTCAATTTTAATTGACTATTTCAGTATTGCTTTAGTATTTTACTTGAAGTTAATAAGTTGAGCACTTCATTCACACAATCTGTTTAAGTTTAATGACTGTTATTAGCTAATCTGTCATTCGAAGAGGGCGATCAATGGCAGTATATTCGCCCCGGTTTTTCTGTAAATGTTGTATTGGACAGGTTGTTAACTTGCGAGTCAAAGTAATTTGTAAAAGAAGGCATCAAAGTTCAACAGTTCAACATCACTGCAACAATTCAAGGTTTAAGCAGATCCTAAAAAAAAAAAAAAAAAAAAAAAAACAACACAAGTGCTAAGTCGTATCGAACACAAGTGCTAAGTCATATCGAACACAAGTGCTAAGTCGTATCGGACTCAAGTGCTAAGTCAAAACCGACTCAAGTACTAAGTCGCAACCGACTCAAGGGATGAGTCGTTCCTATCCTCAGCCATCAAACACATCAAGCTGCTTATCCTCTAAGTCCTAAGTCGTAACTCGGGGAACAGGAGAAAGGCTCTGATCCAAAACAACTAGAAATCCTCCAAGTCTTAACTCGGCTACGGCTCATGGAAATCGCTAAGTCACATGGAAGAAGCCGAGTCATATATGAGACGATCCCTTGTTATTTTCAATCAACCTATTCGACCAACTCGCCTCCCTTTCAAATCTCTTAACCTGTTCATCCTTGGCTTCTTCAGCAGCGACAACCTTAACTCGTTACACTATGAATCGCCCCAAAGCGCGAATCACCATAGGCCAAATCAGATGAATTTTAGTTCATCGGTAATCAATTCGAATAGAATTCGCAGGGTTTGAATGGGGCAAACCAAAGATGATGAACTGAATACATAAAGTAACAATGGTTAACGGTCGAAGTTTGAAGCAAGATCTCTTACGATTGTTTGATGCTAGAAAGAATCAGAGATGAATCGGGTCGAAATCGCCTCGGAGAGCTTGAAGATGCGTTAATGGCAGAAAGCAGTTTAAAAGGTTAAGTGATGAGAAAAAGGACGACTCAGGCTTTTATATCTGGAAAGGTTGGGATTTGAAACGACATGACCGAGTTATGATAAGTCGAAGCACACGACTTACGATTTAAGCGTGTGCTTCGAGGGGCAAATGTTAACCCTAACTCGTTCACAAGTTAACAGGTCCACGAGTTAAGGCATGTACGACTCAAGGCATGTACGACTCAAGGCATGTACGACTCAAGGCATGTACGAGTTAAAGGATACATGAGTCAGCAACTTCCTACAACTTAAAGACCTCTACGAGTTAGCAAGCTTACGAGATAAGCAGCCTACGAGTTAAGGAGTACCCGAGTTAAGCTACTTGCGAGATAAGCCTTTACGAGTTAGCATATCTACAAATTAGCAAGTGTACGAGTTAAGATCTTCCACAAGTTAAGCCTCTACGAGTTAATCCTCTGCGAGTTAAGATCTTCTACGAGTTAGCAGGCATACGAGTTAAGAAAAGCTAACGACTTAAGGTCTTTACGACTTAAGGAAATTGATGGCCTACGACTTAATGATAACTGCAGTTTGTACGACTTAAGACCCTTACGACTTAAAAAAGTTATACGACTTAAGGAGGATACGACCTAAAGACACACCTCTTAACTCGTCTACGAGTTAAGACTTGCTTTAAACCAGTTGCAATTGGTTAAGTCGACTACGACTTACGACATAAAAAGAGTCGTATACGACTTAAGAAGGGAAATTAGCAATTGCAGCCAGATAACTCGCACACGACTTAGAACTTAGGGATGGGTTCAAAAAAGGGGAACTGCCATAGACTCGGCTCAGTGACCCGGGGACGACTTACCTTAAGTCGAACACGACTTATCTTAAGTCGGCCACGAGTTAGGACTTAGCATTTTTTCCGCCCAGAACTCTCTATAAATATGAAACCATCTCCAACATGCAAAGGACTTTTGGGCTCATTCTCTTCAAGCGCCATTACTCTGCCGAATTCCAGACGACTTCAAAGCTTTTTAGATCCAACAAACTTCTAAAGGAACTCCATGAAGGAATCATCCACATTCACCATGGATTTGAAGATGATTGTCAACATCAAAGCTTGAGCTACTTGTTTCACATATCCTATCACTTGAAGTGTGTTGTAATTGAAAGATCTTGTAAAGAATTGTAATCAAACTAGTGATAAAAAGATTAAAGTGGACGTAGGCTGGATTATAAGCCGAACCACTATAAATACTGTGTCTCTTACCGTTTTTCTACATACTTTCTGCTTATTTCTGTTTCCCGTACAAACGGGTGGTGCTTTCACAATCACATCTTATACACCAGGGTGTTAGCGTTTAAATTTTTTCGTTAACAACATGCAAGAAGTATTTATTATATTTTTTTTTGTTAATCTTCAACTCAATTCATTTGTATATTTTAATTGATAAAATTTTATTAATCATGTTAAGTGCACAAATTTATCAATGTTGATTATTATAACATTATACAAAAAATGTTCTTGCAAAGAAATGTTAAATGCTACCATTTTATTTTCTAATAAGGCTCCCACTATATTTTATGTTTATTAAAACACAAAGAAAAAATAGAAATCATTTGATTTCTCTAGTGGATGTTAGAACTCGCTTGCCTTAGGATTCAAACCATGAGTAATATCAACAAATTATAGGTCCGCAAGCAATTTATAATATATCAGTTGTATCAAATACAACTCCTAACCAATGATCTTTTTCCTAGTCTCATCTCAAACTCGAGGAATATCAACGAATCGAAAGATATTTTTCACTTATACCCACCATTTCACGACGGCCTAAGTATAGTGCACGTACGTTGAGAAATATCAACAAATATGTGCGTGTATCTTACCTCGTCTAGTCCATATACTAATAGTGCTACACATAACATCTCTAGCTTGAAAAATATCAACAATTAAAGAGTAGGAAAGCAATTTATTAATATATTAATTGTGGAGGACTATTTTATATTAAAGATTCATAATCTTTAATATATTATATTGAGTGATATCAACTTATGGAATATTGTATTTCTCATGAAATACCCTCGTGGTTCAAGCATCAGACACATCTTAAATACGATAAATGTACATTTACATATGTATTTATTGCTTATGTCTATTTAGGGTTTCTATATTGTTTCACCTTTAATTATTACAATCATATTATATAAGTTTCATTGTTATATAATTTTATATTTTAATTAGCTCATATAATGACTTAATGTATAAAATTATATTATTAAATCACATTTAATTAATTTTAATTAATTGACTCTTTAATTAATTAATTATTATTTAATTTTAACATATTAGATTGAATTTGCATATATACTATAACTTTTGTAGTAACACACATATATTATATATATATATATATATCTGTGAGTGTGTCTGTTTACTTATTTTAGCTTAATTAATTAACCTTTAACTAATTCATTTAATTAAATTATATTAATTTCAAAAGTCATTTTATATATACATGTATATTTATGCTATCATAAACATTTTAGGACAATATAACATATATCAATATATATAATATATGTGCATGCACACACAATATTTTACCATGTTAAACATTTTAAGATAATATAACATGTATCAATATATATAATATATGTGCACGCACGCACACACACATATAATTAACTTATTTAATTAATTTATTTTATTATTCTTATTAATAAATTAGTTTTCGAAATTAATGTTTAAATTTTCAAACACTTTGAAATTTTTATTATCTTTTCAAACATTTTGAGAACTTATGTTATATTATAAATTTTATAATAAACATATTTCACTTTAAACTTAACTTTTAAGTTTCAAATCTTTACTTTAATCTTCAGGATAATTTTGAAGATTAGCCTAAGTCCTAATTCAAGTTGGGTCTTTTTTTCCAGAGGCGACCTTTGGGCTCACTTCACCTTTTAGGCTAGCTCGGTAACCAAGTAAGACTGGGTACTTGATTAACCAATTCTCACCTTAGACATTACCTTTCTAGACACCACACTAAGTGGGAAAGCTTAATTAGTTAGCTATAACATGACTAACTTAAATCGCATAAACTATTGGGTTTTGATATCATTGTTGGAACTGGGTCAGCTCATAGCGAAATTAAAGTGTAAATTTCAAAAAATTTATTAATTTGATCTTTAATGGGCTTACGATGTCTAAATTCATTTAGAACATTTCTAAGTTTATTTCGATCAACATCAATATTTTACTTAACTTTATTAATGAAGTTATAGTTTAAATTATTTGGATTATAATTTTATATATGTATGTATCAAATATACATATGTGTACTTGTACGTGCGGCAGATTTTTTTTACATTATTTGATATGTTTGCTTGTAGGTGCTAAGATTTACACCGCAATAGACATGTTAACCTCTTTGATATACAAATATGTTGTCCAAATAAATGAATGTTTATGTATATATGTTGTTCTATAGAATATATATATATATATATATATATATATATATATATATAATGGTTATATTGAAGAAATTTAAGTATTATCGTATGAAATTATATTTAAACGGATAAAGAGACTAAAGCAAATGAAGAGGCAATCTCTTATTAAAGAAGGATAGTAAATATGTGATTAATATCCTTGTAATAATAGTGCCTTTTCATTTCAAAACTTAAAAGGCACATGTAAATACACCAACGTATGTGTAGACTAGAGGAGGTCGTGTACTATGATACATAGTGATCCAATTTCACAATGATGTATTTATACACATGTCAAAATAATTTTTTAAATACACTTTTAGTATATTTTGAATACATTTCAAATGCACATTAAATGCACTTTAAACACTACTTTAAATATGCGTCCTTGTATTTAATCCATTATATATATATCCACATCCACTGTACATATTTATACATACAAGTAAGCATATATACACACTTTAAACATACCTTAAATACTGTGATGACCCGGAATTTCTAGCAGTTTAAATTTGAACAATTAATTGGTTTTAAATATTTAAAAGTTAATTTTAATTTGAATTTAAGATATCAATATTTACTTGATAATAAAATCATTGAATTGTATAGCTTAAATATTGAATTTTATAATTGGAATTGGGTAAGTTGTTGAATCTAAGATTCTAAGCCTGTTTCAAATAATTTGAAGGCTTATAAAATCTATAATGAGGATACTGAAGGTAATAAAAAGGTTGAAATTTAATTTAAAGGTAATTTGTTCAAATTTTAATAATATATCGTTTAAATTGAATTTAAAAATAGCCTTCCGAGGCACAGTCTCGGAATTCAATGAAACCAGTTCCATTGGATCCGTAATAGTTAGTTATTATCGAATTTCAATTTTCGTAGCAATCGGAGTTGTCGTGTGACCCTAGCAGCTCGAAACGCTTAGAAACTATTTTAATCGATTCAATTTAAAACTGATCGTTTTCTTCTGTAACTCGTGCATACGATTAAATTAGCTTCCGAAACGTGTTCCATCGTGTTCGAAAAACGGGTAAAACTTTATAGTTGCCTCGCGGTATTGCTTAAGTGGGGTTCGAAAATTTGACTAGCAATCGATGAAGCATTTTGAAGTTTTATATAAGTTAAAAACTATAATAATAATAATAATATATAATATAGTTATTAAAATAAAATAGCTAAGATATTTTTTCCCACAATCGTGCTCAAGAAGCCTTTAGCCTTCGTCCTTAAATCTAGACCTGTCTCCCTCTTTGAAGATTGATTCTGAATTTATTTCGAAAGAAATGGCCGATCGAACCCTTTTTCCTTCAATCAGAAGAAACCCTAATTTATAATCGCGCAGGTCATCTCGTTCTTCGAAACACACGCATACCCTTTCCCCTCTTATCTGTATACGAATCAAAGCCGACCTTTCTTCATTATCAATCAAAAATCAAAGCCCATGTTCGTATAAAAAAAACATTATTAATTAGAAATGGCCGCAGTGTCTGATTCAAATCATGAGGAATCGTATAAAGAAGGGGTGATCGCGTAAATTAGGGATGACTTGCAGCTGATGTAGCTCGCGCGCGAAGGTCGCGAGGAGAAGGGTGACGTCGCGAGCTAGGGTTTCTCTTGTTCGAGTTGAAGAATGCGTGGCTGCCTCGCGCTTGGAAGTTGCAGTCGCGAGTCTGGAAGGAGTTCGACGTTGCGCTCGGTCGTGGGCGAGGCGGTTGGTGGTTGCTCAGTTGGCTACGCGTGTGACGAGGGCATTTGCTTTGCTGGACTCGAGCGCGTGAGTTGGGGGGGTTCTCGTCTTCATGCAGGTGAGTAAATTCATTTTATTGGTTATTTCTTTCAGAATTTGGAAGTTGAATACTTCTTGGATTCATGTGAGTATCTGTCTGTTTTATTTCAATCCAAATAATGAGTATGTTGAGAAAAAAATTAGGGGTAGTTCGGGTGAATTGCTGGTAACAGATTTCCGGGTAATTATAGTAGGAAATTCCTATAGGCCTTTAATGATTAATGAATGCAATTAAATGAATACAAATTATTAGTAAGAATGATGGTGGATTAATGTAATCATAGTAAGGGGTAAATAATGAATTTAATTATTAAGATAATATGTTAATTAATTTGAGGAATCGATACAAGAGTTGATTTAACAATGTGTTCAATTTCTGCAATTGAGAACGATAATTTAATTAAAAGAAAAGAATCTAATTGAAATGTATGAACGAAACTACTTATATAAAGGAATAATTACTAGATATCATTAATTAAGGTAGGTGATGAATGGGAGATCTCTAAATGAAAATTAATAAGTAATGATGACTTAATGTAAGAAATTTAGAGTAATTTATTAAGAATTGATGTGTTAAGGATTAAGTAATTAAATTTGAAATTAAACGTTAAATTAAGTAAGAATAATTAACCAATGGATAATTAATTGATAAAAGCAAATAAAAGGGTTATTTACTTAGAGTAACTAATCCAGGATGGGTTAATTAAAGGAATTAATTAAGGAATATGATTAATTCAAGGAAAATTGATCAATAGAGGTTATAAGAAAATAAATTTGAGTAATTAAGTAAGGATCGATGTAGGTAATATGGAAGTGTAAAGGATTATTTGTGTAATTAATTTAGAATTAATAACTTATTGTAATTGAAGGACTATTAATCCAGTGTGGTTAATTAAGATGTTTAATGAAGGATTTATTGGTTAATTGATTAGCAATGAATTAATGTTAAATGAAGAAATCTAAGTAGTTGAGGCTAATAATTTAAATCGAGATTGATTAAATTAAATTTGTATGTGATTAAGCATTTCTTATGGATGATTGAATGGTTTTAGATGATTGATTGAGCTGATATCTCTGATATGAAATGCTGTGTATTTCAATCGGATATCTTGGGTTAGGATGACATGAACTCGAAGAGGCCGGGGTCGGGTATTTGGAAATACCCGAACCCACTTCGAATTCTTATAAATGGATTTGTGAAATCAATAGGACAGAGTGAAATGATTTAAGAGTATTGGATTATTTTATCTAAGTTTGGTACTTAGAAAATTTATATGGGAAATAAGTATTGTTTATAGCAAATTGAGAATTGGTTAAATTGATATAAGATACCCGGGTTTATATAAGTTGTTTGTTTGGTATTCCATGTTAGATGGGTTTACTCACGCTAGTTTCCAGCCTGACCCGAGTGTTACTTTGGTGTAATGCTCGGGTCAGACCGAGTATTACAGATTTTCAGGTAGGTACGTTCTGGAGCTCAGGAGGCGAGTTGGATGGTGATATCGTATAGAGTATTCCGCTGTATTTATACTATTGTTAATCTCAGTCATGATAATTGTAAATATTTCAGTGACTGTATATATTGTGAAACTCTGATGTATATTAAATGTAATCGACAGTTATAATATTCTTTTGTAAACTGTTATTATTTATTATTATATTTTATCCGCTGCGAATGTGAGATGTTTGGTGTTTCTGTTCTTCTTCTATCTCTTTCTTCTTTTTCATAACTATATGGAATTTTCGGGTTCGAAAATTTCGGGTCGTTACATTTGGTATCAGAGCTGAAAGTTTAAGCGAGAACCTTGGCTCTGGTGGGGATTACTCATTAAATAGAGTTCGTAGAACTCTAGAATGAGTTGAGTGTATATATATATATATGAGAGCGTACTTGTTATTTGCTTATAAAGATTTTAAATAATTTTATATAAAAATATATTTTGATGTATAAAGCAATACTCCCTTCTAATGAATATTTAGGAGATTGGTTGTTAAATTATTGGAATTAAGTTAAGAAGAAAAATAAAATACGACCAAATTAAAACTTATAACCAAGTTGAAGAATAAACTTATATAACAAAATGGAATTTGAAATATAGATTGTAAATGAAATTTGTAAGTTGAAATAAACTTCATAAATAAATAAGATTATAATTTGAAATAGAATTCCAGAGAATATTTGAAATAGAGTAAGATGAAAATTCCAGAGTAATGTTTAAATATGAATTTGATGGATTGGGAGTTTGGAATTTCAGGAAAAATTAAAATTCCTTTGGGTTTGAAAGTGGTTTCCAAGGGTTTTGAAGAAAGAATAGTATTATTTCAAAGCTATTTTTGTGTTTGAAATCTGGGAGATTTGAAATCAAAAATATTTGGAAGTGTTTATAGAGAGATAAAAGCATTGAACTCTTTTGGTCACTGGAAAATAAAGTCGGTGATGACTGCAGCATCATCGATGTTCATTTTCAAGTTTCTAGAAGAGAAATTGCTACCAAATTGTTTTAAATTGGGATTGTTTGTGAATTAGGTTTGGTTTTGAAATTCAAAGGGATAATTGAGTTCGCCAAAGAATTTTGGATATAGTTGAATTCCAAGGTAATATTGAAATTTGGAAATTTGTTTAAACTCTGGAATCTTGATTAAATGTTTATGGAATAATAAAAATATATTGGCTAAATAAAATGTATAATTCCAAGTTAAAAGTAAACGTGAATGTAATTGATTATAAATAGAAGGTGTAAAATTGAAATTATACTTAAGATTGTAAGTTTAAAGATTAAATGGAATTTGATCTGAAATTGGAAGGAAATTGAGAATCAATTCAATTTGAATTGGGAATGAATCAACTCCAATGGAAATTGGAGTAAATTAAATTGGGATTGGGTTAATTTAAATGGAGTGGAAATTTAAATTGGATTGTCGGGAAAGTGAACAGTTTTGACTCTAGACCATTTTCAATGTAAATTGTTTTAATATAAATAGTTTTAAATCTATTTTCTTATCTATTTACTATACAACTTTTTTTTAAAACCTAAACTATTTTATACTGGTTTTGCCACTACTTTTGGAACTCTTTATCTATTTTACAACTGTTTTATACACTAATTACTAATTTTCAACTAAGTTACGAATTAATTTCTATTTACAACTATTTCGCAATTATTTAAGATTTCTATAACTATTTAACTATTTTCCAACTCTTTTACAATTAGTCAATTATTCTATAACTATTTTGAAAACTATTGATTATTTTTCAACTACTTATCTATTTTTAAAATTTTCAAGCTATTCTCTAAACTGGTCGGAGTTTAAACTGTTTATGATTAAATACCCAACTGGGATAAGAATTTAGGTGATAATCCAAATGGGGATTAAGGAAAATGTGAATAAGTGAATGGAAATTTAAGTGAATTTGAATAGAAAGGAATTGATATTGGAAAGAGTAATCAAATTTGAATATTTGATTTTGGGTAAACAAAGTTATATCTTTGTATATATATTCTTCCCTTGTTAAATCTGTTGTTGGAAGAAAAAGGATTTTGGAAGTGTTTGAGGTATAAAAAAGATTTTATACGAGTTTAAAGTGATCGAAGGTTTTAAAAATTATATATATCTGTATATATATAAAGGATCTTATGAGGATTTGGAAACGGTTTTGGGAACCTTTGGATTTGGAAAGGCTTTTGATTTTTGGGTAAAATCAATATTGAATTTGGAAAGCCTAGTTTGAAGAAGTATCGATTTTGGGATAATCGATTTTTTGTAAAGGAGCTTTGATAAAATTCATACTAGGTATATGATTTGAAAGATAATATATGTGTATAGTATAAAGTGTTTTGATGATAGCTCTGGGGAAAAAGGCGCTTTCTTGAAATGGACTACTCAGGAGTGCCACCGGGTGGTGCTGCCTTGAGCCCAAGGGGGTTCTAAAGTTGATCCTGTGAGGAGTCTAGACAAAACTAGTTCCTGAGGATTATGAGTTGAGTTTACCATAGCATAAGTCGTGTGTGCCGCGGAGAGCCAACAGTTACATGGACTTTTGTTGTGACTGCAACGAAACCCAGGATGTAACTGCGACCTATGGTAAAATTGCGGAAGTCGTGTGTGCCGCTGAGAGCCAACAGTCTGCGTTTGAGTTTATCTCGGTAGACTGCGACCTATGTAGGAGTGGAGAAGTTTCATTTCGACAGTGAAAATCAGAGTGCCGCGGAGAGCCTGCAGTTACATGGATTTTTGTTGTGACTGCAACGTAACCCTGGGTGTAACTGTGATCTGTTGTGTGGGTTCCATGGCGTAATCGAGAGTGCCGCGGAGAGCCTACAGTTACATGGACTTTTGTTGTGACTGCAACGTAACCCTGGTATGTAACTGTGACCTTGGAATAGGTGTGATGATTTCCAGGGCATCCTCACTAAAGATATTTCCTCTATTTTCAAAACCTGTTTTCGATATTTTTAGTAAAATTATTTTCGAAGTATTTTTACTGGGTGTTGAAAACGGGTTTACCAAGTACTTATAGATTTTCAGTCCTACGCCTGATCAACGTATGATTGAATTTCTGTGAGAACAAGGATGTACTGGTTGAGACATCGAGTTATAAGTAATATTTTATAAAAAGCTATTTTAATTATATTATCTGAATTTAAAAGCATTTCTAAATTGTAAAAAAAAAAGTGTTGAAATTTTGGGGAAAATAAAGGGGAATCCAAACTGGACTTATAAAATAAAAATTGGTCTCGGGAAAAATTTAAATGATGTGATTTTTGTAATAAAATCGAATCTTGATAAAATTTGAAGTAAGCTAATGCACTAAATAATTGTTTGATAGAGTATGTTAATAAAATTTAACCCGGATAACTAAAATGGATTGTAAGTAGATAATGAAGTTTGGAAATGAATTCGAGTTATAAATAGAATTCGAGTTGGGTTTGATAATGAATTAAATAAGAGGAGATATAGGTAAAATAAAAATGAAATAGAGTTGGATTGAAAAATGTGATGGTTTTAATTGCAAATAAAATCCAAGTGTGATTTGAATAATATTTAATGAAATTTGCAAGTAAATTTTGATAAAATGGAAGTGTTGTTGAATGAAATAAAAGCGAATTATAAGAGAAATGGTTTGGGTTGCAAACAAAACCCATGTGAGTAGAAATAAATTGAGAATGGCGTTGTATTAATAAAATAAATTCGATAATGAATTAAGTGAGTAAATTAAAAAGTTAAAATGGGTTAATTGTGTTGAATAATAAATGGACAAAGCCCGATTTAATGAAAACTAAATTAAGGTGCGATTGGAATTGGATGACTGGACCTAAGTTCGGTGACATATTAATTTGGAATAAATGAGTTAAGTATGTGTTGCATATTATTTTGATAAGTTGAGTTGGTGAATTAAAATTAAAATTAAAGTGATGGGCTAACTGAATTTAATGGAACCTGATTAAATGAGAATCAAATTGAAGTAAACTTAAGTTTGATGTTGGAATAAATTGAAGTAAATTAACTTAAGTTTATAATTTATGGAAGCATGGCTTCAGACAAGGGTGAAAGCCCATTAAATAAAAGCTTGGATTTAATAAATTCGGGAATGGGTAGTAATATGCAAGCTTGGAATGTGTCGAGCTAAATAAATGGACGTGAATGAATTAAAATAAAAAAGAAATTTAATTGGTAATGAAGGTGAACCTAAGTCGTAAATGGTTTTGAATGAACTAGTTTGGTTAGGAGAATAAGATGCAGGTGAAAGGAGTCAAGTTTGAAATGAAATGAAATGGGAATAAATGGAATGAGAATAAATTTAAAAATGAAACGGAATTAAATACAGGATGAGTCACAATTGATTTAAAGTGGTTATAAACTGAAATAGATACTCTATTAAGCGAGTATCGTCGAATTTGCATAAAAATAGTTTTCATTGATGTAAACAAAAAAATAATTAGAATTATAAGGGTTAAGAGAAGTTAAATAAAATTGATTTTGAATCAATTGAAGTGAATATGAGATTGTTTCGCTTAAAATGAGTTGAATGCAAGTAACTGTGTGTAAACCATTAAAATTGAATGAAAATGCATATAAATTGGTTGAAAACAATGGAATTGGTTTTGAAATCATATGAATCGCTTATGGGAAGCGTTTGGTGCTTATTGTATATGAAATGCATGTGTTTAGTTATTAAAAGTTAGTGAAATGCTAATAGATTGTCTATATGTGATGCTTATATATTTAAATTGAGATAGTACAGGTATAGGGAAGCCATTTGGCTAGATTGGGATATGCTAATTGCTAGAATAAATAAGCTGCTTGCTAAAATGCTAAATAAAGGTACGCCTACGCAATAAAAATAGGAAATATAAACTGTTTTTTCTTTTTCCGACCGTGTGGGTCGATGTATATATATTTATATCTCTTGTCAAATTGCAAAAGCTCCTCCGTACAAAGGAGACTCTGCCAAATTTTTTTGAAAATTTTGAGAGTTAGAAAATTTTTGAGAAAAGTTTTGTTAACGACAAAACAATTTCAAGTTGAAAATTTAAAACAAATTAGTAAATGAACTAATATGAATCAGTTATACTTGAAAGATAAAACTAATTTGAATTCATATGAAATGAGAAAGATAATTTGAATTGAAGTAGGTATGATGCATATGGGAGGAAATGTAAAAATGATTGGGTAGGTTACGATTGGATATTATTGATAAACAAGATATGCAGGTATTAAAAAGGAAAAAGGAATTGGATTTGATTCCAAAAGATAAATTTGTATTGCCCGACAAAAAGGTACGTTTTTAAATTTCTAGATAAAATTGGATTGGGTTTTTGATGTAGCCACTTGGCTTTTGTTTTCTTTTGGTATTTGTGAGCCCGTAGAGGCCTTTTGTAGTAGTACCGAGCTAGCCGCGCAAAGGAGACGCTGCAAAAATTTTCGGGAATTTAGGGAGTTAGAAAAATTTTGAGATAATTTTGATAGTTAAAAAAATTAGATTTTAAATTGACATTTAAATGATTGAGAAAAAGGTGTATCGTTTGATACTGTGGAAGAGTTTGGGAGGTTAGTAAGAATAATAAAGGGGTTTTATGAAAGATAATTGGTAAGTTGTAGAACTGTTTGGTTTTGGAAAAAAGTAGACAGGTATGGGACATTCTTCCTGATTAGTAATTTCGGGGATGAAATACTTTTAAGGGGGGAGGAATGTGATGACCCGGAATTTCTAGCAGTTTAAATTTGAATAATTAATTGGTTTTAAATATTTAAAAGTTAATTTTAATTTGAATTTAAGATATCAATATTTACTTGATAATAAAATCATTGAATTGTATAGCTTAAATATTGAATTTTATAATTGGAATTGGGTAAATTGTTGAATCTAAGATTCTAAGCCTGTTTCAAATAATTTGAAGGCTTATAAAATCTATAATGAGGATACTGAAGGTAATAAAAATGTTGAAATTTAATTTAAAGGTAATTTGTTCAAATTTTAATAATATATCGTTTAAATTGAATTTAAAAATAGCCTTCCGAGGCATCTCGGAATTCAATGAAACTAGTTCCATTGGATCCGTAATAGTTAGTTATTATCGGATTTCAATTTTCGTAGCAATCGGAGTTGTCGTGTGACCCTGGCAGCTCGAAACGCTTAGAAACTATTTTAATCGATTCAATTTAAAACTGATCGTTTTCTTCTGTAACTCGTGCATACGATTAAATTAGCTTCCGAAACGTGTTCCATCGTGTTTGGAAAACGGGTAAAACTTTATAATTACCTTGCGGTATTGCTTAAGTGGGGTTCGAAAATTTGACTAGCAATCGATGAAGCATTTTGAAGTTTTATATAAGTTAAAAACTATAATAATAATAATAATATATAATATAGTTATTAAAATAAAATAGCTAAGATATTTTTTCCCACAATCGTGCTCAAGAAGCCTTTAGCCTTCGTCCTTAAATCTAGACCTGTCTCCCTCTTTGAAGATTGATTCTGAATTTATTTCGAAAGAAATGGCCGATCGAACCCTTTTTCCTTCAATCAGAAGAAACCCTAATTTATAATCGCGCAGGTCATCTCGTTCTTCGAAACACACGCATACCCTTTCCCCTCTTATCTGTATACGAATCAAAGCCGACCTTTCTTCATTATCAATCAAAAATCGAAGCCCCTGTTCGTATAAAAAAAACATTATTAATTAGAAATGGCCGCAGTCTCTGATTCAAATCATGAGGAATCGTATAAAGAAGGGGTGATCGCGTAAATTAGGGATGACTTGCAGCTGATGTAGCTCGCGCGCAAAGGTCGCGAGGAGAAGGGTGACGTCGCGCGCTAGGGTTTCTCTTGTTCGAGTTGAAGAATGCGTGGCTGCCTCGTGCTTGGAAGTTGCAGTCGCGAGTCTGGAAGGAGTTCGACGTTGCGCTCGGTCGTGGGCGAGGCGGCTGGTGGTTGCGCAGTTGGCTACGCGTGTGACGAGGGCATTTGCTTTGCTAGACTCGAGCGCGTGAGTTGGGGGAGTTCTCGTCTTCGTGCAGGTGAGTAAATTCATTTTATTGGTTATTTCTTTCAGAATTTGGAAGTTGAATACTTCTTGGATTCATGTGAGTATCTGTCTGTTTTATTTCAATCCAAATAATGAGTATGCTGAGAAAAAAATTAGGGGTAGTTCGGGTGAATTGCTGGTAACAGATTTCCGGGTAATTATAGTAGGAAATTCCTATAGGCCTTTAATGATTAATGAATGCAATTAAATGAATAAAAATTATTAGTAAGAATGATGGTGGATTAATGTAATCATAGTAAGGGGTAAATAATGAATTTAATTATTAAGATAATTTGTTAATTAATTTGAGGAATCGATACAAGAGTTGATTTAACAATGTGTTCAATTTCTGCAATTGAGAACGATAATTTAATTAAAAGAAAAGAATCTAATTGAAATGTATGAACGAAACTACTTATATAAAGGAATAATTACTAGACATCATTAATTAAGGTAGGTGATGAATGGGAGATCTCTAAATGAAAATTAATAAGTAATGATGTCTTAATGTAAGAAATTTAGAGTAATTTATTAAGAATTGATGTGTTAAGGATTAAGTAATTAAATTTGAAATTAAAGGTTAAATTAAGTAAGAATAATTAACCAATGGATAATTAATTGATAAAAGCAAATAAAAGGGTTATTTACTTAGAGTAACTAATCCAGGATGGGTTAATTAAAGGAATTAATTAAGGAATATGATTAATTCAAGGAAAATTGATCAATAGAGGTTATAAGAAAATAAATTTGAGTAATTAAGTAAGGATCGATGTAGGTAATATGGAAGTGTAAAGGATTATTTGTGTAATTAATTGAGAATTAATAACTTATTGTAATTGAAGGACTATTAATCCAGTGTGGTTAATTAAGATGTTTAATGAAGGATTTATTGGTTAATTGATTAGCAATGAATTAATGTTAAATGAAGAAATCTAAGTAGTTGAGGCTAATAATTTAAATCGAGATTGATTAAATTAAATTTGTATGTGATTAAGCATTTCTTATGGATGATTGAATGGTTTTAGATGATTGATTGAGCTGATATCTCTGATATGAAATGTTGTGTATTTCAATCGGATATCTTGGGTTAGGATGACATGAACTCGAAGAGGACGAGGTCGGGTATTTGGAAATACCCGAACCCACTTCGAATTCTTATAAATGGATTTGTGAAATCAATAGGACAGAGTGAAATGATTTAAGAGTATTGGATTATTTTATCTAAGTTTGGTACTTAGAAAATTTATATGGGAAATAAGTATTGTTTATAGCAAATTGAGAATTGGTTAAGTTGATATAAGATACCCGGGTTTATATAAGTTGTTTGTTTGGTATTCCATGTTAGATGGGTTTACTCACGCTAGTTTCCAGCCTGACCCGGGTGTTACTTTGGTGTAATGCTCGGGTCAGACCGAGTATTACAGATTTTCAGGTAGGTACGTTCTGGAGCTCAGGAGGCGAGTTGGATGGTGATATCGTATAGAGTATTCCGCTGTATTTATATTATTGTTAATCTCAGTCATGATAATTGTAAATATTTCAGTGACTGTATATATTGTGAAACTCTGATGTATATTAAATGTAATCGACAGTTATAATATTCTTTTGTAAACTGTTATTATTTATTATTATATTTTATCCGCCGCGAATGTGAGATGTTTGGTATTTCTGTTCTTCTTCTATCTCTTTCTTCTTTTTCATAACTATCTGGAATTTTCGGGTTCGAAAATTTCGGGTCGTTACAAATACATTTTTTTACTATACTTTAAATACTGATTAAATACACATTAAGTACATTTTAGACGCACACTAAAATACTTTAATATACATCAAACACTTATTAAATAAATTCTAAACGCATTTAAATACACATTAATACACTTTAAAAGCACTTTAATACACATATATTGGAGAATAAAACTAAGATATGCATGTATAGAAATTCTATAGTCATATAATTTACAAATATGTGTTTGTGCATATATATATTGATTTATTAAGTGTAAAACAAGTATTAAATAATATAAAAAGGTATATATATATACATATATGGAATAATATATATATATATATATATATGTATTTATGGATTAAAACATATTCCTTTAAATGTGAACATTGGTGTATAAATGAATTTCTAAAAGATAGTGATTATGAAATCAATATTAATTTCAAAATAAAATTATTATTATTATTATCAATATTTTGTGAGCACTGATTAATATGAATACACAAATGAAATATAATTTTTTTATCCTTACACCCCAATATGATAGCATATTGGCATACATATTCGTTATAATTTCCTAACCAATTTATATGTACAATATGATAAAATAAGTTAAACTAACCGAATTGATAAGAGCATCTTTCACTAATGTCTATGATTCTCACATTGAAATGTGTTGACCTAAAAAATGGACCAACGTCTTGGTTTGGATTTGAAAGCACGAGCCCTGCCCTGACAGAGCAATATCATAGATCGTAGATATAAAGAAAGAATAGTAAAATAAAGTAGACAGAGAAATTTTATAGTGGTTTGGCTGTTAATGAAGCCTACGTCCACTTTATAGTTTTATTATAGACTGATTGTTGTAATGACAGATGTTTGAATATAAGGCTTTGATTATTTTCTAGCTAGATTGAATCTCTAGAATTGGAATCCACTAGAGAATCACAATGTATTCCTTTGGAGATTGTTGTGTAGAGGTAGAGAGTGAAAAATAATTCCAGTAGAGCTTCATCCACTAGTCTGGAGAAGATCCTTCTTATGTTGCTGGTTGGATGGTATTAATGTGGATCAGAGACCTTTTAGGCCAGGCCTTACCTTCATCAGCTTGTAGGTAGCTAATAGATGACCTAGGGAGAGTTTGGCTCGCAAAACGAGTCAATGCGATGAGTCGCCAGCGACCCATGGCCTTGGGTCGTTTGTAAGCCAACATTTTTCTTCTTTTCTCAGAGTTCCATGGCCTGTTTGTTTGAAGGCTTGAGGAGAGGCATGGGTCACTGGTGATCCGACTACATAAGTTTTTCTAAAGTTTGGAATTCGAGATGTTTACATAGCCTTTTATCATTGTTGTTACGCTTTGATGACAACTCACTAGCTATTTAAGCTCAACTGCTGATTGGACTAAAGGAATGTTGATCTCTCGGCTTCGTTGATCCTAGTCGTTGTCTTAGTCGTATAGCTTGGCCCTTGTCAATCCCTTGTCTTAGCTTTCCTAGCTAATTCCTGAACCATCCTATCTACTTAAAGTTGTTCTACTTTCTATTGGCTTCTACTGGGTAAAAACCCGTATAACATTTGCCCTCCAAAATACGTCTTCATTGTAAACAAGGCGTGCTCTGGAAGTTATCACCCTCAACATCCATCTGCTGATCTCCAAGTGACTGCATTAGAGCTTTAAGTATACGCTAAACCAAATTGGTCGTTGTTCTTTGGTCCTGGTTGCTTCTGCTTACCTCAACGTATCACATTCGGCTCGTAGTTTTCCGGCATGTGTTGGAATGGTGGACAGTTGAAAGAAATCGAGTTTGAGAAGAACGAGTGAAGTTTTTCTTCCTCCCACAACATGCATGTGGAATGGGTCGCTAGCGACCTAACTTCTTGTTTTATTTAAGATATGCACGTTAGGTCGGGTCACTGGCGACCCATGATGGGTCGTAGGCAACTTTGTACTTAGCAAAATTCTTGCCATCCTCCTCCTGCCTACTTATACCACTCGTGCCGACTCTAAATCATTTACTCGACCCGAATCACTATTCCTTCATGCGACCAATACTTTCAATGATTCGACCCTAGGCGACCAAGCACCGTCTCGACCTGCTTCCCTACTTCGTTTGAATCCACTCACTATTGATCCATCCAAGCATTCACCGATCTCGTGGAACCCTAACCATCTCATCATCTCATTCGAATCCAAACCGTAGCTTTATGTTGAACTATAGCCGACCATACCTTATGTCGACCTAAAGTTATATTGCCACAGATCATTCCATAACTCAGAGTTTGATTTGTGATCCTTCCTGTGCCTTAGCAATCAGTTTGAGGTAGGTTTGTCTAGTTGGTTTACTAATTATCGTGTTAGTGTAATGACTTGACGGCTGGTGTTCATTTGCAATGTTGATTATGAGAAGCTCGAGTTGATTACAGTTTGACGAGTCGAGATAGCTAATTGGGTCTTGAGTTTCTCTCGGAAATGACATTCGAGCTGTGGTCCAACACTTCACACGTTTTGCTATCTTCGTCCGTTAAACCAGAATTGACTCGTGCCCAGTGTTATAGCTGTTGTTGCACATCACGCACATTCACCAGTTGATCTTGATTTCTTCCAAGGATTCGGACTCATCTTGTTCACTCCTTGCACGTACGGCGTTCTTGTGAGGAAAAGAGTTTTCCATGTCGCTTCGGATAACGGATCTGTTATCAATCATTGATCGATAATGGGTAAGTGCACAAGAAGTAGACACAATAATGAAAAATAAACTGAGACGGGAAGTTCTTTTCTTCGTCAGCTGTGAGCGAACTATCTACACCGATAGAGCATTTGCAGTGTATTGAGCATCGAGTTTACCACATATAGATAGCACACCGCACTTGACCCAGTTCGCACTCGAAATCCGTCGTGTCGATTACAATTTAATGTCTCTTCGAAATTCAAGTGTGATAGGGGAGACTTATGAATTTAGGATAGATTTACCTAAGCGAGTTATGTTATATAGAATGAAGTAGCCACATATACGCCGTAAGTCTAGCGAGGGAAGCTCGACGCTCTCTGAAGCTGAATCATCATCCACCTTGCAAGCCCGCTACGGTCAATTAGTTCCAGTTGGGCCCATCGTGGACTACATGCCTCCCACCTTATTAATCCACCTGAAAGAGCTTCATTAGTGGTTTCCTCCAAGGTTCTTCATAATATATGTACATGGAATGGGATTACCGAAGAGGATGTGCGTCTGCCAGTGAAAGATGAATTCGCTCATATGCCCCTCAGGGTACACTGCTTGTCACTGATACATTTTTCTGAACAGAGTCGTTCATCCCTTCAATAATTTTCTAAGTGAGACACTCTAGAGCTTTAGAATTTCCCCATTCCAGCTTCATCCGAATGGCTACGACATCCTTACTGCTTGCATGTCCTTTTCATGCAGACGATCAACCATGCTCCAAGTTTGATGAGTTGCGGTATTTTTTGGCATTCAAGGGAAGAGAAAATTGCCCTTCTTTGATTATAATCGAGGGCTAGAGGAATCAGAAGATCATCTTATGCTTGCAAAGTAACTTATCACAACTCAAGATGCAGTGATTTTTCATTAGATGCCCCGAGGGGTTCAACCGTTGATGGATGATAGGGGTAAGCTTATCTTTCCATTCGTCGAGCCTCGAAGCATTGTAATAGAGTTTATAACTAATTATATGTCTCGTACAGTTATCCCAAGGTCAAACAAAGATGTGACCCTTGATGAAGTATGCCAAAATTTAATGGCTATCGATGCCGAGGAGAGGTGTGTTAAAGTTCTGCTAACCGATGAGAACTTGCGTCGATATGGACTATTAGCTCCAGGTAGATCCGCCATTTAAATTGAAAATCCATCTCTTGGCCGATCCAGGGTTCTCATAAGTTCCATTTCTTCCTCCCGTGGTTCCAAGGAAGGTCAAGAGAGAGCTAGTCCATCCGAAAGATCACCCGGTGAGGCCCATGTGGACGAAAACGCTGCTGCGACTGAACTGAGCAATTCAGTTAGATTGCTTCCAATCCCAAAGGAAGCAGAAGATGTGTTCAGGTACATAGAAGGAAAAGCTATGATACACTCAAAAAAGAAGAGGGAGAGTTCGAGAGTAGTAGCGATGAGTCTATCGCTAGTGATTACTTCTCGTTAGATTCTGAGGGTGGAGACTCGGAGTCTTGCGATGGGACACCGGGAATGAGTTCTGATATCCCAAGTCCATCTCCCTCCGATGCAAGTGGTAAAGGAAAAACCCCTAAAACTGAAAGACATCAAGATTCTTCGAGTAAGGATGTCGAAGCAGGGTTCGGAGATTTCAGCGATGTTTTGCCTACTTTAACGAGCTCATGAAAGGAAACTTCAAATTTGATACGACGCCTTCCTATTCGGGCGATATCACGCCATTAGTTAGCTCGGTCCTACCTACAACAACCAAAGTCGGTCTGATCCCACCTATGATAGCCGTTCGAATTTGGTTCGTGACTATGTCCTAGGCCCGTATTAGAAGTACACAACACGTTGCACTAGGATTAGACTTATTTCCATTTTCTATTGCTTTATATATTTGCTAAGATTATGTTATGCTTCTGAAACATTTTAGGTATGCCTCATTCCAGGCATGACAAGGGGATGAGGCTTCTATAACAACTTCGAAGATTACAGGATTGACAGCGGTACCCCAAGCACTCCTCCATCTGCCATCAAGTTCGAAAGATGGAGGAAGAATATAGGCAAAGGAAAGAGCTTGAAGCTAAAATCCATTGCTAGGAAGAGAGAGATTGATATCGTTCATATAAAGGCGAGTATGAGAAAAGAAGATCTCTTGAGGAAGATGAGCCATCAAAGAAGTCAAAGTTTGATTACCGCCCCTATCCTTTAGAGCTTGCTTCGAAACACTCTTTTGCAGGCAAAGAAATTCCCATCACTTCTACCCCGATTCTACCCTCATCTCATATTTCATCCTCTTCCCTTGTTACTACCACTCCTAATGCTTCTCGCCCATGTTGGAGGCATGCCCACGTTCTTCCTTTAGATCCCCCTAAGCTTGAGGCATCGCTTCTGGGTTAGTTCTTAAAGGGGGTTAAGTTTGACCTAGATCTCCACCTCGTTTGTAGGGATTCTTTCATGCCTCATCTCCAAGCTATCCAGAATGACCTAAAACAGGCCGAGAGATGGGAGAAGCTTTGAAACAGCTGGCTGATACAAATAGAAATAATTATCAGGAGATCCTTTCCTTCGAATCCAAGAAAGACGATTTCGAGAAGGCATTGGTTGATTGGGATGCTAGGATCAAATAGTTGAAGGAGGAGAAGGAGGCAGCACTTTGTGAAATTAAAAGAACCGCCGGCCTGATGGAGTTGAAGGAGGCACATGAAAAAGTTGAAATTGTCTGGAGGGACGAGATTAAAAAGACTCATGTGGAGGAGGTGAAGCTAAAAGAAAAGGTGGTAATTTGCATTGCTATCATTGAAGCTCAAGGGAAAACAATATCGAGGGGCATAAAAGACGATCTCCAACCAAGCCGAGACCATTGCTAAGCTACAGGCTCAGGTCGCGCAGCTTAGTGCCTACAAAACTGTCATTGTAGTTGAGAAGGCTGCGGTGCAGGAGGATTACTTAGATCTCCAGAATGCCTTCGATAGGAAGATAGAGAAGCTAGATGCGACAATTCTAAACTTTAATGTTAACTCTTTGTTGCATCAGGGGAGCCTCAGTTATCTCATCTTGAAGTATCCACTCACTCTTGCCTTTGTTTAGGAGGAAATCTTATCTCGCTTTGTTGAGAGCGGCGATGTTTATTCAGATCAAGAGTTGCGAGCCGCTTATCTTAATGATGAATCCAAGAAAGCACTACTCAGGGGCTAGGAGATCCTTCGGGTGGAACAGGAGAAGGAGGCCACTGATGTTGCTTTGATAACCGCCACCGATGTGCTTATCTGGCCTTCTACTTCCACGTAGGTGAACCATCTGAGAAGCTCCACGACCAACCAACAAATTCAGGGCTTTACATTGTTCCTCATATGGTGGAGCCCTTAAAAGATAGCGATGGTGGTGAGTTTGAGGTCTCCGTTCATGATCGTTCCTCTGTTGCGGGTAATGTCCATGCTTCTACCAAATTCGGAAGCCTCCATCTTACGCTACAAAAGCAAGAGGATTTTAATGCTTTCCTTTTTGATCTTATAGGTCCATCCACTTTTCCTGTTGATACACCAACAACTTTGATGCCCATGCCTGCTGCCATTTTCACTTCTTCTACGATTGTATCCGTTCCTATCCCAGTTCCTACATCCACATCTAGTTCGCAGCTGGGGCCAGAAGCCGAGAAGATAGCTGCGCTCCATGGCCTAGATGACCCTTCGGCTTCTTTGGAAGGTGATATAACTGCAGCAGAGGCCAAGGAGCAGGAAATGCAGATGAAGCAGTCATAAAAGACTCACCACGGTTTGGTTGCCGTAAAGAAGGAAAAAGTGGAGGCAGTCAAAGCTTTGAAGAGCTCCCGAAAGTCAAGAAAACGTAAGGGAAAAGGAGGCTCTTCTGAAAAATATTTGGAGGATGACGAGATTTCCACTGAAGTGCACGTTGACAATACTGGAAGTGACACCTCTCTTGAAAAGAAGCAGAAACTACCAACCAGAGGTGGAAAGGGAAGCAGTGGCAAGAAACGTTGAACGACTGGCATGAGGATGGACTTGATTTTGGCCAACGACATACAAGAAGACTAATTTGTTTTTATTTCTTTTTGAATCATTTTTTTCAAGTGCAGAGTTTGTATTTTGCGTTCGTACTATAAAGTCTGTATTTTCTTTTTGCTGCTCGTTGTTATGTGGGTACGGCCCTACATTTTGATCCTGTGTATAGAAAATTACAAGTAATAAATTGATTTTTGACTATGCTTTTGTCTATCTGTTCATATATGTTCTGTGTACTTGTGTTTTTTTCATATCATACTTTTCTAGTTCTATGATTATACTCAAACCCCTTCACTCGAAGCGACAGAACTTAGAAATTATCAGCACTTTGGAAATTAACGGAACTTTAGAAATTAACAGAACTTAAGAGAATATTTGTTTTAGAAATTCATAAAATTTCTAAAAACTCTAAAACTTCAAAATGTTTGTTTAGAAATTTAAAACATACATAGACTCTAAAATTGTGAATTTTGAACTTATTGTTGTTTGGATTGATAGAACTTGTGAACTTATTGTGTTCACGTGTTTGTCTTAGTACAAGTGTATGCCCCTAGTTCATAGGGCTGTTTACATCAAACAATTTTCAAGTATCCGGCAACTTAGGGTTTAGATAATCTCTATTGAAAATCTGGCTCAGTCATGACTTGATTTTCCTTTCTTCGGAAGTTTTACGACCTTAGCATGTAGTCTCATTTTGGATATCGGGTAAGTATGCAATCTACGCATGGGTATGTATTGTCAATCATTGAGTGCCTTCTTTCTAGCACCAACTATTCCTGGCTATATGCATGGTGTTTCTCACACTTCTTGGTGTTGCCTATCTTCGGGTAATGTGAGGGGCTATTATTTTGGGATTTAGCACGCTGCTTATGTAGTACGCGGTATTCGGTGCGCCTTGACGTCGCCCATCTATGAGTTACGTAGGGAGCGTAAGTTTGGATGCTTTTTGACATTGCTTGTCTTCGGGCAACGTAAGAGGTCTATTTTAAGATTCCTCGGTGTTGCCAATCTCTGGGCAATGCAAGACATTAGTTTTTGATGCTTCTCGGCGTTGCCTATCTTCGGGCAACGCAAGAGATTTATCTTCCTCAGCGTTGCTTATCTCCAAGCAATGCGAGGAGTTTGTTTTTGACGTTCTTCGGCATCCGAACAACGCGGGGAGTTCATTTTTGATGTTCCTTGGCATTGCCTATCTTCGGACAACGCGAGGAGTTTCAGCTTGAGTGCTAGGCTTAAGAGATGCGTGGCTTTCTATGCTCATTGGCGTTGCCTATCTCTGGGCAGTGCAAGGAGTTTAAATTTGGGTGTGTGGCTTACGAGATGCGCAGCTTTCGATGCTCCTCGGTGTTACCTATCTTCGGGCAGCAAAAAAATTTAAGATTGAATGTGTAGCTTACGAAATACGTGGCTTTGGGTGTTCCTCGGTGTCACCTATCTCCGGGCAACGTGGGGAGTTCATTTTTGATGTTCCTCGGCGTTGCCTATCTCCGGGCAACGCAAGGAGTTTCATCTTGAGTATGCGACTTATGAGATGCGTGGCTTTCGTTGCCCCTTGGTGCCTATCTCCGGGCAGCGCAAGGAGTTTAATTCTGGGTGTGCGACTTACGAGATGCGAGGCTTTTGATATTCCTCAGCATTACCTATCTCTGGGTAATGCGAGAAGTTTCGGTTTGAATGTGCGGCTTACGAAATGTGCAGTTTTGGATGTTCCTCGGCTTCGCCTATCTCCGGGAAATGCGAGGAGTTTCAGATTGAGTGCGGGCTTATGTGACGCGGTACTTTCGATGCTCCTTGGCATTGCCTATCTCCGAGCAGCGCAAGGAGTTTAAATTTGGGTGTGTGGCTTATGAGATGCGCTGCTTTCGGTGCTCCTCGGTGTTACCTATCTCCTGGAAACACGGAGGAGCTAGTTTTTTAGTTGCTCCCAAGTGCTGCCTATCTCAGGGAAACATGGAGGAGTTAGTTTTTTGACTTCCCGGGGTTGCCGGGGCAATACCAGTTTTTTTAAGAGGTAAGGATCAAGTTCCACCGATCCAACAGTTTGAGTCGATTTGCTTCCATTGATTCGGCAGGTAATTGTTATGAATACAGTTTGGTTGGTTCAAGAAGCAAACTTTATTAAGGAAAGCATGGAAGATTCTTTGCCTATTTACAATGCTACCAGCATTTTCGAAATGGCTTATTTGATAAAAAATAAAATACATAGAATATCTTTTAATGAAATAATGATGGAGCGATTCGCTATTCCAAGCTCTAGGAACCGCGACGCCGTTGAAGGTTGTCATCTTGAAAGTCCTGTCCCTAAGCTTTTGATTAACAACATTTGGTCCTTCCAGTTTGGTCTAAAGGCCCTCGGACAGAGTAAACTCACTTCAGCACAAGATCTCCAACTTCGAAGGTCTGACTATGAACTTTGGAGTTGAAGTACCTTGCAAGTGCTGCCTAACTCTGCTTCTCTTTTTCCATCGACCATATCTAGCAATTCGAGTAGGAGTTGCTTAATTTGTGCTTGATTAAAATTCTGCCTTCGGTGCGAGGGGACTTCTAATTCAACAGAAATCATTGCTTCTGAACCATATGCTAATGCGGATGGAGTGTTGCCAGTTGCTACTTTGTGTGTAGTTCTATAAACCCATTATGTGAGTGGAAGTTCATCAACCCAGTTTCCTTTGCTTTCGCTAGTCGCTTTTTGATAGTGAACTTGATGATATTGTTTATTGCTTCCACCTGCCCGTTTACTTGTGGACGAGGCACTATGGAAAAGCTTTTTTCAATTCAAAAGTGCCTACAGAAGTATTTAAACTCAATACTTTCGAATTGGGTTCCATTGTTAGTGATTATCTTTTGCAGTAGAACAAACCGGCAAATAATGTTTTTAGTGACAAAGTTAATAAATTTCTTTGTGGTTATGGCTGCCACGGTTCTGCTTTAGCCCATTTAGTGAAATAATCTACAGCAAACATAGCATATTTGGCTCCTTCTTTAGTTATTGGAAGGACGCCAATCAGATCGATCCCCCATATCTTAACCACGGGGTGACCATTTGTGTCAGTTCCGTTGAGGTTCTCTTAAATTTGCTTAATCTTTGACGGCGATTGCATCTTTTGGCGTGATCTGCGGCGTCACGATTTATTGTTGGCTAGAAGAATCCATATCGAAGGACTTTCTTTGCCAGCATCTACCCTTCAGTGTGGTCTCTACACTCGCCTTCATGGATTCGTTGTGCTTCATAATTGTTCACATACCTTAAGAAGAGGGTTAAGAATACCCTTCGGTAGAGTATCCCATCTTGTATCATGAATCATGGCGCCTTACGAAGGAATTTCTTCCATTGATTTCGGTCTGTTTATAGGGTTCCTACAAGTAGATAGTCCTTTATCGGTCTCCTCCATGTATCTGGCTCGACGGTGGTCTCTAGAATCCAATCCACATCCTTTTCGTCCATCCTTGGGTTAGTTAGTATTTTAACCGGAACCAATCCCAATGACTGGGATTCTCCGGAGCTAGCCGGCTTGGCCAAATAGTCCGCCTTGGTGTTTTGCTTCCGTGGGATTAAGTTATGGTGTAGTGCTTAATATCACTTAACAGCTCTAGTACTTTGGGCAGATATGGGGCGAGGTTTTCTCCATGTGCTTGGTGCTCCCCTTTCACTTGACAAACGACCAGCTGGGAGTCATTGTATATGTGAATAGATTTTATCCCGAGTTCCTTCAGGACCACTAGTCCAGCGATCAAGGCTTTATACTCTGCTTCTTTATTTGTTGCTAGGAATTCCAAGCATAAAGCATAGCTAATGCCTTAACCCTCGGGGGTTTCAAGCACTATCCATGCTCTCGAATAGACACTGTTGACGAGAGCTTCCATTGCATGCCTCTTTCCGACTGAACTTCCTCCTCGTCGTCCCATACGGTAAATTCGATAATAAAATCGGCCAAGCTTCCCATTGATTGCTTTTCTTGGAGGTATGTGACATCGTACTGGCTCAGCTCAACTCTTAATCCATTTGGGCAGTTGTCCAGAAGTTTCTGGCCGGTATAAAACTTGCTTCAGAGTCTGGTCAGTCGATACTTTAATCGGATGAGCCTGGAAGTATGGTCATAACTTCCGGGATGCGATCAGAAAGAAATTGCTAGCTTCTCAAGTTTTGGATAATTCTTCCCAACTCCGGTGAATCGTTTGCTAATGTAGTACACAGGTCACTGGGTTCTCGCTTCTTCCCGCACATGAGTGGTTCTCAGTATATGAGAGGAAACTGTTAAATAAACAAACAAGTCTTCTCCATCGACTGGTTTTGATAAAATCAGGGGAGTTTCCATGCGTCGTAACAATTCCTCGAAAGCTGTTTGACAAGCTTCACCCCATTCAAAGTTTTTATTTCCCTTCTTTAGTACAACGAAGGATGGTATACACTTGCGTGTAGCTTTTGAGATGAATCGACTCAGTGCTGCAATTTTTCCATTCAAGCTTTGAAGTTCTTTCTTATTTTTAGGGGCTCGAACTTCCCGTAATGCCATTATTTGATCTGGATTCGCTTCGATGCCCCAAGCACTTACTATGAATCCCAAGAATTTCCCAAAGGCTACTCAAAGTGACATTTAAGTGGGTTGAGATTCATTCCATATTTATGGGTTATTTTGAACATTTTAACGAGATTGTCTAGATGGTTAGCCGCTACTCGGGATTTGACTAACATATCATCCACGTAAACTTCCATGGTCTTCCAAATTTGGCATTTTAACATAGTATTCACTAGCCATTGGTGCGTTGCCTCTGCATTTTTCAAACCGAATGCCATTACTCTATAGCAGTACAGTCCTAAATCGGTGATAAAGCTGGTGCTGTCCTAGTCTGGGTCATGCATCAGGATCTGGTTATAGCCCCAGTATGCATCCATAAATGACAGCAGCTCATACACATATCGGAGTGTATCCAAGCAAATAACTCCAAGTTGGCATAGAGGAATTTGGTTAGTTTTGACCGCATCTTGTTTCCATGATGCAACCCAATTTTTAGGACCAGTGTTGGGTCATCCATACAGATTGGGACAGACACCATCAATTCTGCCGGTGCTGCCCGATCCTCCACTGAACTGTTCTTCCTAAAGTCCAAAGCCTTCTTGAATCGGCTATGGTCCCCAAGTCAGGGGCGGCTGTGTAGTTGCTATTCGGAGGGTTCACGAATGTGAAGGGTTTCCCCCACATCCTTTCCTTTCTTCCTTCTTCTTGACTCACACAACTCTGCGATGTAGCATTCCCGAGCAACGCTTTGGTCTCCTTTCACAGTTTCGACTCCATGCTCGGTAGGGAACTTTGTTGTAAGGCACCATTAGGCCAATGCAATTATGAAGTCGGCTAATGCAGGCTGTCCCAAGAATCCATTGTATGCTGACATTTCATCCACGATCACAAAAGTCTGAATGAGGGTGACTCGTCGCTCACCCTCTCCATGCTCCACAGGTAGGTCGATTGTTCCCATCGGTTGTTTGGGTTCGTCGATAAACCCTTGAATCTTAATCTGGCATGTGGATACACTTTTCATGCCAATCTTCGTTTGGTCAAAAGTACGATCGAAAAGTATGTTAACTGAACTGCCACTATCAATCAGCGCTTGTCGGACTACGGCGGGACCGATTCCTACTATCACCACTATTGGGTCAAGAGTTGCGGATTCAATCCCTCCGATCTCCCGATTGCGGAACACTAAGTCATCGCTCGAAACGTTTTACTGCTTGACTGGAGTTTCATAAACTACTGCTAAAAAAGATTCCTTGGTGCATGCCTTAATGAACTTGCATATCGCTCTATCTGTCCCTAACTTCTTTGCGTGGGATGTGGTCCCTCGGATATTGTTTCGATAATAAGCCTCTAGTTAGTTCGTTTTGACCCTTCTTCACTAGTCCTAGCTTGATTTCTTTGCTCTTTAGGTGGTTGAGGGACCATATGTTGATTGGGTTTTTGTGACTTTTTCACATATTGTTGAAGCTTTTTGTCTCGGATTAATCCTTCGATGAGGTCCTTAAGGTGGTAACATTAGTTTGTTTTTTCCCGTGCGTCTCGTGGAAGAGTCAGAATTTTCACCGAGAGCTTTTGCTATTTCATTGCCTCCTTTCTAAGAGGTTTCTTATACTCTTCAGTTTCTTCGGTTGCGAGATAATTATTCTCTGAAGTGTCATTCAAGAGGGTATAGTCTTCCTGCCTAAACCCTCTAAATCTTTTGTTGATACCACCATTATTTTTTTATTGGAGTTATGGTTTCTTCTCTTCTGATTCCCGCTCTTTTCCGCAACTCCTTGAGTACTTCTAGGATCGTGCGTGTTTTGATTCACCATCGTGTCATTTTGTCCAACGTTAATCTGTTGTGTACGAGCAGATTTTCTTTCCATCTCCTGTACTTCTTCCAATCTCAAGTACTGGCTTGCTTTACGTTTGAAGTTTTTCCTATTGGTGGATTGCTTTATCTTAATCTATTTCTCGAACTCCGTTTAAATAGTACGGACTAATGCCTTGAAACCCATATACTCATTGAGGTTTCTTACTTCCATCACCGTGGTGTTGAACCTGCTCATGAATGACTTCGATGACTCGTTGCACCCTTGGACCAGTCCAGATAGGGACATGACGCCTTTCGGTTGTGCGGTATGAAGCTTGAACCGGTCGAGGAATTTCACTGCAAGTTGGTCAAAGGTAGAAATAGATCTTAGGGGAGTCGGATGAACCATATAGACGCGACTCTTTTAGAAAGATAGGGAAGCATCGACAGTGGACGGCCTTTGGAGCATTGGCTCTGTCCATGTACCAGCTATAATTGCACAAATGGGATTTTGGGTCCTTCGTTTCATCATAGGAGGGGATAGTTGGCATGGTGAATTTTTCTAGGTACCTTACACTCAAGATCTCGTCGATAAAAGGGGTCTGACTTGGGGCAGATCCTCATTCATCATTCTTTTGGTTTTTACTCTTGTCCATCAGCTGTCTGACATGTCTGCTATGTATGGCTTTGATGTTCGGTAGTCCTGGTGGCAGCAATCAGTCACTGCGTCGAGTGTTTGGTTATGCAAACGGTCTTGGCATGTGGGTTGAATCCTAGGCTCTCCTGTCTTATGGAGAGCCACTCCCACGGGACCCCTTTGGCTTGTAGTTGGCTTGACTGGGGCAGTTTTGATGTTTCTAGCATCATCAAATGCATTGACATTCTCTTCCATCTGATTACCTTGCTCTCTATCTTCTAAATCGAAGAGATTCACACTATGTCCTCTTGTGGGGATTAGGCCCCTTGATTCAAATTTTAGACCGACTACCTGGAAAAAGGCGGAGTGTTATGGTTCTCCTCCATGTTATATCCTAACGTTACCCATCTTTGTGGTTGTTTTCCATGTCTTCTATGCAGGCCAGAAATAGAGGAATTCCCTTGTTCTACAACATTCACTGGTTCAGGCATAGTCCTTGGAACAAGGTTTGATTATATGGTTAACAGAGCATTTAACTTATCCATTAGAGCCTTTTGACTATTTTCCATTCGCTGGTCGATCTCTTTAGTCATCTTATTTAGCTCGTCCCAAGTGACAACTTCATGCCGCTTAGAGGGCGTTGTTGCTTGGTTTCCTAAGTCAGCACATTTACTTCAGCTTGTTGAAACTAACACCTTCTCTAGCTATTACTGCCTTTATGGATCTCCCAGAGGCAGTTCTTCTTTTTCTTCTAGGAGCCATTAATTCCAAACAGTGGATTCTTCGAGCAAAGACCGAGGATCTAACTTTTGGACCAATGAAATCCAAAGTAAATAACTAGATCTGGATCCTGAGTTGGGTTCTCAATGAAATCCCCTAAATTTTGACCCAAAAAATGGACCAACACGCTAGTTTAGATTTGAAAGCACCAGCCCTGCCCTGACATAGCAATATCATAGATATAAAGAAAGAACAATAAAAGGAAGTAGACGGAGAATTTTTATAGTGGTTTAGCTATTAATGAAGCCTACGTCCACTTTATAGTTTTATTATAGAATGATTGCTATTACAATAGATGTTTGGTTACAAGGCGTTGATTACTTTCTAGCTAGATTGAATCTCCAGAATTGGAATCCACTGGAGAATCACAGTGTATTCCTTTATTGTTGTGCGGAGATAGAGAGTGAAGAATAATTCCAGTAGAGCTTCAGCCACTAGTCCAGAGAAGATCCTTCTTATGTTGCAGGTTGGATGGTATTTATATGGATCGGAGACCTTCTGGGCCATGCCTCGCCTTCATCAGCTCACAGGTAGGTAATAGACAACCTAGAGAGAGTCTGGCTCGCAAAACGAGTCAATGCCATGGGTCGCCAGCGACCCACAGGCTTGGCTCATTTGTGAGCCAACGTCTTGCCTCTTTTCTTAGTGTTCCATAGCTTGTTTGTTTGAAGGCTTGAGGAGAGGCATGGGTCACTGATGATCCGACCACATAGGATTTTTTTGGAGTCTGGAATTGGAGATGTTTACGTAGCATTTTATTGTTGTTGTTACATTTTGATGGTAAGTCACTAGCTATTTACGCTCACCTGTTGATCAGACTAAAGGAACGTTGATCTCTCAGCTTTGTTGATCCCATTCGTTGTCTTAGTCATATAGCTTAGCCATTGTCGATCCCTTGTCTTAGCTTTTCTCGTTAAGTCCTAAACCATCCTATCTATGCAAGGTTGTTTTGCTTTCTATTGGTTTCTACTGAGTTAATAACCCATATAAAAAATGAATATATGTTCTCCTTGAATTAGATTTCAAATCAGAAGGTGCTAGCTTTCGAGTTGCTAACCGTCAATTGTCGAATAACATCGAATTTGATGTAGTATGAACTCGAAATTTTTTTGAATTATTTTTAACATGCTATGGTCAATATTATCTAATCTAAAGATGATGTTTTGGAGTGAAGATGATAAAAAACGAAAGGGCTAAGTCTTATTAATGAAAAAAGAGTTAATCTTGTGATTAATACCTTTGTAACTTATATAGCCTTTTCATTTCTAAACTAAAAGAAAGCTCCTTCATTCCCTCATACTATGGCCCACACCTATGGAAACCAAGGCTAGCTTACATGTGCTTATTCATGGAGTCATATTTAAGTCAATAAGAAAAAATTCTGTATTTAAATTCAATTTAAACGCGTGCCAATATCGTATATCCTTGGGTATATTTATAACTATTATAAATACACTATTTACTCATGTTCAGTACATCAAATAAAATTTTATAGCTAATATTTCATAAATAATAGTTAATTTAATTAATTTATTGCAATCATAAATTAAATAAATCAGGTGGTCATAGGAGTATTCAACGTTTCACTTGTGTGACTCAGTTGTGAATTTGTTCGGTGATTAATATCAAATAATTCGAATATTAACGTTCACACATCACTTAGCAAGTGATATGACATTTTGGTCAAATTTATCACTTACTTGGTTTAAATACAATCTAATTTTACTTCGTTAAAACTATATCACTTTGGACTTATGAAATTTGGTATGGTCAAAATTCTAATATCATCCATGTTCAACTTTATATTCCAAACACAAAGTCCTTGTTTCAATAATAATAATAATTATTAACCGAATAACTTCGCCCAGAGATTTTGACTTGAAGTTGACTTCAGTTGACCATGATATAAGCCCTATATAACTGAGGAGACGAATACTCTCTTGAATTTTCGCTTCCAATACTTCTGCTCAACCCAACTATAGTCATTCGATGGACGTTATGTCATGATTTAACTATAATCAAAATGGAGCTTTTATATCTAAGATCAACAATATTCTCAAGTCAAGAAAACTGTGTAAATTAGCCATTTTGATATTTTTCTTTTGACCTTAGTTATATTAACCAACAGGAAAATAATATAGTAATTCATTCGGTGGTTATCCAATAACTATGGACACATAACCCCTTGGTACCCCCAGCAGCAAGGAGTAAACACTGCCCAACATTTAGTCTCAACGAATGTGCCGATGTCCGATCTCGATACTAGGAATATTTAAAATGATGTGCTTATCATATTGTGGCATAATACTTATGATTACAACTACTTGTAACTGCTATCACAAACATATCATTTATGGACTTTCTGATAAAAACCTTAACTAATTAATTATTTATAACATAACAGAAAAGAAGCACCTTTTATTTTGAAAAAGATAGATTATTGAGTTAGATTTATGTAACAAATTACATAATTTCCCCTAGGGCAATATTCCTAACTTTATCGCTGGCAACCATCGCGGAAGGTGATGGAAACATAGGGATGGATGTTTTTGCAAGTGAAGAAGAAGTAGAGGCAGTTATAATGGTTGAAATTCTAATAGACGTTTAATAGACATATGTTAACTGGAAACAAAACTCTGGTTACAAGCATGATTATGTATATTTTCTACACTTGTGTAAATATGTGTTTAACCCTAGTGCGATCGATGTATAACATCTAACGAACGTTGATGTGTGTCGACTTATTGGATTTTATACCCTGACTTGGGGCAGTGTGTGACCTACATGTGTGTCTAATGTGTATACTGTGTTGGGCATGGTATGCGAGAGTGAGATGTATGGAATGAACGCCAGCTCATGCTAGCAAATAAGCTCTATTATGCGATGGAACATTGTATCAAATGGAAAATATTAATGTAGTAACCACATTAATAGTCCTGGAATGATCCAACATAGAAATGAACTCTAGCTCTCAGTCGGTTTTTCTTGGAGAGATGGTGCAATTTTCTAAAAAGTGGAGGTTCTTCAACCATTTGAAGCAAATGTTGATAGAACATGTGTTCCTGGACATTGCAACGGAAAAATTCAATGAAGTCACCAATGCGGTGTGTGAACGGAATGCCCCTAAATGCATGAAATTGTTTTGGAAATCATCTTAACAAGGGAATTTCTTTACCTCAAGCCAAAGACAATCCACCTTCACTTAAAGCCAATCCATCCATCCCCTTCGTCAACTCGACATCATCAAAAGTCAGCCAGAAACGAAGGAAAAAGAAGGAAATGGAAGGCTACAAACGGGAATCGATAGCAACATGGCTGAAGAGGTGCATGAGAACAAAAAATATCTTAATTTGAGATTTCGAGAAAAATTAATGGAGTTTGATGTTTCAAGTCGGAAAATACGGAAGCTCTATAACAAAATTGCAAATATTGTAGGTTAAAAAAGTCAATAGAAAAAGTGAGAAGGTAAAAGGGTTTCTAAGTCTTATAAGTATATTCATGGATCTCTACCGAAATATATTTGTTTTAAATAAATGAAAATGGGTAAAGTACTTACCCGACTTTAAATAGGAATGATTCTTGATGGCGAATAGAAGGGATGAGTTTTACAACTAAACGACTTCAAGATTTATACCTACCTAAGATATGACTTGGTAACTGGGAAGAAATGAAGTGCTTTGAAAATGCAACATTCCATGGAACGGTTTTAATAACGAAAACATCTATGTAGATCGGGACTTGGTAGCTTCCATCGATCAATGCACACTTTTCACTCGTAGAAGCGTACTTTTGATGGGAAAGTGTTATCCAATATTCTTCACAAATGATATTTCACAAATGACATTTTGATAATATTGGACTGCAAAATGATGAACAAATGAATGCTAGACTCAAAGCTGATCGAGTGTGAACAATAGCTAAGGAAAAGTAAGAAAAATAAACCAAGTCCATGCATCATTACTATTCTATGGATGGTCGATACCAATCCATCATTTTTCATGTTGTCCCCATTTCTCAGTGAATAAAAGGAATATCAAGGCAGAAGGAAAATACACGAAACTAGCTAATTCTAGGAATCAGTGTCAATCCATAGATTTCTTCTTTTTGGTCATCATTCACAGTAAGCACATGGATGGACAAGCTTAGAAACATTAAGGAGAGATCAACATAGAAAAAGAGAAACACATCTTAAAGAAAGTAGAAGAAATGAACGAGGGCCATGGATTAGTATTGATCCATCAACTTATCAAGTTTGCATTTGGATTTCTCTTTTCTTGGTGGATCATTACATTTGACGAGTTCTAATGCAATAAAATGACCCTCAAGCCTAATAAAAGCTTATTTTAGCTATAAATACAAGGTTACATGCAATAAAAAAGGACTTTTGGCCAGTTGCTCTTACATATCTTAGGTGAAATGATGTCATTATGAATCTTTAATAGAATTTCGAGATTGAAACTGTAATTCTTTCAGATTTAGTATATAAATAAAAATAAAGGATCATTGAAGTATACATGACATAGTCTACTACATCTAGTGTCCCTTTTCGTTTCTTATTTTTTTCTTTGTATTTTCATATTTGTTCGATTGATCTACTATAATTTCATACAATAGAACAATATAAAATCATCATCTTTACAACTTCAATCAATTGACTATGTAAGACCAATTATTTAGCTAGCATGTTTCATTTGTTTTCACAAATAATTTGAGATGTTGTCATGAAAAGCACAAATTAGATTGGCTATTTTTTCTAAACCGGCACTTCAAAGAGAGTATTCTCCAATGATACCGCAACCCTTGAGTAGTATAAACTTACTACATGTCTAAATATGTCCAAGATTCGAATGATGCTACATAGAATTCGAACTTGCCACCTTAGACCCAAAGTCTAAACGTCTTAGCACTGAGGCATGTCCTTGGACTTAGCTTGCCTTTTATATTAGAGAAATGCAAGTTAGTTTGGTATTTTTGTTTTCTCATAAAATATGGATTTAATTTACGTACTCTTTGGTACGTCAACTTTTCTTCTAAGAGCATTATAAATGAAAATATTCAACTATTTTGTGTACCTAGAATTAATGTATTTTCTTAGGGCATCATAGGCTTCCGCTGGATAATGGTTTAGGGAAATCCTATTCAACCGACAAAACAAATAAGAAATTCTTTAATTCGTCAAAGATTTTGAATTGATTTGCATTTGAAATTTCTAAGTCAGAAGAAAGGTTTTAACATCCGGTCGCCACATCAAATTCCTATCCATTCTATTTCAGTTTTGGTGCCGACCAGACTGGAATTCAAGGAAATTTCCATTTATGGACTTTGTATTGAAGAAAATCACTACAAATTTGAAAATAATAATAATTGACTACCTTCAATTTTGTTGTGTTCCTTTATCGTTGAGATCTATTTCATATTCAAAGGGATTTTTAGTGTGAAAAAAATTCAAAATTTAAAGCCATCTAATTGAAAAGGTACGAGGGAAGAACGATGTAACTTCGGTTGGAGTCTATATCGATCCAGGTTGTTTTAAGAAATGAAAATGAAGTTTGAGAAAATGTGTGCTAAAATTTGAAAATAAGAATGCAGTGTAGGAATTTGATTGTCCGTGGCAAGCCCACCATATATGCAATAAAAACGGGCTTTGTACTTTGAAAAATGAGATTTTGGACTCAACAGTATGAGTTAAAGTTATGGTAAAGAGTGAATGACAGGATATTTATTAAAATTATAAAATTATAAATGGAAATTGTATTCATATTAAAATATATTGGTTACAATTAAATATTTTAACATGTTTATATCGGAAAATGTATCGTGAAAACTGGAATCCCACTCGGACCAAGACATGACTTTTACAAAATGTTTTTATGATCTTTTTGTTCAAATAACAATTAAGTGAAGCAGGGTTAGGAACAACAAATCTCTTTATGATAAATATATCCATTTTGCAAGTTCGTTATTACGGGAAGTTCCTACAAAGGATCGGACTAATAAAGTATACAATACTTGAATTATCAATGTAAATGCTACAAAGTTAGTTCTCTCCCTTTTGAGACTAGGAGTTTACAAACCAGAATTTAGTCGGTATTTTTGAAAGTTTGAAAATTGAACTTAGTATTAGAAATTATAGATGATTGAAATGGAATCGAAAAGAGAAATTTTGAACTCTGATTAGAATAGTTATGAGTACCGATGATTAAGAAAGATATAGTTTGTATTAATTATTTGATTTAATTGCTTTTAGATGTGGCTAATACAACAAGGTTAGGTTACAGATTTGCTTGCAACTCTGTATTTCTTGGTTGAAGTTCGTATCGTTTTCATGCTTTATGGCACACTAGTTTACATGCTGGGGTGTTAGTTCAAGTGTACTTGAATTCTGTTTTGTTTACTGTTATCTTTTTCAGTCCCCTTTGACATACTTCTTTCAAACAAGTTCTCTTTTCCTAAACTTTCATTTTTAGTCCCTTTTCAAATTCACTTTTCCTCATATCATTTTCTATTTTTTCGTAAGAATGCGATTCAAGTGCTCACCTATAAGAATCAAGTGAAAAACCTTTTCCTAACCGGTGCAAATTACCTAGAAACTCCATCCTCGAACTAGGAGTTAAGAACTAGCACATGAATGGACCAGTCTTTAGAAAATATCCCTTTCTGTATATGGGATTACTACTATCACCTAAGGTTTACCCACACAAAGAAAAATAATTCCGACATGAATGACTCTACGCAAGTGCCGTTAAATCTTCCGCTCTGTCTTCGCTTATTATTGGGCATCCATCGAACCCTACTTAGACACAAATCCAAGTTACACTTCATCAACAAACCCCACTCAGCTTGAAAGCCCATGCATCAAGTATGAATGGTAGCACTCTCTGAAACTCCACCTCAGCTTTGCAACTATAGTTACTCATATAAGGTTTATCTTTATAACCGAATATACGTACAATGAAAGGTGTCAAGTTTAGCCTATCTACAAAGTAACTAGTAATAGATAAATCTATATAACTACATCCGACAATCCTAGTTAAAATACTAGAATTGTCTTGATAAAAATATAACTCCAAATACACGTTTATATATACCCACTCATGCACATATACGCACATGTGTTTTTAAGTAAGTTATTCAATTATTACTAAATAAAATCCAACCTTATTTACTAAATCCCAATAAAAGTAGAATATATTTTTATATTATTTTATAAAACCTTATACCATTTTATAAAATATTATACTAGCTTATAAATCAATTTAAGCCTCTAAAATACTAAATCTCTTCATTTAAAATTAAGTATTCCTTCAATAAATATTTTATAAAACCTTATAACCATTTTATAAAATATATTCTTTGCATTATTTTATAAAACCACTATTTTATAAAATATTTTTATTTTTCTATTTTGTAAAATCACTCTTTTGTAATATATCACTTTATACCATTTTATAAAATCGCTTATTTCATAAAATATCGCTTTTATACTTTTTTATAAAATAATTCGTTTTATGAAATATCACCTTTATTTATAAAATTATTTCTTTGCATAAATAATATTTATAAATAAACCATCCACTTATAAAATCATTTCTTTACTTTAAATAATATTTATAAGTACTAATGAAGCTTCATTAATCATTTAATTAGCGAACTAATTTTTCTAAAATTATTTTATTATTACTAACAAATGATATGCACTTAATTATGTAATCTGTTAGTATCTAATCCATTACAACATCACATATAATCATTTAATTATCCCAAAACCCATTTCTAAGCTTACTAACAATTTCAAAAATAGTACATAAGGTCTTAAACAAATAACGAGATGATATAATCATGTTCGTAGCATGAGTACAATCCTAATTCAACCAAAGCAATCTTCAAATCACTTCATAAAATCTCATAATTATCAATAAACAAAATAAAGAAGATTTACAAGTAAATATATATGAAAAATCATCACACTCAACTTCTTTTTCGCTAAACAAGCTCTAATCATCAAAACTCATGCTTTCTTTCTCTTTAAATCATAAATGTAACTCCACATCACAAATTCAAGCTAATCACTTGATGGGTGTTGTAGAGAATTACATGAAAGGAATTATGGTGATTTTTATTTGAATTTAGGAAGTTTTTTAAAAGGGTTTAGAGTATGGGGATTAAGGAAAGATTAAGAGGTAATTATGAAAGTGATTAGGAGAAAAGGAAGAAATGAAACATTGAAATAAAAATGGGAGAGGAGTTAGCTACTTATAAGCTAAGTTAGGGGAAAGCTAGTGAGCTTGGTTCAATTTCATTCATCCAAACAAAAACATTATTCATTCTAAAAATTCTCGGACTCCTAACATAGTCAAGTTTACACTTATTTTTCTTGCAATAGAAAAGCAAACTCAACTATAGATTTTTCGAGTCTCAATTCACTCGTCTCAAAAAGTTGAGTATAAGGGATGTTCCATCAATTGATGACTCAATATTTAAATTAGTTATTTAAATATCAAGTCGTTAAAATGCGGGGTGTTACGACGGCATGGCTGAAGCGGCATGTGGGAATAAAAAAATACCTTAAGTCGAGATCTCGAGAAGAATTAATGGAGTTATAAGTTTGAAGTCATGAGGTATGGGAGCTCTGTGATGAAATTGTAAACATTGAAGGCAGAAAGAATCAATAAAAAAAGCGAGGAGATTAGAAAAAATTTCTATGTCTTATAAGTATATGCATGGATCTCTACCAAAACATTTTTTTTTAATAAATGGAAATAGGTGAATGTATTTACTTTACCCTAGACAAGAATGATTCTCAGTGACGAATAAAAGGGACGAACTTTTAAAAATAAAGCGCTTCAAGATTTATATCCACCAAAGATGTGACTTGGTAACTGGATGGAAACGAAGTTCTTTGAAAATGCAACATTCCACGAAGCGGTTTTATTACCGAAAGCGTCTATGTAGATCAGGACTTGGCAGCTATCTTCAATTAAAGCACACTTTTAACTCACATAAGCATACTTTGAGGCGCAGCTGTTATCCGATATCTTCACAAATGACATTTCGATGATATTGGACTACAAAATGATGAACAAGCGAATGCTAGACTCAAAGACGATTGAGAGGTAAAATAAGAAAATAAACTAAGTCCATGCACCGATCTATGGATGGTCGATACTAATCCATCAATTTTCCATGTTGTCCCTATTTATCAACGAATAAAAGAAATATCACAAAAGAAGGAAAATAGAGGAAACTGGCTAAGTTTATGAATCAGCGTCAGTCCGCAGATTTCTTCATTTTGGTCATCATTCATAGTGAGTGCATGGATGGACAAGCTTAGAAGCATCAAGAAGAGATCAACATAGAAAATAAGTAACACATCTTGAAGAAAGTAGAAAGAAATGCACGAGGACCATGGATCCCTACTAATCCATCAACTTGTCAAGTTTACATCCAAACTTCTCTTATCTGGGAGGATCGTAGTATTTGACAAGTTGTAATGAAATCAAACGACTCTCAAGTCCAATAACATCTTATTTTAGCTATGAATACAGGGTTACGTGCAATAAAAAAAGGACTTTAGCCAATTGCTCTTACATATCTTAAGGGAAGTGATGTCACTATGAATCTTTGATATATCAAAGAATTTCGAGAATAAAAAATGTAATTCTTCCCGATTCAGTGTGTAAATAGCAGTAAAGAATCATTAAAGTGGATGCAGGCATAGTCTACTATATCTTCTTTTCTTATTTCCTTCTACATGTTTTCATATTTGTTCGGTTGATCTACTATAATTTGATATGATACAACAACATAGAATCATCACCTTCATGACTTTAATCAATTGGGTGTGTAAGACCAATTATTTAGCTAACAACCTTTTTTTTACACAAATAATTTGAGACTTTGTCATGAACAATGCAAATTAGCTTGGGTATTTTTTTTAAACCGCCACTTGAAAAAGAGTAGTATCCAATGATACTGCAAGTCTTAAGTAGTATAAATATGCTAAATGTCTAAATATGTCCAAGATTCAAATCATGCTACGGAAGATTCAAACTAGCGACTTTGGGCCCAAAGTCTGAACGTCTTACCACTAAGACATGGCCTTGGACTTAGCTTGCCTTTTATATTAAAGAAGTGCAAGGTAGCTTGCTTTTTTTTGTTTTCTCATAAAGTAGAAATTTAATTTACATATTTATTGATACGTTAACTTTTCTTGTAAGAGCTTTATAAACAAGAATATTCAACTATTTTGTGTAACTACAATTAATATATGTTCGTAGGGCATCATAGGCTTCCATTAGATGATAATCTGGGGAAATTCCATTCAATCCACAAAACAAACAAGAAATTCTTTAATTCATCGGAGGTTTTGAAAGGATTTGGCATTTGAAAATTTTGAGTCAGAGTTAAGGTTTCAACTTTCGATCGGCACAGCAGAATCCCGTCCATTCCATTATAGTTCCAATGCTCACCAGATTGGAATTCATGGAAATTTCCGTTTCTCAAAATTGTATTGAAGAAAGATCATTACAGAACTAAAAAAACAAATAATAATAAGTTAGTATCTTTAGTTTTGCTATTTTCCTTTATCGTTAAGATCTGAATATGATTCAAAATTTAGGGCTATTAAATTAAAATGGTACGAGGGAAAAACAATAGAGCTTGGGTTGGAATCTCGAATCGATCTAGGTTGTTTTGAAAAAGAAAATGAAAATTTGACCTATATTGGAAAATGAGTTCTAGACTTTAAAAAGAAGTTAACAAAGTATAAGAATTTGATTATGGATGGCAAGTCTGCCACATATGCATATTAAAACGGACTTTGTACGCTGAAAAATGAGCCGTTAGAGTGAATAACAAGGTATTTACTAAAATTATAAAATCATAAATGGAATATGTTAATATTAAAATATTTTGGTTACAACTAAATATTTTAACAAGTTTATATAGAAAAATATATCGTAAAAACTGCAATTTACAAATATGAATTTAGTTGTAATTTTCGGAAGTTTGAAAATTGGACCGAAATATAAAAACCACAGATGAACGAAATAGAATCAAAAAGCAAAAATTCGAACCTAGATCAGAATAATTATGAGAACGAATGATTAAGAAAGATACGGTTTGTACTAATTATTTGATTTAGTTGCTTCTAGCTGCGGCAAATACAACAAGGTAAGGTTTAAGGGTCTGTTCGCTACCCATTATTCGCTTCGAGTCCATATCGTATTACTCGTTATGACCCATCAGTTTGCATGTTGGAGTGTACAGTTCAAATTATTCAGTCATCCGATGGTAAGTTTACTTGAATTCTATTTTGTTTACCATTTTGCCTCTTTTCACTCTTTGAAATACTTCTTTCAAACAAGTTCTCTTTTCCTGAACTTTCATTTTCCTTCCCCTTTCAAATTCACTTCTTCCCCATATCATTTTCTTTTTTTTGCAAGAAACCAGTCTGTGATTTTACCACGAATAAAAGTTAGAATTTTTGTGCTCTGTAACTGAATTTTTTCAAAAATTTAACAGCAAAACTGGGATTAAAACTTTATGCACGAAAGCTCATTGCTGGATAAATAAATGATTACATCCGTATGTAAAGAAAGAATATTTGAAAAATAAAACTCATGGTCGTAAATTAAAGAAGCTCAAACAATTTGGTTTAGTACCTGGTAATGATAATTCGGTAGGTGCATTCATGAATCAAATCTCATCATCATTCCACCTCATTAGATAAAAAGAACCAAAATTGGAAAGTGCCTGAATTATGAAACATCCTTTAAATCTTATACTTTCATCACAGAATATATACTTTGTCGGTTGGCTCTTGATACGCCAATTTATACATGGTCTGTATTCAATTCAGTGTAGGGGTGCACTATATAGTAAATTGCAAATATATGAACAGTTTAAAATCTTATTTCTGCATGGTCCAAAATTAAGAGAAATATTGGAGATTTTATACCAAACATATGTTGGAAACACGTATATTTCAAAACTTTTTTTTTTATTAAAAAAAAGTAAACCTTTTTGAAGGTTTACATTACATGTTTATTCCATACGTAATAATATACTTGTGCATGTTTATTAATGATCAATTATTTTGAATACTTTTGCAAGTCCGTTGAAAAAGCCTGTAAAAGCGAAAAATTTGTTTCCTTTGAATCATTTGCCATAGAACTCAATCACAAAAGAAACACATAACTGTTACAAATCAAGATCCGCAATTTATTCGATTTGATGTAGGAAAAGATGGCGATGATTATTAAATGCTATCAGGGTTGTAATTTTGTTTCATGGCCAACCTGGAAACATTTTGGGTACACAATGGAAGGTTCAACAGAAACTGAGCCCTCTAATCAGGGCACAGTCATTTTGACTCCATAAATTTGTTTGGACTTCCCACCAAGCTATAATTAATATAACTTAGAATTACACGAATGCTACAAATAAATATACTTATATAGCCCTTTTAACTTCAAAAAGAATGTAAAGCTCTCTCTTCCTTTTGACTTTGTATTGATGATAAAACTTTCATAATCAAATTCTTCTTATGATAAGATGCTAGCTAGCTCAAAAGGTTATTTCTTGCCCACTCTTTCTTGTTATTCTCTTAATCATTGTTTATGACTTAATGAACTTAACTAACTCAAATTTGTTTTATGCTCTACGTAATTTACTCTAGAAGACTATTATTATTATATCCGTATACTAGTACATGACTACATGGCAAATTACAAAAGTTATGCTTCTCCAGAAGTAATGTATATTGCATTTGGGCTGTTTTTTCGTATTACTCCATTATATGTTACACTTTAGTGCTACCTAATTATAAGATGAGATTCCCACCATCTATTTTTTTTTTGCTCATTTTCTAGACATTTTAGCTTACTGATCAAAATTTCGCAAAAGAACACCAAAAAAATGCAATATAGAACTTTTTAAAAGAGCTGATTACTTGACCCCATATATATACTCTTTGTTCCTGAATATCTGTTGAATTTTGTGATGTGCTTCCATGCTAAGGAACAAAAGTTCAGCAAAACGTTAGTGGCTCTCTTCCCTGGGTACGCCTGTTGCTTAAATCTGAAGCATTTTACATGCTTCTGTGTCATTTAATTAGGTATGAATTTCATATCCCACTACATTATTTTATATATCTAAAGGGAAATGTGTCAAAAAAATTATTCATATTCCGTATTGCAGGTTTCAGGATAAGGATTGATTTTGTTTTTAGAAACCAATCTTACCTTTGCAAATTATGTACACGTCAAAGTCACAAATCAAAATCCAGATAAATTTCATATCCTAAATTTGGCTTTTAAAAAATATGCTTTTGTGAACCATGTTTTAAGTGAACTTATTTTCGTTCCGTTATTGCAAAACTCGCCGTTAGTTCATTGAATTTGAAACCATATGAAGTACTGAGGTAGAGGTGTCTTTTTCAGCGAAAATGAGAAAAATGAAAAGAAAATGAAAATATAAAACAGAAAATTATTGTCAGGGACAAAATTTCATACCTTGCCTCAAGGACAGAGCTTCAATATTTCATCTTGCAGGACAACTTTTCAACATAACTTTCTGCATGTATCAGTTTTTATTTATCGGTAGCAGTTCTTAGGTATCGGTTTGTAGTTATCGGTAGCAGTTTTTGGGTATCAGTTTTTAGCTCGGTAGTTGTTTTATTGTCCTTGTGAATAATTTGAAAAATGCTCGTCCTTATGAATAATTTTTAAAAGAACGTTTGTTCTTGTGGTAAAATATCGAGGTCGTGTCCTTGAATCAAAAAATATAAAAATCTTTGTCCTTTAAATTAGTTCCACCAATATAAAAACCTCTAACTACCATGTGTAAAATTCGCTCAGATCGAATTCCATCCAAAGAACTTAAATACAGTGAAGTTAGTGCGTAGAACTAATTTTCATTATTCATTGAATTTCTTCATCTCGTTGCCTTCAATTATTTATGGATTTCATGCTTAAACCAACGAAGTTTGAGAGTTATTAAAGCTGAAAAAGAGATATTTCATCACTTTATAAATGCATCGAGCATTAAATTAGGAGGTCAAAGATAGAAGCATCAACACAATAGTGAATGACTACATGAGGCACATGTGCACTAAAATCTAATAGCAATAACATGAACTTTAACTAACAAACTCCCCATGAATTGACTTACACTCACTCTGGTTTGAAACCATAACACGCCTCACTTGAAAGGACATAAATGGTTCATCATACATCTAACAGCCATTGATATCTCTCTGATATTACAATCATCATCCAAACCATTTAGATCATTTTTTTTCTTCTAAATAAAACTACAGAGCAATAATACAAATAAAACATACTTTAAACTCAAAGGGCGAATATACATCAATTTGTTCATTAATCAACATCGTATCTCAAGATCGAAGCGTCTGCTTATGCTTCAAAACATGTGTTAGAACTTAGAACTCGGACTATGTTCAATTATTTCACTTCCAAATGAAACCAATTATATCATACCTTGATCCTCCTCAAAGCAACATACGCCAATATCCTGTACCCAACAAACATCAAAATCAAAGCTCCAACGCTCTCGTAAACCCCAACTTGCTTCACAATCTCCTGTCCATTAACTTGATAACCGCTATACTGAACCCCAATAAGCAGTCTATAACAATAAAACGTAAAGGAAGCATACTTCATCCACGTCATGCAACTGGGCACATGCTGGACGTAAAACCCCCCAGTCAGCAAAAAGGCAAGCATCGTAACGGTCACCAGAGTCGACGCTTGCTTCGCATCCATGATGGCTGCTCCGATCACGAGCCCCAAGCCCTGCGCAACCAGCACGTACCCTAACAGCACAGCCAGCATTAGTAGAAACTCAGTTATCCCCGGCCTGAGCCCGGCCATCCAGTACACTATGAAGGTGAAAATGGTCGGAAGGATCAGCTCCATGGGCAGGTCTCCAGCCATTCTGGCCATGTAGTACGAAGAGAGCGTGTACATTCCAGAAGCTCGTTCTTTTATGAATATGGCACGCTCCTGTGGGAAGGTGAAGGTCGCGTTGAATGACGCAAATACCCCCCAGAAGATCGAGATGAAGAAGAGGAGGCCGAGCCTGTCTTGGACGTTGTGGATGTTCGAGTGCCACCACATTGAGCCGGCCAGTAAAGATGCTGCGATTACTTGGAATATGCGGAGGGAATTGAAGGTTTCGTGCTTACGTTCTTTGAGGCTTCTTTGGAGAAGTATCGAGAATTGGGTGAACCAACTTATGCTGTTGTCCTTCTTTTCTTTGTGGTCTGATCTTTTGTTGTCTGATGTAAGAGCATCTCCGGAAGCAGCGACTGAAGCTGTGACAGAGGCTTTCACTGTTGGAGCCAGTACTCTATTGTAGGATGAAACTAAGGCTTGTTTTACGCCAGACTTTTCTGCTTCACTACTATACTCCGTTTGTATAAAGCCTGCAAATATGTCCTTGTTTTTGTAAAGAACGGGTAGATTGCAGGCAATTGTGCATGTGTATGGTGTTTATAGTAAATCATTACTACATCCTTGTATATAATATACAGTAAATGACGATATAGGTATCATCATAGCTATAAGCATCTCAGGTGCTCCACCAACTAAAACATTCAAAGTTGTACAAAAAGGTCCTTTGAGCTTAAGCGTATTGACCATTTTCAAAATATATTGATTGCGTATCAAGTATTAATTGGTGGGTCAGAGGTAGACAAAGAATATAGGTGTAAGTGTTTGCTCTGTGGGCCGATTTTATCAGAATTATTTAGGAAAATAACAACATATAAACTGCACAATTGTTTCATACATATTACATGACCTCATCTTCCATGGTGATATAAGATTAAGTCTCTTGCTTTTGCATTTAAAGAACATGACAAAAGCCGCATAAAGCATTTAACTAGTGCCAAATCCTTAGGAATAGTTACAGAATTTATTTTATTGTTGCTGGTGATTTACAGCTTTTATACCAATTGCTTTTTAAGCTTTAATCAATATGATCAAAAGCTACTATAAAAAGAATAAAGCAATATTATGAAAAAAATAATGCTAAATTAGATATTCATACAGTGCACCTTATAATAATGCAGCAAACGCTAAAGCCTTTCTAGTTGATGATATATAATTCTGCAAAACAAATCCGCTACACTACATCATTGAAACAGAGGATCCAAGTCCATCATTACATATGTAGACGAGGATTTACTAATGGCTTAAATAAAAAATATGTTACCTTTTATCATTGTAAAATTAAAATATCGTGCAAACACGCTATATTTTTTATTCAAATTGAATTGTATTATTAAACGGTCAAAACCAAGGAATGAACTTTTTTTTTTATAGTTATCTGGTAAAGACGAAGATCGTAGCCCTACAAGGTTGTAGGAAGCAAAATAGCATTTATAATATGCTAGATGACAAAGGGTCCATGTTAGACCACGTAAACTACATAATGCATAACAAAACTAAACGAATCTCGTGTACAGATATGTTCTTTTCTTGATAAAAGTATAATTTTTTAAAGCTAAAGATCTTAACTAAAGCATTTGTTAGCTTTTTTGTTGAAAAGTGAAAGAGAAAAAAATGGTCAAAGAACTTCAAATCTTAATCCACTTAACATACAATGTGGAGTCAGCTTCACACTATTAACAATTTAGCATATTGGGAGTAAATGGAATGAGGTGTTTGAAAACGATTGAGAATGTTTTAAAGTAACTCCAAAATAATAAAAGGTGATATTTGCAATTAATATAATCACATATCTCACAGAAAGCAGGAAACGGCGGTTTAAATAATAATATGTTAAAAGTAGTAAAAAGAGTTGGATAATGTGACATCATTAGACACGTAGCATTTGATCAGTGCGACATTAGTTTTGCACTAGCTGTATCTTTTGACACTTTGTGGTGCCCCCACTCACCACAGGACCTAATTTTGCAACATTATTTCTGATTTTTTTTTTTTTTTTTCATCAACTCATAATAGACGTATCACAAATTTGGGATGACAAATTATTGTTAAAATTGCCCATTATTGTTACGGTAGAAATATGAATAATAATCTCCTCAAATGTCAAATGAGTGTATGCATAGGTGAGGATAGTATAAACTTTTGATTCAGAATTAGCATTCACGCTCAAAAAAGAGCGTTACTCTATATTCGTGTATTATTTAGAGTAGAATGCAAATGTTTAATCCTCTTTTCTTTTCGAAGGATAAACAGAATTTATTTTAAAATAGATAATATGATACACTTATATTCCTAGGCATGAACAGGGTGAATAATATACATCATGCTTTAAACCATGTAAATATATCTAGTCTTGAACTATGAGGTTTATGTTCTAAGCTTTCAAACATACATTACTATTTTCGTTTGAGAGCAGAATGCACACTTGAATTATGAATTTTTTTTATTTTTGAATACCAAATATTATTTCAGTGAATGCGTTTAAATGTTTAATATATCATTTGGATATTTTAGATATACGCTGGAAATGATTATGTTAGGAGATAATAATTTCATATAATTTTCGTTAACCAACAATATACCAACAATTTTTTTATGTATTACACGGCACTTTATAATAAAAATTTGAAACAATTATTAACAAAAGCATGTATTTTTTGAAAATTTTGTAATGTAATACACACTAAAGAAACATGAGCTTAAAATTTATTATATCATGAAAACTAGAACAATTTATAGTGTAAATGAATATAAAGCTAAAGTGATTATTTCCCCTAATTGATTTTAATGAAATTTATTATTACAATTGATGAATGTAAAAGGAAAGAAAAAGACATATCAACTACTAAAACTAGAACATTGGCTCTAAACGATAGTACATTTAATCGAAACACAATGATGCCGAATACAGCATCCAGCTTACTCGGATTAAAACTAATAATATAGTTTATTAATGTTCATTTAAACAAAATAATTCTTTATATAGCAAGTATCATACTATATTGAAGCATAGCACTCATTTTGATTTACGAGCTCGAACTCATGACTTTTAGAACTTAAGCTTAGACCGTAACATTACCGACCAGTTGAATTTGCGATCCTTATGGTTTAAACAAAATTCAATAATAAGAATTTACGAACTTCACTAAATGCTATAAAATTGGCATTATATATGAGAAACTAACAAGTAATTTTCTTTACATATTATCCACTTCTTTGCATAACAAATTATTCTAAATGGCATCTACTATATGGAAAAAAAGTAGTTAAAATGACATGTTTAAAAGGATTAAATAAGTTGAGTAAAAATGTCAGATAAGAAAAAATAAACATTTTCTCCATATATAAAGCAAATAAAGAAAATCAAGTTCCTCTTGAATTTTTAAACGTCTTAAGGAGTTACAAATTAAGTTAAAATAAGGATTATGTAGTTAAAATGGAATGGAAGTTAACTATTGGATTATAAGATGAATTAAATGTACACAATAAAATGCATGTGCATGAGTCTTCATATATTTCGAGTTGTAAAGATTGTTCGAGTTTCAACCATTATTCAATTTATACCATTTCAGTTGAAAAATATCAAGCATATAATGCAAGTGCTTACGTGTTTGACGGTTATGTCAATAAAGTAGTGTATAAAGAAACAAAAACTAGTTCATCCCCAGCAGAAATTCTGGTGCTAAAAGCTAAAGAGCACTCATAAAGAAGCCTGCTTTTCTGTGACAGCTACACTGCACCCTTATCTATTCAGAATATTTAAGCAAAGACAAAAATAATGTGATCCTATTAATTCCTTCTAAAGCAACTGACCGCAAGTTAACACATACCAGCTGATTCTAAAACCTGCGCTGCATTTAACATTCGTATGCTATTAATAATTATCTAAACATAGTTTTGAATTGTGTTCACTCCGTTTAAGCATCCAGTGCGATTAACAGTTGCTGTGAACATAAAATGAAAAAAAAAGGGAAAACTAACCATTGGCAAGATCCAACATGAAATCAGCAGGATTGACATGAAACCTGGGCACAAACCCCACATCCCGAAAATAATCCATGGTGTCCTTCCCCTTGCCGAAATACACACAGTTCCCCTCCGACAAAAGCATAACCGAATCAAACATCTGATACACCCGACTGGATGGCTGATGCACTGACGTAATTATCGTCCGACCCTTCCTCGCCATTCCGCCCAAAGTGCTCACCAGCCTCCCCGCCGCCGTCGAGTCAAGCCCTGACGTCGGTTCGTCCAGAATCAACAAACTAGGATTCACCAGCATTTCGTGCGCGATCGCCACGCGCTTCCTCTCCCCACCAGACACGCCTTTCACGAACGCGTTCCCTATCTGCGTTTCCGTACATTTTTCCAGGCCGAGCTCGCTGATGACGCTTTCAGCAGCGCGTGTTTTTTCGTGTTTGGACACGGTTTTAGGCAGCCGCAGCATGGCGCAGTAGACAAGGGTTTCCCGGACGGTGAGGTGCGGGTACAGGATGTCATCCTGGGTAACGAACCCGACCCGTTTGAGAACGGATTTCGTGACGGGGGAAGAGTTGGCAAGGACGGATCCGGTGTAACGGGCCGGTGACCGGCCCGCTAGTATGGTTAGGAGGGTCGATTTGCCGCTGCCGGAAGGGCCGAGAACGGCTAGGAGCTCGCCCGGGTTGGCTTGGCCCGTGATCTTGTTTAGGATAGTTCGGTCAGAGTGGGCCGGGTTATGGGTTTGGGTATGGTTGAGTTTGATGCGGTAAGAGAGGTCGATGAATTGGATGGAGATGGGCTGGCATGGAGAGGACATGATGTTGTCTATGTTTGTTTTGTTCCCTTCTGAACTTGAAGGCATTTTTAAAAAGATTTTTTCCCTTGGTACAGAAAATGAAAAGGCAAAGCGAGTGTCTAATAAAGACTGCAAGTTGCAAACTGGGAAATATGGAGTGCAGTATTTACTTGCGTCTGGGAGATGTATGAAGAGTGAACAAAAGAGGGAGGGATTATGGAGAGTATTTATGCAGGAAGGATAGTGGGGCGCCACGTTGGATGGAGGGTGCATTTGTTGACATCTGTTACAAACTTTTCCTACTTTAAAATTTATGACAGACGGGGGGTGGATCCTGTTCTTAAAACATTTTTAAATTAACCGAAAAATTCAACATGTAAAAAATTGTAACTGTTGTTGAATAGTTGGTTTCTGGTATCTTTATGGCTCTTCTTTGATTCGCTCCGTCAAACTTAGAGTTTGATATCGTTGTATTATACAAAACATATAAATTAGCTTTTTGCGCATAAAGGAGCGCTTTAATTAAAATATACGGATGTGAAGTAAGAGTGAGAGTTTGATCCCACCCGTAATTCAATTTTTCTTTCTTTTAGCTAAAAACAAAAACAAAAAACAAAATAAAAAATCTTAACTGAATGTTGATATGTAATTTTATACAAATAAAAGTTAAAAAATAAATTCTATATTTATGACAGTTATTTGTTTTTAATCTTGATATTTTCATTAATATATAAGTCTTTTGGATCACATTTACGGACTAATAAGACGTTTTTGAGATTTTTACAGTACTAAGACGTTTGTCCTAGCTTGACTCAACCATTAAAGTAATGCACAACAGATGGGAAGTTATGCAAAGACATAAAGATATTAGTTACTTATTTTCACTATTGGAAATGATTTATTGACCATATTCGAAACTAAATCCTCAATTTATTGTCTAGCTCGATGATTGCCTTTTGATCGATCAATTTTACTTATGCTTCTACATCAAATCTTGACTAACACATGACACTTCCGCCATGTCATATATAAAAAGCCATTTGATAAACCCAAGATCGAATCATCTACGACTTATACTCACTATCAGTGTTAGCATTTCAGGATAATAGATTTACTGTCAATGGTAAGTCGCGTTGCCTTTCATAATGAGTGAGGTAGATTCTAACACTCAAGTTGTTCAAATTTCTTGCAAATATAATTACCAAGCCCGATTAAACATGCCTGACCCAACACATGCCAGCCCAAGCTCCATCTAACACCAAGCCAACCCACCTACTCAACGACTCTTTGATATATTGCCGGCTGGCTCGAATCAAGACGGCTTCAACAACCAGCTCACCAAGCAAGACCCTGCTCAATGTGGTCTATCTTTGGTCTGGTTTCATCACGGTCCTTCTTTAATTGGTCCTAGGTAGCCCATCTCGTCATCTCACAATCGACCCAACACATCCCTTAAAACATAGTCCTTGGCGACACTCAACTTTTCTCGGCAAACCGACCAACATAGCTCAACAGAAGCTACTTGTCCACCTTGCCATGCCTAGGCATGCAAAAGTAAATGACAAGTCATACAGTCGGCCCTGCTAGGTACTGTAGTAGATCTTCCAAAAAGCATATCTATTTCTATAGAATGCTACCAACATTAAATGCAAAGTACGAACCTGGAACTAAGGGACAACTATTATGCTTCTCAACCTCACGTTTCCTTCCACCTTTACTGTTGTCTCCCATCAGCAAATCACTGGTCAAGCATTTTTCCCGCCTGTTTTTACTGTACAATCTCAGCCGTTTATCATCCATCTCAACTATTGTAACCCTGTGCCTTACTGCATCAAGGGGTACAACTCTTCTTGAAACGTATTTTTATGCTCAGAATACTTTTCCAGCAAGCAACATCCTCTTTAAGCTCTTAACTTTAGAATCATTGTGAACTAAGTGCTAATTTCCTTATTATTCTTTTGTAATTCCTTTTATTTTTAAGAGATAAGCATAGTAAGGAATCTAATAGTGGACGTTGGTAAATCTAATAGTGGACGTTGGTAAATCTCTACCGAACCACTTTATCGTATCATTTACATTACCTACTTCTTTTACTCCTAATTCTACATTTTAAGAGTAGTATTAATAATCAATTTTTTTTCTAATGCAATGAATTAGTCTAATTCCGAAATTAGCTAATTCTTTAATCGATATTTTGATGCTAGAAGGAGAGCCTCCCTTAAAGCTCCCATCATTCTTTACTTTTTCTTCTCTGCACACTCCTTTCATGTTTTATCATATCGAATCTACCGGTGGGAATGAAATTAATAACTCTAATAAGCATGAAACTAATGGTAACACAGTTGCTAGCATCGCTAATCTCATCCTTAGGCTCAATAATGACATATGGCCGAGCATGCTCCAAAGCTTGACCAACATAGGAACTATAGCTGCGAGATGAATGAATTGAGGACATAGTTGGATTCCCAAACAACCATGCACTTTGTTCCACCACCTCTTCCAATGGTCGAACTAACTCCTCTCCAACCTTTAACTTCTAACACTTATGACCTCATGAACACGGCCTAGGCCAGGCGCAGGGTTGTGCCTAATACCTTGGCCCTAGGAGACATGTTGTGTGTGCGTGCTAAGTCTCATTATTGACATTGACACTTAGATGGCCATGCGTAGGGAACCGAGACATCTCACTCTACTTCAGAAAAACAAAAGTCAGTTTTGAGCGCCTTATGGCTGTAAATGAAGCTTAAGACTTTAGGTATGAACATCTTAGTGGTGATGCCCTCGTCGTTGGTGGGTAGCATAGGTCCCAATCGGTGCATTCCCAATCCCATATGGGTGCAGCCAAGCCTGGATCAAGCGAGAGTTGGTTCGATCGTCCATTATTACCTTTTGTGCACAAAGAGAGGAGGTCTCCTACTTAAGCATCATCGTCGTCATCACTTTCCTTCCCGTCACCAATCTTCCACTTCATGAAGATGCCAATTGAGCCCATAACCGATCATTGGCCAGAAAATTCCGCTGTAGGCCGATGATGGTCCTTGGAAGGAAATGAACATCCTTCGCCGATAGCTCAATAAAATGCGAACCCAAAACACTATGGGTGAAGCTTTTTTTGATGACGAGAATGGTGAGCCATTTTCTTAGGATATCTTGAACAATTACATCCATATGCGGTATACCTTACTACCCATTGACAAGTATGATAGGAGTGTTGACTCATTTAATCACATAACAACCTTCAATTCCATTACACGTGCCGACCATATTTCTAGTTCGATAAAGTGTATGCTTTCCCTTCCACCCTAATAAGATCGGCCTCCCATCGATTCCTACATCTATAGTCGGGCATCATCCATTCTTGAGCATAACTGTATGTAGACTTCAAAACCATGTTTTCCACATCAAGTACCCATGTTATAATAGCTATCGAGCTAGGTAACATCAGTTTGGAGCCAATTAAGAGTCTTCAGTCGCATGTTAACCACTTCAATAAAATCCACTTAGGTAAGGAGTGCTGACACGAATAGCCTATTGGTGGTCTTTTGTTTGGAGTTAGGTATAAATTGAGAATGTCGAGGGAGCTTCAAAAGTAACTGGCTACATCCCTAAATGACTTTTATCAACAGGTGAATGGCATTATGCAGATGGAGGATGCGTATCTTTTTGGTAGCAAATGAAAATTAATGCACCACTCAAGTCGATCCTTGTTGAAATGTCGACCGTCGACCCAATGATCGATAAAATAACACAAAAAGGCATATAGAGACCAGCACCGGTATAGGTCTAGGTACACTAACTATGCTTCTTTAAATAAGTATATAAAATTGAACAGGGATATAAATGAAATATATCCTATAACCTAGAACTAGGTGCAGTTTCAATGACTAAGCACCACCAAAGGTGGAAGAAGGAAGTAACCTTGCGGGGATGGCAAATACTGCTTGTAACAACCTTAATTTTTATTTCATGTTATTTTGAATATTTAGTTGTAGGTAAATGGAAAGTTAAAAATGTGGGGTTTGCTATGTTAATTAATTAATTTGAGCCTTAAGAAATACAATGAAGAGAAAGCTTTAAAAAAGGGAAATTATAATACAAACATATGTACGGAAGGGTAAAAATGGAAGAGGAACCTTATAATATTCTCTCCGCTCTCCTTTATTCATTTCATTTTACATTCTCACACTCAAACTAAAACTAAAGAGGTCATGTAACACCCCGTAAATTTACGATTAGTTGTTTAATTAATTAGTTAATTAAGCTCAAAAATAGAATTCGTGCAAACGATAGAATTTCATTATGAAACTTGCACTACTGTGTTCCTAGCGAAATTCTGAGTAATTTTCACATTTGGAATTTTATGATCGAAGTTCAAATGAAAAATTATGGATGAAAAACGAATTTGGAATGGTAATAATTAAATTAGAAAAAGTTAACTTTTATATAATAAATACCGGTACCCATCGGTTGACCCCCTTTGTTGGGCAGGTCGACCAGTAGTAGTTGATCCCTTAATGGAAGCGGTCGCCATAGGTCACCAGGGTTTGCCTTAGCCGTGCCTTAGACAAACCTGCCAAAACGGTCTAGATTTTATATAATTAAATCTAATGGCTATAGTTGATTCGAATGCCTATTAATTCTAGCCTAACCCTCTCATCTCTTTTCATATTTTTCTAAAAGCAGCAGCGAAGCTTTATCATCTTCTCTTCTCCATTATTTTCTAAGTTATAAAATATAATCTTTATATTCGTGTATATGCAAATCAGAGAAGAACATAAATCATATAAGAAAAGGAGTGAAGCGAATCAACACTACATGGTAACGAGGTAACACACACACACGCACACACACACACACACACACACACATATATGTATGTGTGTGTGTATATGTATATGTATGTGTATATGTATATGTATTTGTATTTGTTCTTTTACCCCCCAAAATTTTTCTTAGATTTGTAATTTTATTACACACATACACACCCTTTCTACACATATTTTTTGGAATAAGAAGGAAATTGAGTTGAATCAAAGGCTTTACTTCAGATATGAAGATTTGGAATGCTTTTAGAAGGTGCATAGGAAATTTATAAATTGTTTATGACATTAAGTCTATTTCATTGGCATACATTTGATTTTTATGCCTAAATAATAAAAATATATGTGAATTGTTGGCTAAAATTGAATGCATTAAACATCGTGTGTATGCTTAGGAGATTTGATTGAAATTATACTTACATGTCGATTTGGAAAAATCATTCCCAAACGTTATAGATATGAATATTGATTAGATATAAAATCTGTTCCAAATCTAAAATTGAATTGTAATTTCAATATCCATTTGATTTTTATAATTTTTTTAAATATCAAAATTGCATAGAAAAGTGATGTTTGATTTATCATGGAATATATGCAAGTGAAAAGGAAGAGATGTGTAAATACGAATTTATTCTCCTTAGTTTATACTATCTATTCTAATAAAAAGAAAATAATCATTCCTTGTAATTTCAAATGAGGAAAATCTTTCCTCTTATTCTTGATTTTTTTAAACTAATTTATGGAAATCACAATGGAGGATCTTCGTAAAGATTGTAATTTAAGCAAATTAAATATAGAAAAGAATATTCAAGTTAAAGATTTGTGACCAGAATATATTTGGTAGAAGTAGGTATTTATACGTATTTATATATGCTAATAAATACATAACTACCAATTATGATTTATGTATAACGCTCGCTTAGGATATTAGTTATACGTAGAAATATAGTTGAACAACGGATAGGAAATAGAAAGAAAGTTTGAAAAGGTTGTAACTCCAATTATAGATAATAAACGTGGAATGAATTTGAGAGTAACAAATAATTAATAGAGTAAATGGATTACTGAAACTGATAAATAAAGAAGTTACGTTAATAATTATGGAATAGTTAGAAAAAATTACTAATCGAAGATTAGTAGATATACATAAATTTCTTAGGAAATGACCATCGGGATGATATTCTTTATCATGGACAAACTGAGATTTATGGAAGAAGCAAATAAAAGAGATTTATGGATTCTTGAATAATTAAGGTAATTTATATAGCCTTAAATAAATAAAAGGAGGTTAGTAAGATAAGTCTAGTAACCAACTTAGGATGATAAAACTTAGTATAATAAAGCCTAGGATAGTATGGCTTAAATTAGCAAAGCTTAGAATAATTAATTGGGCTTAGTAGGTTGGGATGCGAGGTCGGTGGAGTTATACAACGGAAGTCCACCCTTCACTTTGAGCCTATAAGCAGTTGTATACGCATTCTATTGATGTGAGACATCTTTAACCATATGACCCATAGAATAATTAATCAGGCTTAGAAAATTAGGATGCTAGGTTAGTAAGTACACAATGGAAGTCTACCATTCACTTAGACGCTACCAGCAATTGTGTACACTTAGTGCCGATGTGGGACATCGCCAATCATAGAACCCAAGGTAGTAGCCCTAGTCAGTATATATGTCATATTATTATTTCCATTGTAAGTTTAGATTTTATAAATCTTTGATAATGCTTATGTTTATTTGTAGGCACCAAATCCAACAATCTGTGCTTTGATGGACTTTGGTTTCATTTTTTTTTTGAAATTTGGGCTCATTAAAGTGCAGTTGTTACATTTGGTATTAGAGTCTAGGTTACTCGATCATAGGGGTTATGATAAATTGAGAGAATGTATTCGTACTTTTCTATCTAGTACTATTATATTTTTACGCTAGACTCTAGAAATCCTGACTATAGAAGTACATGTTGTTCCACAAAGCAACTATGGGTTGGAAATATCTTAGAGTTAAGATTTTCATGCCGACTCCGAATTACCCCACGGACTATTGGCAATGCATAGGCGCTGATGGAGAAGAGCATGAGTGCGACATACGGCAGAATCTAGAAGATTAGACGATGTTTGACTTGATGGTTGAGATTCTTGCTATCTTGTGATTTTGAAGTTTGATGATGAAATACAGTCGAAGATACGCAATATTTCCAGATAAGATAGAAATAGAATTATGTACGTCGTAAACGTCTGAAGATTAGTTTTGGAAAGAGAATGTCCATCAACCACCTTTTGATGGTAAACCGGATTTTCATTTGAAGAATTGAAGTCAATTCCTTAGTCTAAACATGAGAGAATTTTTGATAAAACATATTACTAAATGCCTTAGATTTGGAAAAAGGATTTCTTTTCCCGAAGAATTTATTTTCGAAATTTTGGGAATTTTTGAAATTTTAATTTTCAAGAAATACGTATACCACTAAGTTTGGTCGTTTTACGAAATTTTGGTTTAAAAAGAAAAGGTTTTGAAATCCTTAAATATACATATATATATATATACATATATATATGTATGTATATATATAGCAATAAGTTTTTGATTTTTATTTTTGGCAAGAACATAGTTTTTCAATTTGGAATCGAGTTTTAAATGGCGAATATTTAGTCTAATGATTTTCTTGTTTATAAATATTGAAGTTTTTTAAAGTTTTTTCTATTCTAAGGGACGAACAAAATAGAAATGAAATTTAATTTTATTGGGTACGAAGTTAGAAGTGTTGTTGTACCCGCTAGCCATTGAAAGAAGTATTATCGTATGAAGTATGTGGAGAATAGTAGGTAGAATATTAAATTGTATTTTTGGAATTGTTGATGGTTGAAGTAGTATAAGTCTGAAGCACTATGGAATAGTAGAGGAATGGTTCAAAAAGCTAGATAGTAAGCTTGGGCACTGTCGTGAAGCATGCATGGATTTTTCGGATTGTGTTGAGTCAAAAACAGCGCGATATGATCATGGTTATTACTACTATTATTAACAATATAAATTAATTCAACCCGAAAGGATTTGGGTTCAACTTGCCCAAAATCCTCATATAGCGGTTGACCACCTTGTGGTCGATCGGTAACCCTAGAGCGATCATTAGTTAACGGGTTTTTGCCTAACCCGAACCTAAAACCTGATTATAAAGTCATGTCTAATTTTCCCCAACTGCATTCGAGCTTCCTCCTCCTCTAACAGCCAAACCCAAAAAATACAACCTCCTCCTCCTTCAAATTAGCTTCTACTTCTTCCATCCCATCTATAGGCGATGCCGTTCCTCTCCCACTCCAATAAGCAGCAGCCTCACATCCTCCTTGCATTGACTTTCATACATTGGATCTTGCCCCATCTCCACTTCAGATCTAAACCTTATTTCTTCACTTCTCAGCCCATGGCACCTCCACGCCTCGCCCTATCCTGGCGTCACCCATTAAGAGACCAGGTGAGTGGACTAAAATGACCATAAGATCTCCATCTTCCTCATCTCCACTAATTTCGAGTTCCTTTAGGGGCAACCAATGAAGTTTGGAGACTCCACTGCTTTTGGACTAAGCTTTTCAAAATGGCGAGTTTTACACCGATTCTGCACTTCGAGGCTTTTGACCGGAATGCTACAACACTGCATTCACCTTTTCAATGCTCATTTGGTGTCAAATTTCAATGAAGATAACAGTTTCATTCAGTTGGAGGTTAAAAGAGTCAGGATCGAGATGTCTGACGATGACTTCAGTGATATTTTAGAAATTTCCACAAATGATGCGGATTTGGATGATACCGAGATATCCAACTCAAAGATCTTACAAAGGATCTTTTCTCAGGATGTCATTGTTGGGAAGACGGACAACAAACGTCTGACTGTCCACCTTGTTGTATGCATTATTTAATGCAACATCATCTCCAAGACAGAAAGCAATGATCATGTTTATCCTTGGATGAGGAATGCCACCTATGCAGTTATGAATGGTATAACCATCAATTGGGCATGCATTCTTTTGATTCATTTTTTGATCAGTGAGTTGCAACACAAGGAGTTAGTTTCCGTATTCTAACCTATTCGCTCCCGCTTTCGATACTGGGTGAATCTTAGTGGGAAGACTGGCTAGACAAAGGTCTTGTCCACCATTGATAGTTCCTCCCTTAGGAAGATGGGAATTCCTTTTCCACCAGTCGCAGCAACTGAGCGACTAACAGAGCAGCACCTGCAGCAGGAGGCGGAGTAGGGAGTGGGCATCGAGGGATAATAGAGTCCTGAGCTAGTCACCATTCGATAGGTCCAGGCTGAGCTCCAAAGGATCTGCATCGATTAGGGAGAGATGAGGTCAAAGCTACATTGACGTCAGAGATTAGATGTTTAGCCGCTATGCTTTGCCCTTTCGAGGCCACGAAAAACGGCTCCAGTTTCTATCCAGGATCGAGACTGTTCTACAGTTTATAGGTAGAGTCCTAGGTTCTTTAGTGTTGTCGTATCGTTTTATTTCAGTATTTTTTCTTTCCTTTTTAGCTTGTTGGGTTATAATAGTTAGTTATCTCTTTCTAAAACGCGCACATTATTATGAGATGTATTTCTATTTTACCGTGTTATTGTTTTGAAATATGTCAATCGCACTTATATGTATGTTTCGAATAAATAGTTAAATATGAAAATCTAATAAGCACATTTAATTAATAGTAAAATGCAATATGAGATTGGAACTTTTAAATAGATAGGAATTTTAGCAACCGAAGGACATTTTAAATTATTTTGGAATCACAATCATTGCTCCTTTTCCTTAAAAGCCAATTTTATTGAACAACTAAGTAGATGACATTTTTAAATAAAATGTTAAGTTTTATGGGTTAAGTCTAGTTAAAGAACGTTAGAATTGAACTTATGCATTTAGTGTATAACTGATTTCCGATTAACACTGTAATGTGGCTTGAATAATCAAAATTTTTTAGAAGGAAAATATTTTGAAAAGCTTATCTAGATTTAAAAAGTTTCATATGAAAACAAGTTTTGATTTTTTTAAAATTATTTTTAGCACTCTAATTTTTTTAGAATTTTTGCATTACTTTTATTTCAAGGGAAAATTTGCATCTAAATATTTTGCAAATTTATTTTTCAGGCAACGTACAAATTTGAAAGGAGAAAAAGGTTTTTATGAAGCTTTTGTTTTTGAAGGCCACATGTTAAGCTTAGAGAAGGAAAATAGATTAGAAATACGAATTTAACAGTGCATTAGGATCTATGACACGATAAAATACAAGCGATAATAAGGAAAAAACAATTTTAACCTTGGACTTTCTATTTCTATACCTTGTCGACAATGCACTTAGTGTATTTTTATACTCAATTCCATATTAGAGCTTGGAAACAAGCCTACTTCTACATTTTGTACGTGGAAAATTTAGAGCAAATTTATGGCAATGAGAAAATTTTCATTCTACAATGGGAAATAGGAAACTTATAGAGTGGTGAGAATGTAAAATTTCAACCTAAATCATTTTATCTGGCATAGGAGTGACATTTAGAAAGCGAGATTTTAATGCGCTAGATTTTTAGTTTATAGAAATTGGATGCAAATTGGTTGCACCATACTTCTATTCATTGGAGTCGTGGATTTTTGGTGAAAAGATTTTTTAAAATCCTAATGCATATAGAACTTCCAATATCTATGTATATAGGTTGTTTGCATCATATTTCTAAAAATGTATCAAAATAAAATCATTCTATAGGAGGGCCTGATTTAGAATCATTTTGCATACATGTTTTCTATGTCGTGATATGCTATGAACTTATATGCATTGATTGCAAAATTAGTTATACACTAATTGATTGTGTAGTTAAGAGTAATTGCAAGCTAGAACCATAACTTAGTCATTTGTATAATTTCGGGGATGAAATTATGTTAAGGGGGGAAGAAAGTAATACCTCGTAATTTTTACGATTAGTTAATTAATTAATTAGTTAATTAGGCTCTAAAAATGGATTTTGTGCAAATGATGAAAACTGACCATGAATCTTAAACGATTGCATTTGTGGTGAAATTCTAAGCAACTTTCAAATTTGGAGTTTTGCGATTAGAGTCCGAATGAAGAAGTTACGAACAAAAAACGAATTTGAATCAGAAATTATTAAAGTAGAGAAATTTAAGGTTTATATAATAAATACAGGCACCCATAGGTCGAACCCCTTTATTGGCCAGGTCAATCGATAGTAGTCGACCCCCTTAAGGGTAGTGGTCGGCCAGTTGACCATATGCAACTAGGGTTCACCTTGGCCAAATGGCCCAGATTTTATATAACTAATTCTAATGGTTGTGGTTGATTTGTGTGCCTACAAATTTTGGCCTAACCCACGCTTCTCTTCTCATTTTTTTTAAAGCAGCAGTAAAACTCTGCCATCTTCTCTTCTCCACTATTTTTTAAATTATAAAATATAATTTTTATATTTGTATATATACAAATTGGAGAAGAATAGAAATCAAATAAGAGAAGAAGAGAAATGAATCAATACTATGCGATAACAAGGTTATATATATATATATATATATATATTTGTATTTGTATTTATATTTTCATACAACACCAAATATCTTCTCAGATCTGTAATTCTAATATACGTATATATATATATATATATATATATCTTTTTATACATATTTCTTGGAGTAGGAAGGAAACAGAGTTGAATCAAAGGCTTTACTTTAGATCTGGAATTTGAAATGATTTTAGAAGGCGAGTGGGAAATTTATAAATTGTTTATGATACTGAGTCTATCCCATTGGTATACATTTGATTTTTATGCCTAAATAAATAAATACATATGAATTGTAGGCTAAAATTGAATGTATTAAACATCGCCTACATAGTCTTAGGAGATCCGATTCAAATTATTGTTACACTCCAACCAAAAAAACAGTCCTAAAAGTTATAAATATGGATATTGATTAGATATGAAATTTATTCTAGATCTGAAATTAGGTTGTAGATTATTAGTATGATTTTGATTATTACCCTAATTATGTTGGACTGAAGATTTTCCGTAGTTTAATTTGAGGGAAGAATATCCGTTTGTTTTTTATAAATTTTTTTACATGTCCAAATTGCATAGAAAATGCAGCGTTTGATTTAACAAGGAATATATGCAAATGAAAAGGAAGAGATGTGTAAAGTATAAATATAGTCTTTGTAGTTTACACAGTCTATTATAATAAAAAGAAAATAATCATTTCTTGTAATTTCAAACAAGGCAAGTCTTTCCTTTTATTCTTGATCTTTTGTTTTAAACCCATTTATGGAATCACAATGGAGGATCTTCTTCATAAATGTAATTTCAAAAAATCAGATATGGAAAAGAATATTCTAGTTAAAGATTTGTGACTGGAATATATTTTTGTAGAAGTAGGCATTTATACGTATTTATACGCACTAATAAATACTTAACTAATAATGATTATTTACGTGTAACGCTCGCTTATGATATTAGTTATACATAGAAATAGGGTTGAATAACAGATATGAAATAGGAAGAATGTTTGGAAATGTTGTAATTCCAATTAATAGGCAATAAATGTGGAATGAATTTGAAAGTAACAAGTAATTAATAGGGTAAATAGATTAATGAGACTGATAAATAAAGAAGTTAAGTTAATAATTATGGAATAGTTAGAAAAGGATACTAATTGGAAATTAGTAAATATACATAAATTTCTTAGGAAATGACTGTCCAGATGATATTCTCTATCATGGACAAATCGACATTTATGGAAGAAGCAAATAAAGGGGATTTATGGATAATGGAATATTTAAGGTAAATTAAATAGCCTTAAATAAATTAAAGAGGTTAGTAAGCTAAATCTAATATCCAAATTAGGATGATAAAGCTTAGTAATAATAAAGCCTAAGATAATATGACTTAAATTAGTAAAGCTTAAAATAATTAATTAGGCTTAGTAGGTTGGGATGCAAGGTCAGTAGAATTACGCAACGGAAGTTTTCCCTTCACTTTGAGTCTACCCCCAGATGTGTACGTTTTCTATTAATGGAAACATCTTTAACCATAGAACCCATATAATTTAATTGGAATTAGAAGATTAGGATGCGAAGTTAGTAAAGTGACACAACGAAGTCTGACATTCACTCAGAGGCTACCAGTAGTTGTATTCACTTCTTATTAATGTGGGACATCACCAATCGTAGGACTCATGGGAAACGATTATGGGAACGATAGGATCTAGTTAGGAATTAGAAGTATTAAGTGGTTGTTTGAGGGCCCATTTCTTTTTTAATTAAAAAATATTAAATGGTTTGAATTAACGATTAGTAGCGGTAGTGGATATCTCGGGAAGGGTCCGCTTCAGGTTTGAGGTATTAAGAGACTAATATATGGTTTGCCTCTCTCCTACAAAGAATTATTAAGTGTACTAGTGAGATTCCAAGCGATGTCAGCTAGGTAGTACTAGTGAGGAGTCCGCCTTTGGTATTAGATATTAAATTATAGAGACCGGCCTAAAATATAGGTATTAAATGGTTAGGGGTCTGCCTTGTCCTTATTAATAAGGTATTAAGTTGCTTGGGTACTGTCTCTCACATGGATAAGACTTTAATAACGATAGATGTGTTAGTAATATGGCTATCATATACTATTAAGCCATAAATAGCGGTCAAAGGTCTTGGTATCCAAGACCAATAAACCAACGATGCCAATGCTCAGAGTTCACTTCATATTTGAAAGTTTTAGCTGGTTAATAGATTTACTCAATATGTTATAACTTAGGAAGGATAGGTAGGATCATGCTAGGTAGGAATACCGTACGTGGAATATTAGGTTAATTTGGTTAATTTGTAAATAGTAGACATAACAATTAAATAGAAACCAATAAATATAAATTTATATTATGGATGCCGTATAGATTTTCTAGTCACTAGAACATTGTTTTGACGTCCTCCTCATTACAACCAACATGATAGATTTAGAGGAATATGTCATTGGTGCTAGATGTAGTTGGTTGTTGAAGAAGTCTTCTTATCTCTCATGCTTAATACTGATGTGGTGATTAGATATCAAAGTAATACCATTAATTCCAAGGTAGTAGCCCTAGTTAGTATTTATATCCTATTATTATTTCTTCTATGAGTTTAGATTTTACAAATATTTGATAATGACCATGCTTATTTGCAAGTAACAAATCCGATGATCCATGCTTTGATGGACATAGGTTTCGAATTTTTTTAAAATTTTGGCTCACTAAACCGTGGATTGTTACAGTCGACCACTATTAAAGCTAATTTAACAAAGAAAAGAGGAAGGGAAGTTTAGGTGAAAAGAATCTAAGGCAAATTCCATGACTTCAACAAATATAGGTGAATAATATTTCAATCTCTCGCTTGTGATGTGTTTGATCCAGATTTAAGTGTAGATCCGCACTTTTGGTGGATAGGTAATTATTTATGGATGTATGGTTATCATTTATGTATTTTTAGAAATTCCTTAAAGGGTTTTAGGCGTTAAAAATTAATTTTTTGATCTTCAAACGTTTTAAAATTTTGATATGATGTTTGAAATATTATTTGGAAGATGGATTTTTAATTCATAATTTTTAGAATTATTATTAATTTTCTAAGTGGAAAATAGATAATTTAAAATTTATTTATTTTAAATATTATAAAAATTAATTATTTTGGTCTGAAATTTTTATATGATGCCAAGAAAGTAAATATTGAATTTTGAGAATTTTTATGGATCTTTCCCAAGTGGTTACTAGTTAATATAAATTGTTTTATGCTAAAAAAATTTCTTTACAAAACTAAAGCAAGTTTTCCACTTTGAATTGACACAAGAATTCTAAAAAGATTTTGATTATCTAATGAGATTTTGATAAATAATATTAGTTTGGTAAAAAGCTCATACTTTTGATGGAAAATTTTAGTTTTGTAAAGCATCAAAGAATTTTCATGATCAACCTTCGTTAGCCATCATTTTCCATGCTCAATAGCTGCTTATTTATCTACATGTAATGCTACGTATTTTCAATTTTTGACAGCTACTAACTTATTAATATTTGAAAGCTTATTTTATTAACTATTGAATACTATGTTTTGTCAAGACTCGATGGTTGTATGAATGAGAATGCTATATTTTGTTAAGATTTGAAAGCTATGTTTATATTTACCTTCGATAACTATGTTCTACCAACTTTTGATTGCTATATTATCTCGACATTCAATGGCTATATTTTTTCCATTTTCAAAGGCTATATTTTATTAATTATGATAATTATGTATTTGGTCAACTTACGATAGCAAGCATGTTTTATGTGTTGATAAGTGACAACTATAAAGGTCAACATGAGACAACTATATATATATGTTTGATAACAAATAATAACCTATGTTTTTAACATGTGGAAGCGTGAGATATATCAAGGATCAGTAACACATGATTTTGAAAGGAAAAATAGTAATTTTTATAGCACTTGGAAAATTTCAATCTCTATGTTGGTCTATGTTTTACTTAAACAAAAAAGATAATTTTTTAAGTATTTTTATAGGTTTTCAAAGGGAAGAAAGGATGTTTATCCCATTTTAGGAGTTATTAATGAAGGAAATTATTACTTTAAATAAAGAATTTTGTGTATAAATTGGCTATTACGTGAACATATATTTGAATGATTGCTAATGTGTTATATGTCCTTCTTTGTAGTTTGATAGGTCATTTTTATGTATTGTAATTTTTTGACACACTCACTTATGTGTTAAATACTATCACCAACTTTTTTATCTAGGGGATTTAGTAACTGACAACTTGTTAGGGTTATCCTAGCAGTGGTGTGGTTAAAATTAAACTCCTAATTGGTTAGAATTGCATCTAGGAGATCTGGAAGATCAAATTGTGTTAGTATGCCCTGGATCGATTAAGGACATGACTTGAAGGGTATTTTAATCTTGATTTTAGGCGGAGACTTGGTATGGTTATGCCCTATCCTTTAATTGTTAAGCCCGCAGTTGATTAGTTCCGTGATTCCATTGCATAAGGCATTGTCGATATTAAGGCTAAAAATTTGAGTAATGAATCCGAAAGGACTCATAATAGTTTGTTCATCTATCTTTCCCTCTTACCTTTTTTAGGACACTGTCATTGTTTTCTCTTACCATTTTTATGAGACTATTAATACTTTCTCCTACGAACTTAGCAGGCCATCAATTTTTCTTCTAAATGGATTTGAAGTCAGCTGGATTACCTAGTAAATCATGGTCCAATGTAACATCCCCTATCTGGAGGCCCAAAGCTAAGCGATACAGATAGTGCAGTCATCCATAGTATTAACTTTCGGTGACCAAATACGTTAATGTTAAAGGTATCCATAATATAAGAAGCACATGAATATGAAACAAAATCACAGATTTCAAAAACAGCTTTTCCGATTGCATTTCACAAAACATGTTTCATATTCTATTACATAATTCAAATTGTTTCCTAGGTTCATATCAAATATAATTATTAAAAAATATGCTAAGAGCGATATATAAAGATGCCCCCTTAGTCGAGCAGAGTGCTAAATAGTCATTACTGACTTAATACAACACAACGGAATCAAACAAAATGAAACAACAACTCCTAAATAGTTATCCATCAGCCACCTGCTCGTCTCCGAGAGCTTTATTCGCCAACCTAGTAAAACCTGTAAATCCTTAACCCTCAGCTTACTCAAGTTAATTTTGAGCACCCGAGAGTTTAAGGGGGAAAACATAAACTTTGAATCAGACATTAAGCCTGGTGTGAATAATCTTATACATCTCGGTTATATGATATTAAGCGAGACCACACCGCTTATTGGAATGAGTTACCCCTCAATAATATCCTTTTAAAACATATCTTTTGCAAATCATAATCCTACAACGAAAACTGGTTAAAACGGTAAAGCATTATCATGTAAACATACATATTAGGTAACAAATGAACTATCTGTCCGAACACTATAGTTTTGATTGGATAACCACTAACCTTTTGGCTGACTCGGGCCTACCAGACAATATATATAAATAATAACATCTGTTAGATACTCATCTTCTGGACGGTCTGTCCCAAACCCACTTTCTCCAGCTCAACCAAACCTAATGGTTTTGTGGGCTCACCAATAACCTACCTCTATACAAATATATTCCTTTCTGTATGTAACATCATTTTAGTCTTACCTATGACAAAGCCCTACATATGGGAATCTTGAACTAAATTAGCTAGAGACTAATAGCTAATGTATAAGGCGCGACCCTATACCAGTCCCATCTGGTGTATAATTATCTGAGTCATTTTACTTAGGGTTAACTACCCATAAATTTTCCTTGAAATCCCTTTCTTCTCAAATTGATTTAAAACTTTAAATCATACTTTAAAGAAGGAAAATATATACTCTATGCTTTACTCAAAATCACCTTGCCATGTTATACATACTTTACACAAGTTTTTGTTGATGAAAACATTTAAACCTTTGAAAGTACCCATTTTTTACCCATTGAAAGTACCCCTTTCAAAATCAATGAAACTACCACTTTCGATACCAAGAAAACCCTTGTTATAACCTAGGCCGGAAGGCCAAAACATTCCTTTCGAAACTATTCATAACCACTTTTAGAAAACATTGAAAAACCTTTCCTCTGAAAGCTTTAAAAGCTTAGACATCCAATCTTTAAAACTCTTAAACATTGCCTTTCGAAAACATTGGAAAACCTTTCCTTTCAAACCTTTCGAAATCATTGGGGAACCACTCCTTCAAAACCTTCATTAAAACCTTTTGAAAGCATTAAAACATCAAACCTTTCAAAAGCCTTTGGGTTCAAGTAAAACATGTGGAACAACCTTTTGAAACCATTTAAAACTATCTCCTTCGAAACCTTTGGGTTCCACCTTCAATAAAGCAGAAGGGTCATAAAACATTTAAGTCAGAAGCATTCTTTCGAAAGCATTTCCTAAGTAAAGAAGTGATGGTGTCAAAACCAACCCTTCAAAAGCATTGGAGTAGCGGCTCGAGATTTAAAACAAAATATACCTTCCGAAACCATTTGCTTCGAAAGGTAGAAAAGCGGCAGTTAAGGTATTCGACCCCTTCGAAAGCATTTACTTAAAAACAAAGGCGCAACCCCATTCAAAACCATTCCTTAAATCAATTTGAGTCAGTTGGAAGCCAACCAAGTCGAAAGCATACACTTCGAATGCAAAGTAGGTGCGTTTTCATTTGAAAGCAAAGTAGCGCTTTGACCTCTTCGGAACCCTTGGTTTCAACCTAATACCTTCCGCCTATATCCAATTCGCTAGGTATCAACTTTTTGATGCAATGAGCTTTGGTTTCGATAGTGACGCTGGCAGAACTACTAAGTCGGAACCCCAGGTGCCAAAAGTGGCAAAATGGTAAAAAGCCTATATGAATAAGCCTTAAATATGATTGGTTGCAAATTTTCTTTTTCAAAAACACTGCCTTGTTTGTTAAAATATGATTAGTCTCCTTTTTGTTAAAATATGATTACCATCTTTTTAAAGCAATATTTACAACCAACCTGCCTTGTTTATTAAAATATGATTAGTTGCAAATTTTCTTTTCCAAAAACACTATAGAGATTTCAAAATTAAATAATTTAAAAAATACCTCTTCTCCATTTATAAATATATAAAACATTTAAGTCTCATACCTTAAATAATTTTATATATCTATTAAAATACTTAGAAAAATTCGACCAAAATTCTAGAAAAACATTTTTAGTATTTTTTCTATTATATATTAATTTTAGACCCAAAACATATATTATTTAACAGTAAATAATTTTTAAACCCAAATAATCAATTTCCTCACTAGCAAAATTAATATTAAATTCACATTAATTCAAAAAATTATGAAAATTGAAATTCATCTCTAAAATATATTTCTGATCCAAATCTAAAATTGCAAGGCATTTGGATGTCATTTAATATGGTTTTCACATTAAAACATATCATAAAACCTATATGAATAAGCATAAATCATCAACAAGCATATATATAAACATTTAATCATACAAAAACATGGCTTTACCTTGCAAAATAAATTGGGTTTAGCCCAATTAAATGTTCTTAATACTGTTACTTAAATTATGGAATGTTACAGACTCCCTTCCTTAAAGAATTTCATCCTTGAAATTACGATAAGGTACACAACAAATCAATTAAAAAGGTAAAACATACCATCAAACAAATTAGGATAACTTTCTCTAATTCTACTCTTAGTCTCCCTAGTACAGTCTCTCTCATTGTCGCTCTAGTGGACTTTCACTAATCCGACTGTCTTATTTCTAAGCCCCTTCTCATCTCTCATAACTATCCGAACTGCTTTCTAACTATATTCAGGTTTGGTTCTACTACCAAGCCCTCTAATACAGTCGGTGCTATCGTAGACTCCGGACCTCTAACACATTTTCTAAGATGAGAAATATGAAAAACATCATAGACTCCTGCCAAACTATTCGATAACTCTACTCTATATGCGAGTTTTCTAATCTTCTCTGTAATAGGAAATGGTCATACTAATCTCAGTGCCAACTTCCCTAATTTCTCGAATCTAATCAAAACCTTCATTGGTGATACCTTAATAAAAACATGATCGCCAATCGAGAACTATAAATCTTTTCGTCTTTTGTTCGCATAATTCTTTAGCCTAGATTGAGCATCCTTCATTCAAGCAGGAATCAATTCAATCTTTTGTACATCTTCTCTAATTAAATCTGGACCAAGAACCAACCTATTCGGTCTCTAATCAACAAATGGGAGATTTGCATGGCCTTCCATACAAAGCTTCAAACGGTGCCATCCCTATACTAGCCTGATAACTGTTGTTATACGAAAAATCAACTAAGTGTAGATAGTCTTCCCATGATCCTCCAAAATCTGACACATAAGCTCTTAAAAAATCCTCCAAGACTTTGTTAACTCTTTCCATTTGCCCATCGGTCTGTGGATGGTAAGTGGTACTCATCTTGAGCTTGGTTCTTAAAATCTCCTGTGGAATCTTCTAGAACTCGCTAGTGAATAAGGAGTCTCAATCTCTTACTATACTACTAGAAATTCTATGAAGTTTAACTATATCTTCATAAATAACTTAGCTAAAATAGGTGCTATCCTAATTGACTTAATTGGAATGAAATGGGCACTCTTGGTTAATTTGTCCACTATGACTCATATACTTTCATTTTCTCTATTAGATCTTCGCAACCCATCTGCAAAATCCATAGAAATAGGATCTCACTTCCATACCGGAACATCTAATGGCTGAAGTAACCCATTTGGTTTCTGATGTTTGACTTTCACCTGATGACAGTTCAAATACTGCTTTAACCATAAGCCTACATCCTTCTTTATACCTTCCTAGAAGAAACTTCTCTGCATGTCTTAATACATCTTAGTTCCACCTGGATGAATAGTGAAATTCGAACGATGGAATTCCTCCAAAACTTCCTTCCTTTTGTCTCCCACATTTGAAACACATAATCTTCCTTTCTTTCTCAACCACCCATTCTGGTCAAGGCTAAAATCCTTTAAGTCACCGCTCTCCATTCCATCCCTTTTTTCTTGATCCGTTCAACTAATAGTGGATCCTCTCCTTGCTTAGAAGCAATCATTTCGATCGTAACTGGTCGAACTTATAAACAAGACAACACAACATATCCTCCACTAGACCCAGCGTCAGATCTCCAGTGCACTCTGCAAGTCGACAATGCTTCCAAATCATTGCACTCATCTATCATCGCCAACAATGCATTCTGATGTTTTCTGCTAAGTGCATCCGCAACCTTGTTGCCCTTCCCCGGTGTATACTCTATTCCAAAATCATTAGCAGTAATAAACTCTAACCATCTCTACTGTCTCATATTTAGCTCCTTCCGAGAGAATAAATACTTCAACGACTTATGGTCCATAAAAAGCTCAAACCTCTCCCCTAAAAGATAATGTCTCCACACCTTCAATGCAAATATCATCTCCAAATCATGCGTTGGATATCTAACCTCATGTTGTCTAAGCCACCGAGAAGCATAGGCAATCACTTTACCTCTCTGCATTAACAAAGCTTCAATCAAGTTCCACAAGCATCCGTATAAAATACTAGATCCTGAATCCCTTCCGAAACAACTAGTACTGGTGCATGGGTCAATAAGTATTTCAAGCTCTGGAATGCTACCTCACACTTATCGGTCCAAACAAACTTCATCTTTTTCTATGTTAGCCTTGTCGTCGGTGCTGCTATCCGTGAAAAATCCTTAGTGAACCTCCAATAATATCCAGCCAATCTATGAAAACTCTTTATCTCAGTCACTGTCTTGGGTATCTTTCAATTATTCACTACTTCAACCTTATTAGGATCTATAGACAACCCTTTCTCTGATACTACATGACCAAGAAACTTCAGTTTCTTCTTCTGGAAATGACACTTTGAAAACTTCACCTTTAGTTTAGCTGTTTCAACGTCTCAAGCACCACTCTAAGATGAACTTCATGCTCCCTTTCATCCTTAGAGTATACAAAAATATCATCTATGAAAACCGACACGAACCTGTCTAAGTGCTCTGGGAAATTTCGGTTTATCAAATCCACAAAGAATGCTGGCGCATTATTCGGTCCGAACGGCATCACTAACAATTCGTATGTTCCATAATTAGTTCTAAACACCGTAAAATGAATACTATGCTCTACTACTCTAAGATGATGGAAACCTGTTGCCAATCCAACTGAGAAAATACCTTGGCTCCACTCAACTGATCGAACAAATCATCAATTCTTGGAAACGGATATTAGTTCTTTATCATCCTCGTTCAACCTACGATAATCAATACATAACCTCAACGATCCGTCCGGCTTCTTAGCAAACACTACGGCTGCTCCCCAAGGTGAACTACTACGTCTTATAAAACCATTGCCTTCCAAACCCACCAACTGCACCTTCGGCTCTCTCATCTCTATAGCTGTCATCCTACTTGGCGGCCTACTTATTGGTTCTGCTATGGGAACCAAATTTATCTGAAACTCAATGGCCCATTTTGGTGGTAATCCTACTACTGGCTAAAAAACATCTGCGAACTCTCTAACCACGAAAACTCGATTTAGCTCATCCTCTACCTCCACAACACCCAATAAAGCATTCACCTCACAACTAGGGTTTTCCATGGTATATACAATCCGATCACTGCAGTCTAAGTGTCTAAGCCATATTTTCCTATTATGGAAAAATATTCTAGCATCGTACTTACTTAACCAATTCACACCCAAAATAATTTTAAACCCTACAAAATCTAACACATGCAAACAGCAAACAAAGGTATGACCTAACAAATCGAACTCTAAGTAGTCACACTTCATCCCAAGTGTCGCTTACCCTCCTATCAGATTTGCACACTTAAGGAAGTAACTAAATATAAAGGTTCTAGGTTAAGCTTATCCCCCAAACAATGAGATAGAAACGAATGCGATACACCAGTATCAAACATATTGCTAACAAACATACCATGAATCTAAAGCGTACCTCCCAACACTGCCTTCACTTTCTTCTCCGCTGTTGGTCTTGATGTAGCTGTTTCCAATGCACTTACTTTGCCCCTTCCATCCTTAGCAGGCTCTTTGCACCGGCTCTTGTAATGTTCGATTTGGTCGCAGTTGAAGCATCTTATATTCTTCTTCCTGATCACTTCCTTCGCCTTTGTAGTACGAAATTCATTAGCAAAATGTCCCTTCTTATCACACTTGAAGCAAACAATCTTTGATTTTCCTTTCTTCATGGCTCCACCTTTCTGATCACCTTTCTTATGAAAGAACTTCCTTTTTTGACTCTGCCCTACCTGGACTTCCTTTACCTTAATCTTTTCTAGAAAAGAAAATATTTCCTCATGTGTCAATGCCATCTCTACTACAATATCACAAGGATCCCTAATATGAGGTAATGTAGCCCTTGCCAAACTGGGCTTCAACCCCCTGATGAACTTCTCATTTCTCTTCCTCACATTATCCACAGTGGCATACCCATACCTTGCTAACTCCTCAAACCTTCTGGCATCCTCCAACATAGTCATCTCTCCTTGCTACAACTCAGCACACTTTCTATACAAGGTAGACTTCGCTATCATAGACATGAATCTCTCCTCGAACCTCCTCTTAAACTCAGCCCATGTCATCGTCTCTTCATTCACTCCAACTGTCATACTATTCCACCAGAATAAAGCTACTCCCTGAAGATATCTTGATGCATGCCTTCACTTCTTCTCATCATTGAACCCAAGTCTACAAAGATTCTCTCATAATGCAGCAACTAGTTCTCTAACTTAATAACATCTTCAGTTCCTATAAATGGCTTTCCTCTAAGCCTAATATAGTCTCTACTTAAGATAGCATAATTGCTGACCACTAGAGCTTCCTGAACTCCTCCTATAGCATTTCCTCCAACCACTCTAGTAGCAACTCCCGCCTGTATCATATTCACATAAAACTGATTCATAGCTCCCATATCAACTTGCGAGACTCCAGCACCCACTGTTCCTGCATGTGCCTGATCTGGGTTTCTCCTGGTACTCAGTCTGGCATTTCATTTGTTATGATACTTCCCCTTCCAAGGTTAACTCTTCCACTTCTAGCATCCATATTTGCATTCAAGTCTATTGAGATACAGGAAATAGCCTAAAAGAGATAGAAAACAAGAGATATAGCGTATACTTATATATAACAAGTACAAGTTATTATGGCGTTATCCCATAACCCAATTTTATCTTTAATTCCTTAGGATTATGTTTTTCAAAAAATCATTTTAGTTTAAAAGGTTTTCAAAATCCTATGCTCTAATACCAAGATGTAACATCTCTTATCTGGAGGCCCAAAGCCAAGCGCTACTGATGCTACGGTCATCCATAGTATTAACTTTCGATGACCAAATACAATAATATTAAAAGTATCCATAATATCAGAAGCACATGAATATGAAACAAATCACAGATTTCAAAGATAACTTTTTGGATTACATTTCACAAAACATGTATCATATTCTATTACATAATGCCGATCATTTCCCAAGTTTATATCAAATAAAACTATTGTAAAATACACCAAGAGTGACATATAAAGATGTCTCTTGGTTGACCAGAGTACTATATAGTTACAACTGAATTAATACAACACAACGGAATCAAACAAAATAAAACAACAACTCTTTAATAACTATCCATCAGCCACCTGCTCCTCTCCAAAAGCTTTATTTTCCAACCTTATAAAACCTGTAAATCCTCAATCCTCAGCCTACTCAAATCAATTTTGAGCACCCGAGAGTTTAAGAGGGAAAACATAAACTTTGAGTTAGATATAAAGCCTGGTTTGAATAATACTATAAACCTTGGTTATATAATATTAAGTGAGACCATGCCACTTAGCGAAATGAGTTTCCCTAACTAATATCCTTTTAAAATATATCTTTTTCAAATCATAATCCTGCAACCAAAACTGGTTAAAACGGTAAAGCATTATCATGTAAACATACATATAAGGTAACAAATGAAATATCTATCTGAATGCTATAGTTTTGTTTGGCTAACCACTAACCTTTTGCTGACTCGGGCCTACCAAACAATATAAACAAATAATCTAACATCTGTTAGATACTCCCCTTCTGGACGCTCTATCCTTAACTTACTTTCTCCAGGTCGACTGATCTTAGTGGTTTGGCAGGCTCACCAATAGCCTACCTCTGTACAAATATGTTCCTTTCTATGTGTAATATTATTTTAGTCTTACCTATGATAAAGCCCTACACATGGGACTTTTGGACTAAATTAGATAAGGGCTAATAGCTAATGTATAGGGCGCGACCCTATACCAGTCCTATCTGATATACAATTATCTAAGTCATTTTACTTAGGGTTAACTGCCCATAAATTTTCCTTGAAAACCTTTTCTTATCAAATTGATTTAAACATTTAAATCGTACTTTAAACAATGAAAATATACACTCTATTCTTTACTCAAAATCACCTTGCCATGTTATATACACTTTACACAAATCTTTGTTGATGAAAACATTTAAGCCTTTGAAAGTACCCCTTTCAAATCCATTGAAAGTACCCCTTTCGAAACCATCAAAAATACCCCTTTTGAAACTAAGTAAAGCCTTTTTATAACCTAGACTGAAAGGCTAGAACATTCCTTTCAAAACCATTCTTAATCACTTTACAAAAACATTGGAAAACCTTCCCTCCAAAAGCTTTAAAACCTTAGACATCCTATCTTTAAAACTCTTAAACATTTCCTTTCGAAAAAATTGGAAAACCTTTCCTTTCAAATCTTTTGAAACCGTTGGAAAGCCACCCTTCGAAAGCTTCATCAAACCTTTCGAAAGCAATAAAATATCAAACTTTTTGAAAGCCTTTGCGTTTAAGTAAAACATGCGGAACAACCTTTCAAAATCATTTAAAACCATCTCCTTCGAAACTTTTTTGTTCTACCTTTGACAGAACAAAAGGTTCATAAAACATTTAAGTCGAAAGCACTCTTTCGAAAGCATTTCCTAAGTAAAGAAGTGATGGTGTCAAAACCAACCCTTCGAAAGCATTGGAGAAGCGCCCTTCGTTTTAAACAAAATATACCTTCCGAAATCATTTGCTTCGAAAGGTAGAAAAGCGGCAGCTAGGGGTTTCAACCCCTTCGAAATCATTTACTTGAAACTAAAGGCACAACAACATTCAAAATCATTCCTTAAATAAATTTGACCCAATCAGAAGCCAATCAAGTTGAAAGCATACTCTTTGAAAGCAAAGCAGGCGCGTTTTCATTTGAAAGCAAAGTAGCGCTTCGACCCCTTCGGAACACCTTCTTTAGACCCAATACCTTTCGTCTATATCCAATTTGCTACACACCTAGTCTTTGATAGCATGTGCATTGGTTTCAGTGGTGAATGTGGAGGAACTACTAACTCGGAACCCCATGTGCTGAAAGTGGCGAAATAGGTAAAAAGCCTGCTTAAACTGAATTTTATTTTTTTAAAGTAAACTTTTCAACTAACCTATCCTTGTTTATTAAAATATGATTGGTTGCAAATTTTCTATTTCAAAAACGCTGCAGAAATTTCAAAATTAAACAATTTAAACAATTTACAATATACCCCTTCTCCTTTTATAAATATATAAAACATTTAAGTCCCCAACCTGAATTAATTTTATATATCTATTAAAACATGTAGGAAAATTAATTTTATATATTATTTGACTGTAAGTAATTTTTAAATCCAAATAATCAATTTTCTCAATAGAAATTTAATATTAAATCCACATTAACTTAGAAAATTATGAAAATTGAAACCCATCTCTAAAATATCATTTCCAATCTAAATCCAAAATCGCAAGGCATTTTGATGTCATTATTAGGGTTTTCACATTAAAACATATCATAAAACCTATATGAATAAGCATAAATCATCCGCAAACATATTTATAAGCATTTAATCATTCAAAAACATGGCACAACCTTGGAAAATAAATCGAGTTTAATCTTAAAGCCGATAATGATAGAAAATATGAGATGTAGTCATTATTCACCTTAGCTCTGAGATTAAGGATTTGAGATTTGATCTTGATTTTTTTGCTTAAGCTTTTCCTTTGAAATCTTGTTTATCTTCTCTTTTCTTCGCTTAATAGTGGCTGGCCTCAAGTTTGTTTTTATTTTGTGAATATAGAAATGAATGTGTGAATGATGGGATTAATGTTTTAGGTTAAAAGGATGTGTCCTATTCTTATTTTGCCTCTTATCTATTTGCCTCAACATTTTTAATTCTTTATTTCATTTGTATATGGCACAGCTACCCTTACTAATCACAAATCTCAACCCATTAACCTTTTTGCATTATTTCATTTATTTTACCTAATTAAATTTTCCTAGTAATGTTACTAAAAATATGGGGTGTTACACCCAAGTCAGCCAATAGGTTTCTAGTTAGCATAGGAAAACTAATATAAGTTCGCAGTAACCCTCGGGAATACTATACCATTGAATGGACCATTTACGAGATTGGATAATTATAGGAATGTGTAACCCTTGACCCTTGTGATTGGTGGCCTATTCATTTTAACCCATACATGCATGATAGGTTGTTGATGTTAAGATTATGTTCTAATCGCTTTGGATATATGATACGCTATAGATGACATATTATTTGATAGGGTATTAATGAGAGGAAACTTGTTCCCCATAGTGGCATGGTCTTACTTAACACCCACGTATTAGTTTGAGATGGACTATATTATTTACATTAGCTTTTTTCTTGAGCCGTAGTATTGATTTCCCCCTAAACTTTCGGGTACTTGGTTTGGAAATGGATAGGGCGAGAGTAAAGTATTTCATATTTTTGACAAATAAGCTTGTAGAGATGTGCAAAAGCTGAGCTACTATTTAAAGTTTATTTCCACTGTACAATAGTTTAACTGCTTCTTATTGTTGCTGGAAGTATGTAATGACGGGTACTACAACCATCTAAGTAGTAAATCTCTTATCATCCTTGGGGCACCTTCATATGTTGATCTTGGAGTTATATCTGTAATTATTATATTTTATCAGAACAATATAATCATGGGGTTATGTGATTAAAATGTAATGAATTTTTTAATAAATGAACGAAATTATTTTGTGATTTTTTTAAATTTTATACTCTTATTTTAATGATATATAAACTGATCTAATTTTGTCACTCTGAAATAATGTAAGGTTGACTGCAACATTACCAGTACTGATTTTTGAGCCTCAAAATAGGGGATGTTATACCTTGGCATCTCAATATAAGTTTACATAAAACATAATAAGGTTTTGAAACAACATTACCCAAGTAAACATAAAAAAGATTAAATCAAGGAATAGGGATATCGATATAATAACATACTTGTTATTACGTATATCTATTTATACTCTCTTCTCAGTCTTAGACCATTCTTCTATATCTTCTGAAAGCCTATATGCAAATTGCGAGAAATAGATTTTAGTGGACGACCAGACTTAGGAGGCAGACGTACTACAATTAAGGAAACATTCTGGCTAATGCTAAGAACACTAACCAAACAACTAAAGTGAATCTGAATGGTAATTTTAACGTGGACGATGGAACCGCACTAGTTGATATGGGGATTATATATCAGTCCTTCTTTAATATGATGAAAGTTGGAGCAACAACAGGGTCGACTGGAGTTAATGCTAGTAATGCAGAAGCCCCCGTGCAAGTAGTAACTAATTGTAATAATTATGCTGTATTAAGTCAAGATTATGCTAGATTGGGAGGAAGGCCATTCTTAGGGATGGAGAATGCCATCGAAGTGAAGGACTAGCTTCTTCAGTGTGAAAGAATTTTTGCTGATTTGGGGTTGAATGATGATTAAAAGAGGAGAGCAACTTCAAGGCAGGTTCAGAGAGCAGCTATATATTAATTGAATAGTGTGATGATGGAAGTTCCGAAAGAGGCACTTAATTGGGCTGATTTAGAGAGAGGTTTAAAGAGAAGTTCTTGTCTAAAGCAGCTAAGTCGACCTTGTTTAGGAATTTTTCGAAGTTGGAACAAGGCGATTTGAATATTTTGGAGTATGTTACAAAATTTGATGAGCAATCAAGATATGGAAAGCAATCATAAATACTCAGCTTAGAAGAATGAGATGTTCATTAAAGGACTAAATTCATCGATCGCTAGGGCAACAACGCCACACTTAGAGACCTATTCAATGTCATGGTGGACATGGCTTTAAGGAACGAAGGTCTACTTACATCTATTAGAAAGTACAAGTCTATGGAGACTACAAGCTTCCTAGGTAGAAATACGATGTTCTTTGGTAAGAAGGGAGCTTAAGAAGGTAGGGCTCCAAAAAAGGGAAAAGTAGAAGTAACTTGTTATAAATGTGATAAGAAGAGGCACTTTGCTAATGAGTCTTATGCTGGTGAGTACTAGATGGTTGTTGATAAGAAAAGAGTGAGATGCTATAACTGCGATAAAATGGGGGCATTTCAATAGCGAGTGTCCAAAGCCAATCAAAGCTCAAAGGGAAAAGGTTTTCATTTTTGAACCTATGACTTCTAGACCAACTACAGCAAAGAAGTGAAAGGCTGTGTTAGGAGGTATACTTTTTATCTATAACATTCCTGTTAATATTTTATTTGATACTAGAGCATCACATTCTTTTATCTCTAAATGTTTGGTAGATAAGTTAAATCTAGAACCAACATACCTTATTACATCTCTGTGGGTTGCAAACCCAATAAGTGGTTATGCAACTCTTCGGATTAGATGTGACCATGTAGAGTTTGAGTTATTAGGTCATTTATTGGCTTGCAAGCCATATTTGTTTGAATTTTCTAGTTTTGGTATATTCTTGGGCAAAGGTTGGTTAATTCAATATGACAGTAGAATATTTTGTCAAGATAGAGTAATATCCTTAAAGCATCTCGATTTTTGTGATTAAATTATATAATTCTTAAAAGAACCGAGTTTCGAAGTTGTGATGTTGGGTGCCATAAAGGACGTGGAGGATCAAATTAATCAGGTTTTATAGTAAGAGAGCATGCCGATATTTTTGAGCTTGTTATTAGGACTACCATCGAAACATGCTATAGCGTTTCAAATAGATCTCATACCTAGTGCTAAACCCTATCAACCAACTTTTAAGCTAAAGAAAATTTCAATTGGACTTAGAAGATTGAAATAAGAACGAAATAATTCATGGATTTGGAAATAGATTAGGAGTATAAAAACAAGTTGGAGAAATTTCAATTGAATTGGAGCTAAGTATATAGCTTAGTAACGAGCTGTATAGGTCGGTACTGATCGTTTCTTCTATTCCCCTTTGCAAATTCAATACATCTCTTATACCACTCTGACTACTCATGATCAAGTGGTTTTCCCATGATTTGGATAAGCATTTCTAGGGATTGACGAAAAGAAAGTAAAGAACACAACTATCGGAAAGATCACTAGAACCGACTTAAAATCAATAGAATGGAGATTGAAACTCACCGGATGAAAGATAGCAGGGCAAAGCAAGCAAAACAATTTAACTTGCACCAAGATCTACAGATCCCTAACTTAGATCGGTACTGAGGGATGATCTTGAGTCGTGGGACTTCAGTCTCCCTAGCATAACATTGGACTATCTATCGGACGTCAATGCAAGCAGGCTTCGGACCCATTACCTCTATTTCCCAATAAATACAAGCCTAGCTGCAACCAAAACATAATCTGATTTCTCTATCATTGAAGACTTCTTCTTCTTCTTCACTCCTATTCTCTACCTCTCAAACACTCTAGAAACTCCATTGTAAATTTGAGATCCACTAAATTGTGGTCAGATATGATATAACTCATTATAATCTGAAGATAAGATAGTACATAACAAACTATAAAGTGAACGTAGGCCAGAGATTGCCGAATCACTATAAAAATTCTTATGTTTCCTTTTACTTTTCTCCTAGTTTTACTTGCTTGATCTGGGTTTTGTACTACTTTTACACTATTTTAAAAGAATTAGTGCTTTCATATGATATTTGGGTGTTGATCCATTTTCTAGATGCTTTTAATTAGAAGGAAACTAGATTTCACAACCTATAGCTTAGATCTTAAATTTGGAGAAGTCAAAGAGACCTAATACTAGATCTAAGGCTAGAGTAAGTAAACCAGAACGTAGGGGAAACCATGAGGTGTCCTCATATTCTCATCAATCCATCTATATAACCAGAGAAGGGATAGAGAAAAGGATGAAGGAGATGTTGGATGGATTAATGGCTTGACAATAAGAAATGCTTAAAGGATTCTTTCAAAGGATGGGATAATAAGGAATAACTAGGACTATTGGAATTCAGAACCAAGGACAAAGAGCTAATGTAGGAACATCTAGAGTTGGAGTGGAGCAACCTAGAATAATTCCCCCATAGGCAGAAAAAGTCAGTACCGACCCAAATCTACTCAATACCAAGAGAATGATACTCGGGGGCAATGTTGGTATGACTGCTGGATGCCGGGAGTCGATAATTCTAGAGATAGGAACATGAATAAAATGCGAATGGTCAACAACCAGAAGAGTATGTGCTACAACTTCCCTATAGGAATAGAGGATAGAATAATATCAAAGGATTAGGGTGGAATGATAATGTGCAGCTGGAGGAGTATGTGCTGGAGTTCCCCTACAGGAGTGGGGGAAGAATGCAGTTGGTGGCCAGAAACCTCTGTCAGATGATAACAACATGATGCTAGAGTAGAAGAACAATTATAAATGGACCTTTCAGACCAAAGTCTAGAGGGCATGAACAAGAATCCATTCACTTCTAATATTTAGAATGCAAGGAATCCTCCCGATTTAAAGCTTTCAATGCTGGAAACATACAATGAAAAGTCGGATCTGATGGTTCATTTGATTAGATACATCCGACATATGGAGGTGTTGGGCCCTTCTAATGAGGTAATAGGGTAGGCCTTCCTATTATACTTAATGGACTTTGCGGCGATATAGTTTAGACAACTATAGAATGGGTCCATAAGCACATGGACCGATATGGTGAATAATTTCTTAAGACGGTTCAGAGTTCATATCTCACTATTGAAGAACAAGATCAAGCTATCTAGCATGAAATAAAGAGCAAGAGAGATCTTGAGAAGCTATTTGACATGGTTCAATGCAATAGTTGTAGTCATCGATAAATTAGATTCATCTAAAATTTTAATGGCGATAGTATCTGGAGTCGCGAGAATGATCGACTTCAAAGTTGCATGGGAAAGGAATGCACTAATGGATCTAGTAGAATTCTACCTTGAAGTTGAGAGATGTTTACATCAGAAAGATGCTAAAGCTAAGGATGCTGAAATAAATGCTATGGATGATAGAGGACTTTTTAGAGTAAAAAAGCAGAAAGGATAAAGAAAAAAGAAGAGCCGACAATGACTTTGGAGAATCAAAACGGCAGAGGAGGGAACCAAAGTTCTCTTCTTGCAACGAGCTAAAGTAACCCGTGAAACGATATATCTAGACACTAAGGGCAGATCCCCTATCGAAAGCAACTAGGAGAGAGCCTACTGATTGAGAGAAAAGATCTAGAAAGTTTTGCATCTTCCATGAGTTAGATGGATATGAAACGAATGAGTGTCAATACCTTTGTGATCTGATAGAAAAAATGGGTTGGAGCAATCAGCTGTAGCAGTATGTGAGGAACCAAACTACAATGGTGCGGCTGGAGCAGCCACCATCTACAGCGAACACATCAAGGAATAACCAATGATCTAGTTTAAGACTTCAAATCCCTTGATCGGGATGGTCAGGGGTCAGGTTTGATTCCCCCGCTCTTCTTTTTCTTGTTTTGAACAACTAGTTTAATAATTACCTCAACCACTTACACATGTACGAGGCTAGATTGGCCTCTAGGCATGGTCTAAGTCGGATGTCTAGGATGGCTACTTCGGACATGAATAACCTTGGATCACTTACACATGTACAGGACCTAGATTGGTCTGTAGGAAGGCTCTAGGTTGGGTGTTTGGGATGGATAATTAGGATTTCTATTTGTTTGCTTTGATTTGAATATTTGAACTTTGAAAAATCCACATTGAATGTGATGACTAATATTGATCATGTTAAATCTCGATTGAAGAGTTGGGATCATAGTGCATGGTGTAAGTTTCCTTACCAAAAACCCTGGCCGACGAGTCGAGACCGTAGTGTAAGGTGTAAGTTCCCTTGCCAAAGAGCGAGTGGATGGAGTATATGATAATAATTGCATTAAGTCTCGATTAGAGAGTTGGGACCAGAGTGTAGGGTGTAAGTTCCCTCACCGGAGAGCCAATGGATGGACTTGTACGAAAAGTAAGTCCCCATACTGGAGAATGAGCAGATGGGCTTGCTTGGTCATTAGGTCCACTTGTGGGAGAGAAAACGAATTAGATTCAATAAGAATCCAGAGGGATTGAAACCCTAAATTAGGCAACAAGATGATCAAGAGAGAAAAAAATCCTTGACTGGAAGATCAATGGTCTGACGAGGCCAGCCTCGGAGTGGATGCAGACTTGATCAAAGGATTGAAATGCCTTTACAACTAGAGAAAGGAAGATAAGCCTTGGGTGAACACAGGATGGCTTGGATTTATGGAATGACACTTCCAGATAATTCACCAAGATTGGGATCAATGAATAGCTAGAGAGCTCAACTATCGAAGACTGATTGCCAGAATTTGATCTTGAGAAAAGCACATCTTACATTCAAAAGACATACTTTAGAGGTAAAGTGTTAATCCACTTATAAGCCAAAGAAGATTTCAACTAGACTTGGAAGATTGAAACAAGAACAAAATGATTCACGGACTTGAAAAGATGATCAAAGAAGCAAAAAATCAACTCGAGAAATTTCAACTGAATTGGCGATAAGTATATATCTCGATACCGAGCTATATAGGTTGGTACTTGACCTAACATTTCTCCCCATTCCACTTTCCAAACTCCATACATCTCCTATACCACCCCAACTATTCGTGATCAATTGGTTTTCCCATGATTTGAATGAGCAATTCCACTGATTCACGAAATGAAAGCAAAGAACATAGTTATTTGAAAGATCACTAGAATTAACCCAAAATCAATATAAAGGAGCTTGAAATACATTGGACAGAAGGTAGAAGAGCAAAGCAAGTAAAATAATTCAACTTGCACCAAGGTCCATAGGTCGGTACCGAGCTAACTTAGATTGGTACCTAGCTATGATCTTGAATCATGGGACTTCGCTCTCTCTAGCACATCATCAAGCTATCTCCTAAACAACAGTGTAAGCTGACATCTGACCTATTCCCTCTATTTCCCTATAAATACAAGCCTAACTGCAACCAAAACAGGATTTAATTTCTCTGCCATTGGAGGCATCTTCTTCCTCACTCCTATCTTGTACCTTTCAAAAACTCTAGAGACTACATTGTAAATCTGAGATCCACTAGTTTCTGATTAGATTTAATATAACTCACTATAATTCGAAGAGAAGACAACAATTAAAAAACTATAAAGTGGACGTAAGCCAGAGATTGCCAAACCGCTATGAAAGTTCTTATGTATCCTTTTACTTTTCTGCTATCTTTACTTACTTGATCTAGGATTTGTACTTCTTTTGCATTTATTTTAAAATAACTGGTGCTTTCATAAAATATTTGGATGTGGATCCATTTTTTTGGTTGACAAACCGAAAAGTAGACGGCCTAGTAGAATGACACCTACCGTGATGAAGGATTTAATAGTGCAACTAATGGACTTAGAAGTGAAATACTTCATTAGACTAAGCAATTCACTTTAGGAAGCTATAGTGATGGTCCTAAAGAATCCAAAAGGGTCATTAAGAATGTATATTGATTATAAAAAGCTAAATGAGAAGACGATAAGTAATCTATATCCTTTGCCAATAGTAGATGATTTATTCGATCAATTAAGTGGAGCCACGGTGTTTTCACAAATAGACTTAGCAATAAGGTTCCACTAATTAAGAGTGGCGAAGGATAGTATACCACTGATGACATTTTGAGCAAGATATGGTTCATATGAGTAGTTCGTCATGGCTGATCAACACACCTACTTTCTTTATAGACTTAATAAACCAAATCTTCTGATAGCATTTGGATAGGTTTTTGTTGGTGTTTATTGATGACATTTTGATATATTTTAAGAATGAATGAGATCATGAAATTCATCTAAGAATATTGCTAGATTACATGATTTAGCATCAGCTAAAGGCGAAGTTTCCAAATGCCATTTCTAGAAAAGGGAAACGAAGTTTCTTAGGCATGCAGTTTCAAAGAATGAATTACCTATAGATCCATCGAAGATTAAAGCTGGAAACAATTGGAAAAAAGTCGAGATAGCCGTCGAGATTAGAAGTTATTTGTAGTTGGCTAGCTATTAATAGAGAGTTGTTAAAGATTTCTCTCATACAGTAGCATCGATGATTGAAATAATAAGGACAAAGGTAAAGTATGTTTGGATTGATAGATGTGAAGAAGCATTTCAAAAGCTAAAGCATTTATTGATCATTGCATTGGTGTTAGTTGTTTTAGGTTGGAATAAAGAATTATGGTGTATATTAATGTAGGCAGAACTGGATTAGGAGTTGTATTGAACCAAAGAGGTAAGGTTATTTCCATTGCTTCTTGGCAGCTTTGACCATATGAAGTGAGATATCCTACTTATGATTTTGAGTTGGCGACAATGATCTTTGCACTGAAGGTGCAGAGACACTATCTGTTGGGAGAATGATCATATTTACGGATCATAAATCGTTAAGATTTCTATTCTCTCAAAATGGGTGGAGTATGTGATGGCAAAGATGGCTAGAATTTATAGCAGCATATGACTTTGGGATTAAGTAAAAGTCAGGAAAAGGAAATAAAGTGGTGGAGCACGTAGAAGAAAACATCAAAATATGGTATTAGCGATGTTGTCTAAATGGAATTGTTAAACCAAAAATTGGTTCAACACCCGAGGTATATGCACAAGATAATATTATTCAATATGGTCCTACAATGCCCACGGACTTTTAGTATAGTCGTGAAGTTGTTTAGAAATTTGAATCATATATCCAAAGGTAAAATATGCAAGTCAAATAGTCGTGTAATAGCCATTATTTATTTATTAATGGACTAAATTAGCAATTTACATAAGTTACAGCCCTTTGTTTACATATCAATAGGCTTGATAGTCATCATACATGATAATCCTTAATTTAGACAAGGACTTAGAGGGCATTGTCATAAGTCAAAATTTGTCATATGCATATCCATAGTTCAATAATTATTAAATATGCACAATTCTTAGGAAGCAGGCTATGCAAAATTAGACGATAATAAGCCCTTGTATCCCCCTATGTGAAGTGTGTCATTGTGTTGTGCCGTACAGTGCTACATATTACTTTAGGAACTCAACAGAGTATGAAAAAAAATGCAAACAACGAGACTTCGAAATTCAACTGGGGTGACCATCATCGTTGACCGTCATAACCGTGCCATCTACACATTAGCGACCGATCCAAGTTAAAGTTCATTAGGTTCGTTTAAGTTACAGTTACATCGACGAATTCAAAGGGAAGTCGAATATGCAGTCCAATGATCAAGTCCAGTTATGCAAAGATGAAGCTTGTCGGAGTCAAGTGTTTGAGTACGAGAAAATTTTGTATCGAAGTCCAAACTCGCATCGACCAGCAGAAGACTTTGGTTTCGTATCGATGAAAGATTGTTATCTTCATGTTGATCGAAACTCAACAACTTTGTAACGATCAGGTCATATGGTGTTTCGTATCGATCGAAGATCATTCGTTTCGTATCGATCCCCAGACGTGAGATTCATATCGATCACCTACCATAAGTTTCGTAACGATCGTTGGCTCTTCAATTTTGTCTCGATCGTCTCGAATCGATACAAATAGTCACCATGCTAGATCGATACTAAATTCATCATTTTAGCATTCAGTTCTTCATCGATACGAGCTCCACGCCCTGGGTTGATGCGAAGCCTAGTCTTCTCTTTCCCTTCACCGATACAAAATCAAAGCCGAGCAACTTTTTGCCAATTCCTTCGTCTCCTTCCTTACTGCTTCTTCCCCAAATGGACATAACACCATTTCCTTCCTCCCTCAGCCTTGCTCTGTGCCATCTCCGACCTCAACATTACCAGAGATCGGCCATGTATGTGAATGGGGTAATAATTGGATTCGAATCTCGTCGTTCGTAACACGAGTTCATCAATTCATTACCTGATTACAATGGTAAGTTCGATGGATGGAAAGTTTAGTTCAGTTCGAAGGCAAGTACAATTTCCTTTTCTTGGGTCTCTCAATCGATATGAAGAAAAAGCAGAAAAGTCAATAAGTAAAAGTTTTCTAAGTGCAAAGTCGCGTATTTATATGGGTGTGAAACCAAGAGTAAGAAAAGTTTCGCCTCCCAGTCAAAACGACCGGTTTCAATAGGTCTATCATCGGATCGATACGAATTAGTTATTCTTATCCATCGACTCAAACTTTATCGATACAAAAGGAACAACCAGAATTGCACTGGAACCATATGACTCTATCGATATGAAAGCGTCGTTCATACCCATCAGTAAGCATTCCATCGATGCGAAATCACAATTCCGTAGCCATTGCTCTGGAGTCAACAGAAACTCACATCCATCGATACGAACATGAATTTTCAACTCCTCGAATTGATCCAGAGAGGATCTATATGGAGAAAAACTCCAGAAAAACCATCAAGTGTTGTTACGGCTAGAAATTTCACACCGATTCAGGAGAGGATCGATACAGAATTCGATAAGAAAAAACTGAAAATGACTTGTACACGTGCAAACGTCAACAAGAGTCAGGTTAACGTATATGCATGTACTCGGTCTAATTTTCAATTTTAAAAATTCACAGGTCGAACGCCCACCTGATGAACAATTACAATTACAAATAGCAATCAGTTACAACAATATACAGTACAACAATTGGCAGTCTATAGTTCATAATTTATGTCTTTATGGATCAATTAAAGATTACAACTTCCAACGAGAAGACGATAATTTTTTAACAAGTTAGATGGAACTATTTAGAGTGAAGATTATAGCTTGTCAAAGCACATCGTATTCTCACAAGTCGTATTTTGGAGGGAAAATGTTATCCTTCCTTTTGGCAAGGCCGTGATACCAAGAACATAACTGGAAACCAAGGGCAGTCCGTCCTGATGATTGGTTATACGCAGGCTCACTGTGGATATTGACGAATTTAGTCCGTGTCCGGATCAGGCTAAAATTGACAATACATGACAAGCAAAGCTGTGAAAGCCAACATTCCAAATTTAAAGTCAACCAGAGTGCGTATGCTTGAGAAATGATCGATACAACTCAAGAAAGCAAACCGCCCGTATCCATCAAAACGCCATGCTCGGGTTGGTCTGTTCGAATCCATGAATAACCATCTTGTTCATGTCCATAAAGCATCCAGAGAAAATCTGAGTTCGTATCAATCTTATTCCAATCGATCAAAGGCACGCGATTTCCTATCTTTCAAGAGAACTGCACTATTCATGTCCATCAACCGAAAGGCTTTCTTCGTATCCATAAAGCATCGACTCTTCGCATCCATCTGTTCATATCCATCGCATTATCAGTTGTTCTATCCATCAAGTTAGAACAACTTTGATCGATACGAACAAGAACACATAATCGACACAAGCCATGCAACTTGGATCGATACGAACAGAGCCACGACACTCGATACGGACCGAGCCACTTTCATCGATACGGACTGAGCCACTTCCATCGATACGAACAAAGCAACGATCTTCGGTACAAACAAGGCGGAAACCTTAGGGTGACTAAGTCAACCCGGCATCGAAAGTGGAGCGATCCAAAAATCAAGAGCCACATCAACTCGCAAGCACGTGCTAAACATCGACTCGAAATGATCGACACGAATAGTATCGATACGAAGGGGACCGTGATCGAAAAACTCTAATTTGCATCAATCATAACTTGCAATACACAAGTCCAAATGCTATGAAATTTTCACAGGAGCTTACATACATCATAAAGAATGTTCACACCAAGTTTCGACTCGATTGGGTCAAATCTTGATCGATATGAAATTTGTTCTTATCGTTCACAGATCGAGTCGAAATAGGGTGGGATCGATCGCATGGGCCCATGCACGTGCCAAAAGTAGTCTCCCAAGATCTTAGTGAGATATTTTCGGTCTACGCCTATAAATAGCATCCCAGAGCCTATAGAAAGAGGATCTTTTGGCTCTTTGACATCCAGAGTCTACCAAAACCGTTGCTGCACTTCCGAGCTGCTGTTATAATCAAAATTCATCACTGTAATCTGATGTAGTTAGTTGTAACCAGCAAGCGAATATCAATAAAATTATCAACTTCATAGTGGACATGGGCCATACGCTGAACCAATCTAAAATCCTGTGTTTCTACGTGTTTTTCTCATCTTCTTTTGAAGTGTTTGTTAGATAGTTCTCTTCTTACAATTATATTCTTCATTTTTATCTCTTCAAATACTTCTGTAGAGTGTTATGCCCAATTTTGGTACAAACATAAATGAAATTGGCTTAGAGTTTATATATTCAATTTAAGAGTATATTTTATTTCAAAAACCATGGAATGCTCTTTATATGTAGAATTTAGTTATATAAGAGGTTTCTAAGATTTTAAAAGGAAGAAAATATTTTTAAAAGTTAATTATAGAATTAGAAACCCTATTTATGGTTTTATACAAAATAGAAAAATAGTATTTTAACTATTTAAAATATATAAAGGCTTATGAAACATTTAAATTTTATTTTTATAAATCAAACTTCTTTTCTAAACTAATATTTTGTTTTGTTTAATTATATTTTTCTCTATGATGAGAATATTGAATAAAAGGAGTCACAATACTGATTGGTATGAGACTTTCAGTAATATTTCTTTGGTTATTCATTGGACTCATAATCTGCATAAATGGATTTGTTATACGTTACAGCATTTGACGTTCAGTGATCATAATACTGATTAGTATGAGACTTTCAGTAATATTACTTTGGTTATTCATTGGACTCCCAATCTGGGTAACTAGATTAGTAATACCTTATGACATTGGACATCCAATAATATTTCTTCGATTGCTCTTCTGAATCATAGTATAAAAGATTACTATTGGTAGTGAGTGTAGTTTACAGGTATTGAGTAAACAAACAACACTAGTTGGCATCGATGCTTGTGTTGGTATTTTTTTGATAACTTTCTATAAGTGAGGAATACTAATATTTTATGGGTTAATTTCTTACAGAATGGTTTGATGTGTGCTCACCAGGCATTCTTTGTGCTTATCATATGCGATTGCATACTGGTCGACTGTATTCCTTAGGACTAGTTTATATATGAATATTGGTTGTGTTCCTACTTGACTAATGCCTATCTGAATTGCTGATCATGGGGTTATGCCCTGAATCTGTGGCATTGACCATATTATATGTGTTGATTGCTGATATCTGAATGTATGATGAAATGCTCTAATGCCACATTGGCCAAACAGTATGTTACCATTGGGCAGTAGGCTCCTGACCATAGTGTATTAATGGACGTAAAGTCACAATGATCGGGAATAACCAAGATTATGAGGTGTACTATGCACTATCCCTTGGAGTGAGCTGTGTGTTGGGAGGGCTTCCATAATGAATATGTATGATTATACGATTATACTGTATTATGCAGATGCACCCTGCAAACATCTATTTTGGGACAAGGACATCTTAACCCATAGGACCTGCTGTGTGGCCACCCGTCTTTAGATAGTTCTATGTCTACACACACATGTGTGTGTATGTGTGTGTATTTATATAACTTTTTTGTGTGTGTATGTGTGTATTATTGGGCTCATTGTGTGCTAGATCATACTGGTATGACTTATGATGATTTTGCATATGCTATTAGTTTTATATCTCCATTAGGTCCGATGGTCAAGATATGAATTATTGTATTTAGTTTTGGCATATTAATTAATGGTTTAGATGATATCTCACCCATATTACTCATGTGTTATTGATGAGGTGATTGACTGTTCTTTATTATATGTGGTATCTTATGTGCATGTATTGGTATTTGATTGATACATGTTGGATGTTATATGCTGCTTTGAGATACTTATGTTCATCCCATGCCAGCTGCTCTTATATATTTACATCTACCTTTTAGACATATTCTGACCCGTGAACTATTTATATAATACTCAGACCAGTATGATACATTTCTGATTCAGGGACGAAGAGACCAGCTTGTGATGGTTTGGATTAGTTGAAGGCTAGATTATTAGCAGTGTTTTGTATAATTATGTACTATAAGGTCTCATGTATGTATATCTTATTGGATTATATGCATTAGACTTACCTTGTATTTATTTGAGAGATAGTGGGTATTAATTCTTTTTATATAGACCCATCAATGTTTGTATGGTTATTTATATATTATAGTTGCATTGATGACTCTATGTTCTCTATCTATCATTTATTATAGTTCTATTATGGTAATACTTGTGTTTATTGCTTTCTGTCGATATCGAGCATGCATGGTGCTTTATATGTAATGTAAATATGTGTCAGTGTTGGACTAAATGTAACAACCAGATATCGCCTCCTTCTCCAAATTATCAAACAATATTACCCTATGATACTCTTTGGTAGTATCGGTATAGAGGTGAGTTATTACAAACATCGATCGACCACCACTATCATTACAGTGATGATTGATCGATGAACAAAGATGGCTAGAAAAATACGGATTTTGCTCGAGCATAACTCAAAAGCAGAACATTATTAAGGAAAGAAAATAAGAACAAAATACGAGTAAAAAATAGCATTTTTTTTGAAAAAGCTTGAAACTTGGAAAAATCTATAGCATTTACAATAGAGGAAGAGAAGGGTGTGTTTACATTTTATCAACGGAATATTGATTAGTCATGGGTTTCTTTGGAGCTTTTAAAATGCATTAATGGCTGAAAATTTAAGCTTCGGTAATTTAAATACCTACCATTTCAATCTCAACTATTGGATATGAAGAGCCATTAGACTTCGGCTGTCTAAGTGTAATCAGTGTCCTTGGCACTTCATACACGTTGGAAATGTGATGCATCCAGCTACGTTTAAAAAAAGAAAACCTTCTATGTCATTGATGAAGTGTCTTGTGTGGCAAGCATTAAATGCATTGCAAAATAACCAATCGACGATATCTTTGTTACTTGACAAGCCCACCCCTGCTTACAGGGATGGGCTTTGAGGGCAACATGTCGATCATATTTCTTGCAAGTATAATCAACTAACTAATTAAGCATATCCCAGCCCAATCCATGCCGGCCTAAGCTCTGTCTGACCTTATGCCAGCCCATCTACTCATCAATCCTTGGGGCATTTTCCTATCGGCTTGAATTTATACGATTTTAACAACCAACTCACTATACGAGGCTGGACTTAAGAGCGATTGGTCTTTGGCCTAGCTTCATCAACACCCACCTTCAATTGGGCCAAGGCAGCCCTTCATTTCATCCCATAGCCAGCCCGACACATCCCATGCAACTTAGTCCTTAGCAAAATTCAATTTTCCTCAACAAGTTTTGGTAACCAATGACCAGTCGATATAGCCGGGTAGAAGCAACTTGTCCACCTTACCATATAGACATGCAAAAGTAAAGACTAGTCTCATACAATCGGTCGTGATAAGTACTATAACAGATCTTCCAAAAGCACACCTACTCCTACAGCACGCTTTCAGCATTAATTAGGCACTAAATGAAAAGTATGTTCCCAATATGGAGGGGAAAATGGGCATGCTTCTCAGCTATATGTCTACTTTCACCTTTAAAATTGTCTCCCATCTGCCCATACAACTAGAATACTAGCCAAGCACGCTTCCTACTTACTTTCTATTATCAATCTCAGCCATTCATCGTCCATCTCCGCTATTATAAATAAATCATGCCTAACTGTATTAAGGGTGTTTAACTCTGGTTGAAATAGATTTTATGCCCAGAATACCCATTTCCATCAAGCAATATCCTCTCAAAGCTCTTAAGTTTAGAATCGTTGTAAACTAAGTGCTAATTTTCTTATTATTCTCTTGTAATTCCTTGTACTCATAAGTGATAAAATTAGTAAGAGATCTTCATAGTAGATGTAATCTCTGCTGAACCACTTTATATCTTGTGTCATTTATATTATCTGCTTGTTTGCCTTCTCATTTTACATTTTTAAGCCCAGTGTTAGTAACCAACCTTTTGCTAATACGATGCATAGTCTAATTTCTAAGCTGGCTAATTCTTTATTTAATAGCTTGTATACTTGCCTTCTTGATAATAGAAGATTCATTTTGCTACAATGCAATTATAGGGTGATGACCACATGTTATGACCTCCAATCATGATTTTAATGGTAATTATCTTGTTATTCATGCTATAAAGATTTTTACTAGCATTATAGAAAAACTATGAAAATGATATGTGATTCAATATGAAACGACATGAGAAGTGAAAAAACATCTGTATGTTATAAAGATATGATTATATTGTCGTTTGAGCAAGTGTCATTACTATGGTTCTTAGGAATTATGTCAGCGTGATGTGCTATTGGAGGTGTATAGTGTGACGGGCCATTATCGGGTATGACGCTTTGGCCACCTACGACTACCGCCCTATAACTTTGGCACCCAACATACACATATAGTGCGCTGCTACGGTGCCTGACTGATGTAGAGCAATAATCAGGATTATCATGTAAATAGATCAATAACAGAACCAGTTGCATATCTTACAGTGCATCGAACAAAATATAATAGTCATCACGTAATAAAATTGGCGAGACAGAAATACCTGAATGAACAATAGATATTAGAGTATATAGATCCATACAAACATACAACATAAGAGATAAAGTTTATATAACTGATAATAAACTCAAAACAGATAACTGTCCCAAAATAGATAATATCCGTAGAATAAAATAAATTATGATTTTTGTTTGATGATAATAAACATATATATAGTCCTTTAAATGTATTTGTTGTAATATTTTATTTTTCGTATAATTGAATCAATATTTGTTGAATAAAATAAATAACTCAGTATTCATATTTAAACAAATATTTATTCAAATAAATATTTTATTACAAATTCAAATAGTACAAATTTGAGCTCCCACTGTATTTACACATTTTCAATTATAATACAATTTCACTTTACAATTTTCTCCTCACTATATATTCACTCTCACTCGTATTTAATCTTCAACTCTACTTCAGCCTATGTCCAACATCTGAGCTATCTGCAAAATAAACACCAACGTAGTGAAATTGAAAAAAGAAATATTTCACAGTTCACAATGAAGTATGTATTTTGAAAATATTATCTACCTTAGTTATTTAGGTTGTTCATCGTCATTTTTTTAATTCATCTTACACGAATAACTTCTGACATGCACAGTGTATCACTGTACATGCCACAAGGTCGTGCACACCGATATACACTTGCTTGTTAAAATTACAAGGACATGTGAGCACAATGTCAGACCTAAGCAAAAGCTGGATTCAACTCAGGTGCAATATAAAAACAAAAAATCACAGAATGATCAAGTACAAGCACAAGTACAAGGATGCAAACCATGAAATAAATAGCAAATGAACAATACAGACTCGAGTGAACATGTTCAATGAAATTGTCAGGAGCAAAAAATGCAACAGAAAAAACTACAAAAACTCAGAGCCAAACAACAAGTATGCTTGTGCACAAGGAAGGATAAGGCTGTTTAACTCAAGGCAAGTACTGCCTTCACAAATGACTTGAATAATACAAAACTGAAGTGTACTAGACTGCAAGACCACAACAACATGCATGCAGACCACATGTCAACATGAAGTGTTCAAGGTTAAGTACAGTATATCAACATATGGTGCACATGTATACAGTGATGTACACATGAAATGACTCAACCAAAGCAGACCACACATGAACCAAACTTCGAAAAGAAGTCAAGGTAGTTTTCTAAGAAATGCTAATGAACACAGCAGTTTAACCAGATCAATCTAGATATGAACACAAGACTTCAGATCACAACACAATGCAGACAAAAGGCAAATAGTGGCATGAACACATACAACTTAGATGAAAGAAAAACTAACCAAGGAATCACACAAGCACAGTAACACATATGCAACAAAGGAGACATAATACATATATATATGTGTGAACACACATGTATACATACATACATACATGTAGTGGAAACAAGACTTCGTTCAACATGAACTAAGAAAATAGTGAACAGTGATATGCAACAAGCATTGTTATAATAGGGAAGTAGTTTACATATTTACAGTAAATAACAGTAGCAGTTCGACCCAATCAAGGAGCAGAAAAATATTGCAGCGAAGTCAATTAGAGGTAACATGATAATCAAGTTTGAGTTCGGTTCGAAATATAGATGCCAATATATCTAGATGTCAAGATCATCTTAAAATTAAAAATGCCAAAGTCGGATGAGTAAACTACAAAAAAAATTCAAATCTATACAACCGATGACATTATGAAAAAGTCAGGAATCATCTCATCATTTAACCAAGAATTGAATGGCCAAGCAAAGTATTTAAAGAATTCAAATCAAAAAATACGAACGAGAATATACGGTTTCGTCCCCTATACATTAAACCTAAATTCATTATCGGCATTTATTGGAGTTCGATACCAAAATCCAATGTGTAAACTTAGAACAAAAACCAAAAAACTCCAATCGAGTTCAAGCATAATAGAAAATTCGAAAAGGGGAAAACACGTACCAATTCAAAGAACAAATCGAACTTGATATTGAAGCCTCAGTAAGACGAATCGAGGAACGAAAGCTTCTGGAACTTCCACTTCAAGGCAGCGGCTTCAATTAAGAAACCCTAACTCCGGAATTACAAAGAAACAAGGCGGCCGAAGATAGTACACAAAATAAAAGGGAAGATCGCTTATTTTTGTTTAAAAATTGGGCTACACTGTTATTGTTTTAATTGGGCCACACTATTTTTGTTTTATTATCAAATTGGGCCAAATAGAGAATTAGGGGTTTGTATTGTTTTTTATTATTGTTTGTTTAAATCAGACTCTAGTTTAACTAGGTTACGAACTACGACTTTGTAGTTCAAGAATTCACAACTCAGTGGCTGAGTTATGGCAGAGTTTTGAGCTTGGAGTTAGATTATTCAAGTTAGCGGGTGTCACAAGTTTACGTGTGTTTGTAAGCATCTAACTACTTAATTTCTAGTAGAAACCTTGGGGGCAGCACGTAGGTAGGTTTTTGCCAAAGCTGGGTAAATCTGTGTGTGATTTTTAATGCATTACTTTTTGTGTTTATTTTTATTTCAACATTAATTTTTATTATTATTAGTATCACCTTATTCACCCAAACAATCCTACAAGTGGTATCAAAACTACGAACAAAACCTATTTTCTTCTGTTAAAAAAATTGATTTTCTCAATGGCTTCTTTAAATAATGCTTTTGCTGAAGGTCAGTCCATAGTTAGACCATCCATGTTTAGTGGTGGATATGCTTATTGGAAAAATAGAATGAAAATTTTTCTGAAAACCATAGATGCATGGAATATTGTTGAAACTAGATATGGGACACCAACAATAATGGTAGATAATCAAGAAACTGAAAAACCTATGGATCAATGGACAGATCTTGAAAATAAATTGCAAAATGTTAATGCTAATGTTATGAATTCTATTATTTGTTCATTTGATCAAATTGAATTCAACTGTGTCTCACATTGTGGAACTGCGCAGGAAATTTGGCATACCGTTGAAGTGACTCATGAAGGAACCTTCTATGTTAAAGAATCTTGCCATGCCATGCTTAGTAGCGAGTATGGGAACTTCGCAATGGCAAAGGATGAAAGTGTCAAAGAAATGTATGGATGTCTTTCTAATCTCATATAGAAATCAAAATCCCTAAGAAGACCATACACAGAATTGGAAATAGTCCCAAAAATCCTTGGAATTCTTCCATAAAATTTTGAAGCAAATGTGACTGCCGTTCAAGAATCAAAGGATCGAAACAAATTAAAGTTGAAGAACTCATCGGAAATATCACCACTTGTGAGCTAGAAATCAAATTCGAGGAAGAACGTGAAGGAGTGGATACACGAAAGAAATCAATAGCTCTCAAAGGAACAATGAAAAGTGAAGATGACGACGACGGAGCAGCTTAATTGGCACTAATAATAAAGAGACTCAAAAGGTGGAACCGCAAATATGGAAATCCATCCCTAAATCAACAACTGAAGAAGAGAATCATCAAAGTTCTAGACAACTCAGAAGAGCAGGAGATCATTTTTCACAAGTGCAATAGACCTAGTTATATCAAACCAAATTGTCCTTAAAACTAATTCAATAAAGGAAAGAAACCAAAAAGGAGAAGTTTTGCAGCTACTTGGGAAAAAAGTGAAGAAGATAATAATAGAACTGGAAATGAGAGTGAAAAAGCAAATCTGTGTCTTCGTGGAGAAACAAGTGACAACGATGGTAATAAACCAAGTGAGGTATCAAAACTTACTCACTCTCAATTACTTATATATTTTTATGAAATAAATGGCTGTTTTGAAAGACATAAGGATAAGTATGCTAAAATTGAATCACAAAAGGATAGTTTGGTAGAAGTAAATATGAAGCTTAATCAAATGGTTCAAAACTATAGAAATACGTGCCCTAAGTGTGATAAGTGTCCATCATTTGAAGAGAAAATAAAAAAATCAAAAACTAGAATTAAATCGCTTGAAAATGAAAATTTGATTTTGAAAGAAAGCGAATATACCAGGAGAGAAAATTCTATTAAAAAAATGTAATTTGTTATTGAATGAAAATGAATCTCTCTAAACACAAGTCCAACAATTGTCTACAACTTTAAGAAAATTTTCCAAAGGAGAAAGATCGCTAAATATACTATTAAGGAAACAAACTGTTAATCCTATTAGACAAGGACGTGGGTATACTCAATCCGAAAGAGTTAGGAGTGAAACTAATCATGTCAACTCTAAGTGCACGATTTGTGCAAAAATTGGACACAATCAAAACAATTGCTGGTATAGACACAAATATGTGAAAACTACCAATTTGGGTTCCTAAAGGCGCGAATGTGAAATATCTTAAAATCAAACAAATCTGGGTGCGAAAAGGAACAAACATAGATTGTCTTGGTTCTACACAAACTTGGTTTTCAAATCTTTTGTCACTAACAATCGTGGACCTATAAAAAAAATATGTCACAAAAATCTTCTCTCGTGTATTGTTGGCAGGCTAAGGAACAACAATAGTGGTACTTGGATTCTGGCTGTTCCAGGCACATGGCGGACGGCAAAAAAAAGTTCGTTAGCCTAGAGAGGTACAAAGGTGGCAGACTTACAATGGGTAACAACGATAAATGCAAAAGTATCGGTAAAGGTATGGTAGGTAACGGTACATTTACCTTGAAGGATGTATTATATGTTGAAAATCTACACCATAAACTAATTTCAATCGACCAGTTTGTGATAAGGGAATGAATGTTATTTTTATTTTGATTTATTGTTGACCAATCATCAAAAGAAACATTATTTCAGGTAAGAGAAAAGGTATATGTTTAACATCCCACGGTTTGATCTATGGTATCCAACTTATAACTTTGAGTTAAATGGGTATTCAGATGCAGATTATGCTGGTAGTCTAGTTGATTGAAAAAGTACGAGTGGAATGTATATTATGTTAGGACATTCGTTAGTTGCATCACATTTCCAAAAATATATCTGCATAAATTTCATTTTCAACTGATTTTCAATCGGTAAATGTTTTTGCAAAACCCCTTTCAGGAAATAGTTTTGTCGACTTTGTCTCAGATTAGGCATTTTAGAAATTAGATTTTATATTTTTTGGATTTGGTCTTAAATGCCTAAAATAACTAATTTGACTCCCTACTGATTACCGAAAAGATAAATAGTGACCGAAAAAAGTAATGAATGTTGATAATAATCGTACATTATGACTTGAGACAGCATATTTATTAAATTTCTTTAAAAATTTAAACAAAATTTGTAATAACTTTGGCTGGTAAAAATTCCATGACCATCTCTATTCCTATCATATTTCTACGACAATTACTCATCAAAATCCAATATAGTATGTCAAAATATGGTATTTAAACAGCAAATTATTGGCCTTTTTAATTAGTTAGCAATAGAATCATCCAAAGTACTCACTCTCATTTAAAAGTCCTCATGGTTATGCATGGGTGAAGTACTTGGATTCTTTGATTATGTGCTTTCATGCTCATTTAAAAGTCCTCACGGTTATCCATGTATTGAACACGTATCAAAATTGGATAAAATATGTGAGTTGATTCTAACCCACTTAAAAGACCTCACGGTTATGCGTGGTTAGAAGATGCTTGAAAGTCATTTTTTTAAAATTGAGGAATACCGCCGATCTCATTTAAAAGTCCTAACGATTATGCATGGTTAGTGAGTATTTAAAAAGATTCCTGTCATAAATATACCACAAATGGACATGACTGTATGGTTTCTACGCCGTAATCACCCCTTTCACTACAAAATGGAATATGCGCCTAACAGAGTATTTATGATTTTTGTTTGATTTTTTATTGAAATTTAATACTTATACTCAATTAGGTATTAATGTTGTATTAATGTCTATCACCTTATCACTCTTTTGCTGATAACAAAAGGGGGAGAGAAGTTAAGATTTTGGCAAATAAGTTCAAAATTTTTATCTGTATATTTCCTTCTAGGTTCATTGAATTTTCTATTGTTTTTTTTATTTGCATATTTTTTGTTTTCATGCATATGTGAACGGGGAGCCTTGTTGTAGGGGAAGCATTCAAATAGAGGAAGGTAATAGAATTCTTCAAGGTCAAATACATTTAATAGAGTCAAAATCTTAATATATGTTTATTATCATCAAAAGAGGGAGGCTGTAGAATATAATAGCCTATGATTTTTTTGGTGATAATAAACATATATATATAGTCGTTTAAATGTATTTGTTGTACTATTTTATTTTTCACATAATTAAATAAAAATTTGTTGAATAAAATAAATAACTCAGAATTCATATTTAAACAAATATTTTATTCAAACAAATATTTTATTACAAATTCAGATAGTACAAATTTGAACTCTCATTACATTTACACATTTTCAATTACAATACAATCTCAATTTAAAATTTTCACCTCACTACATATTCTCTCTCACTTGTACTTAGTCATCAACTTCGGTCCAACTTATATCCAACATCTGAGCTATCTGCAAAATAAACACCAACGCGGTAAATTTGAAAAAAGAAATATTTTGCAGTTCATAATGAAATGTGTGTTTGGAAAATATTATTTTCCTCAGTTATTTGGGTTGTTCATTGTCATTTTTGTTAGTTCATCTTACATGAGCAACTTGTAACATGCACAGTATATCACTGTACATGCCATAAGGCCGTGCACATTGATATACACTTGCTTGTTAAAATCATAGGGACATGTGGGCACAGGGTCAAACCCGAGTAAAAGCTGGATTCAACTCAGGCATAATATAAAAACAAAACATCACAGAATGATCGTGTACAAGCACAAGCACAAGCACAAGCACAAGCACGAGATGCAAACCATGGAATAAAAAGAAAATGAATAGTACAGACTCGAGTGAACATGTTCAATGAAATGGTCAGGAGCAACAAATGCAACAGAAAAGACTACAAAAACTCAGTAAATATGCTTGTGTACAAGGAAGGATAAAGCTGTTTAACTTGGGGTAAAGATTGTCTTCACAAATGGCTCGAATAATACAAAACTGAAGTGAACCAGACTAAATACCACAACAACAACATGCATACAGACCACATGTCAACATGAAGTGTTCAAGGTTAAGTACAATATATCAACGTATGGTGCACATGTATAAAGTGATGTACACAAGAAATGACTCAACCAAAGCAGACCACACATGAACCAGACTTCAAAACAAGTTAAGGCAGTTTTCTAAGCAATGAAAATGAACACGGAAGTTAAACCAGATCAACCCAGACATGAACACAAGACTTCAAACCACCACACAATGCAGACCAGAGGAAAACGAAGGCATGAACACATACAACTCCGATGAAAGCAAAACTAACCAAGGAATCGCACAAGTAGAGTAACACATATGTAACAAAGGAGATAACATACCTATATACGTGCATGAACACACATACGCACACACACATGTGTGTGTATATGCAGTGGAAACCAGACTTCGTTCAACATGAACCAAGCAAATAGTGAATAGTGATATGCAACAAGCAATATTATAACAAGGAACCAGTTTATATATTTGCAGTAAATAACAGTAGCAATTCGAAACATTCAAGGAGTAGAAAAATATTGCGATGAAATCAATCAGAGGTAACATGATAATCAAGTCAGGGTTCGGTTCAAAACATAGATGCTAATATATCAGGAAGTAAAGATCATGTCAAAATTCAAAATGTCAAAGTCGTAGGAGTAAATACAGAGCAAAATTAAAATCTATACAACCGATGATATTATGAACAAGTCAGGAATCATCTCATCGTTAAGCAAGAACCGAATGGCCAAGCAAAGTATTTGAAGAATTCAGATCAAAAAATACGAACGATAATATAGGGTTTCAACCCCTTTAAATTAATCCCAAATTCATCATCGAAATTTATTGGAATTCGAGATAAGAATCCAAAGAGCATACTTAGAACAAAAACAAAAAAACTCCCGTCGAGTTCATGCATAACTGAAAATTCGAAAAGGGGAAACATGTTCTAATTCAAAGCACAAATCGAACTCGATATTGAAGCTACAGTAAGGAGACTTGAGGAAAGAAAGCTTCAGGAACTTCTACTTCAGGGCATCGGCTTTAGTTGAGAAACTCTAGTTCCAGAATCACGAAGAAACAAGGCGGCCGAAGATAGTATACAAAATTAAAGGGAAGATCGCTTATATTAGTTTAACGAATTGGGCCGGACTAATATTGTTCTAAATTAGGCCACACTATTTTTTCTTGTATTATTTAATTGGGCTAAATAGAGAAGGAGGGTTTTGTATTGTTTGTTTTTATTGTTTATTTAAATTAGACTCTAGTTTAACTAGGTTACGAACTACCGTTTTGTAGTTTGAGAATTCGCAACTTAGAGGCAGAGTTGTAGCAGGGTTTTGAGCTTAGAGTTAGGTTAGTCAAGTTAGCGGGTGTCATAAGTTTGCATGTGTTTGTAAGCGTCTGACGACTTAATTTCTAGTAGAAAACTTGGAGGCAGCACGTAGGCAGCTTTTTGCTGAAACTGGGTAAATCTGTATGTGATTTTTACTGCATTACTTTCTGTATTTATTTTTATTTCCGCATTAATTTTTTTATTATCAGTATCATCTTATTCAACCCCCTGTAGGGTGAAAACGATCTTACAATAACATTAGTTAGCTATATAGTATTGCACAATAGAATGATAAGCAATCACAATGAAAATAGTAATAAGACAGTGTAGCCTTTTGCTCATCACTTGTCAAGTTCCATGTACTCACCAGACCTGATATCCTCTACTCATTTAAAGTACCCGAAATCATAGGAAGCAAATCATGAAATCCTAAGTTAGACAATAGTCTGGTGTTAGAGGTAGAAACTCTCAAATACTATAAAGCCATTATACTAGGACAAATGGTATAGAAAATCATACTTGACATGTCCCTGCATTTACAGAATTAGCAAATAACACAAAATACATGCTACTCTACGTCGTAATCATCTTGGTGTACTATACGTCAAAGTACTTATGGGTGTTTTGATATCTATATTGATCATATCTACATCATGTGACATCCCAAGGGTGATAAGCAACCAAAGCAATCATGTCATCCGTCATCTGTCCTCACATTCACTTACTCGGTGGATTGGATATATGATACTCGTATGACCTCCCAATAAAATCAAGGCAACCCAAAGTCCCGATTCCCTGGTACTCAAATCCTTGCTACTCAATGAACCAGGAACTGACTGCATACTACATAACAGTACAAGGTGAATGGATTGGAACATCGTATGATCTCAGGCTTTTTATATGCCTAAGTAAGCGTCCTCACATACCTTTGCTTCGCATTTGCATATGAAATCTATGAATATCAGCAATACTTTTTCACATGTCATCCATAACAGTGCATATCCAAGAATTATCCTTAAAACTCCTGCCTGAAGTCATCGTGGTTTGGAATGATTCTCGGCAATCATTGTCCATCATTAATTTCCTGGTACTCATATGACCTCGTATAGGATATATGCTACTCGTATGACCTCGTATTGGATATATGATACTCGTATGACCTGCCCATATAATCAAGACAACACAACGTCCCAATTTCCTGGTACTCAAATCCCTGTTACTCAATAAGCCAAGAACTAGACTGGATACTACATAACAGTACAAGGTGAATGGATTGGAACATCGTATGATCCCGGGCTTTTTGTATTCCCAAGTGTGCGTCCTCACATATCCTTGCTTCGCATTTGCATATGGAATCTACGAATATCAGTAATCCTTTCTCACATGTCATCCATAACAGTGCATATCCAAGAATTATCCTTAAAAACTCCTGTCTGAAGTCATGATGGTTTGGAACGGTTCTCTGCAATCATTGCCCGTCATAGAATATCATCGTTTGTCCTATAACCTTCCTCCAATAATCCATTCAATCCAACTCGTAGCCCTCTATTCTGAATCTCGAAGTTCAACCATCCATTCTCGAAGCTGCCACTTCCTACTATGATCGAATTTTCGCCATCTTTGAACATATGTAACGATCGAAATAGATGAGAAAACGATGAAGAAATGACCCAAGGACGTAGGAAACAACTTAAGAAGGCAAGATAATGGAGATATCAAGAATAAGTGAAAAAAATCGACTTGAATTTTTCAACTCAGTACCTATGTGTCGGTACTGAGCCGACTCAAGTCAGACACACAAAATTCCCAAGTCGGACTCCAATCAAGCAGTGGAAGATGCAAAACAAAACAACTCAAAAAATTCTTTGGTCAAGCCAAAAGCAAATAGCAAATTTTCTTAGGTCAAATTCCAAGCAATCTTCTTTCTCCCCCCCATTGATTCAAAGCCTACCTGAAGCCAATACTTCAACGATCCAAGCAACGACGAACCAAGGCAACTATGGATCCAAGGCCCATAGTTCCAAGACTTCACTGATCCAAGGCCCACCGAACTAAGCCCCTTGGATCAGTCCAATTCAACACTTAACATTTTTTCTCCAAAGTATAACTTCAAGCGAACATGAATGTGAACCGAAGCACTCCTCCAAATTACTTGAAGCAAACCTTCAAATGACTCGACATGGCTCAAAGAAAACTTCTACCAACCCAAGGCCTTTGAAACATCATCAATCAATCTTTAGTAAACCGTAAATTAAGCAAACAAACTCCAAACAACTTGAAACTTGAAATGTAAGTTTAGGGTATCCTTTTTGATCCACCCTATGGATCGCAAGTCAATTAGACAACATGATCTTTATGGGTCAACACCGATCCAAGACTTGTTCCAAGAAATAAATCATCATTCAATCAGCGTTTTCAATCATTCAAACATCATACATTCAGTCAATCATTATATTTAATATTAAGTATGTGATCAGTTAAAGTTTAAACATGCTTTAGGATCCAATAATCATTTTAAAACATCGTTTCTAAGGTGTATAATGGCTAATAGGTAAGTGATAGGTCCTAATCACTCGCCTAAATTCAAAGAAAACCCAAAAATGCACAAATCCTAAGATGAATAACAACTCCAAGTGATCTCCAACAGTAATTCTCCAAATCCAGGCGCTAATTTTGTTAATCTCTCCTTAATGAAAAAATTGGCCAATTAATGTAGGTTTTAGGTTAGTTTTTTTGGCTTAAGTTAGTTAATTGAAGTTTTTCTCTCTATTTTGAAAGTGTGTAATGATGGAGAGAAGTCCCAATAGCCCTATCACGAAGCTAATCCTGAAATGGGTTTTCGGCTTAACCATTAACTCACTAATTACCCATTAAGCTATTCAAAATCAAGTGGAACTTCAAATAGACATAACTTCCAAATAGAAAGTCTGTTTTCCTATTATAACCACTCTACGATAAGAGAAACCATCATTCCGATTTTACGGAAGTAATTTATGTATCCTAATTTGGCTCCTATCAGAAGTTATATGCCATACAAGATTTTAAGGGTCAAAATTGCCTGCTAACCATTATAAGGATGAAAATGTCTTTAGTAATCATTTCCTAAAGTTAGTGTAACAAACGATCCTAACTAAAATAATATTAGTACTTACACTCCTTCGATATGTAAAATATGTGATGTCACATTCTCCTCCTTTTAGGAAATTTTCTCGCGAAATCCCAAACAAAAATCAATAAGGTTATCATGCACGACTAACAACCATAAACAAGCATACGCAACCATCACACATCAAACATTCATACACAACAACAAGTGAAAAGGTAACATCCAAGCCTGACCTAACATGCATGATACTACACTACGATATACTTCATGATATCATAAGTGAAAGTAAAGGCGATAAATAGAAAGTCTCACTAAGTAAGGAGCTTAGGATAAGCAGTGCTCACACTCCCCTCGGTCTCACTGAACCTTCATCATCTTCACTGTCCTCCACCTAAGCTGCTTTATATCACTTCAACGATATGAATAGGCCGTCAAAGCTTTCGGCTCAATCTTGGTATCATCTAGTTAATTCAATGCGATAGTTACGGCTGATTCGTGCATAAACTTTCACAAGTGAGAAATGAAAAATACACTGTGCACTCCTTCCATTCTTTGAGGTAATTCAAACCTATAAGCAAGGTTTCCAATCCTCTCTATTATCGAAAAGGACCTACAAAGCTCGGTGTCAACTTCAATTTACTACCGAATTAAATTACATTCTTCAATGGAGAGATCTTGGCAAATACGATATCGTCGATAAAAAATTCTAAATCTCTACGTCTGTTACCATCATAGCTCTTCTGTTTGTCTTGAGCAACTTTCATCCATTGCCGAATGACTTTGATCTTCTTTAAGGTTTCTCTAATCATATCTGACCTAAATATCAGTTTTTTCCCCGCTTCCCACCAATACAAAGGAGCATTGCATCGTCAGTCATATAGCGCCTCGAATGGTGCCATATCGATGCTGGACTGATAACTGTTATTGTATGCAAATTCAATAGGTTGTAAGTGATTACTCGAAGAGCCTTTAAAGTCTAATGTACAAGCCTACAAGGGAATCTCTAAGATACGATTCGCTCTCTTGCTTTGGCTGTCGATATGAGGTTGATAAGTCACGCATACATGTTGCTTTGTCCCTAATGCCTCTTGTAAGCTCTTTCAAAACCCAATAGTGAACAATGAATCTCTGTCACTCATGATTCTTTTTGGCACACCATCGAATCATACTATTCATTTCACATACAATTCGATTGGTTTGGTGGGCGTTCTACTTGACTTGACGAGTATAAATCTGGCACTTTTGGTCAATCGATCGACTATAATCAAATGTTGTCGTGCCCAGCTCTACACCTACGAAGTCTATCAGTAGAGTCCAAGGAATCTTATTCCTATTACCAGTTGGGAACTTCTAGCAGTTCCATCAACCACTAGGCATCTTTTACTCTGTCTTAACCAATTGGTAGTTCATGCACTTTGAGATGAATTCCCAGCATCTTTCTTTATCCCTTTCGAACAATAGTCTGATTCATATCACAATACATCTTATTACCGTTGGGATGGATATTCAATCTTGAATGATGTCACTCTCATAGAACCTCATCCCTCAACCCATTGACATCAGGAACAAACAATCTTTCATCTTTATAGAGCCAACCATCTCGGTCCAGTCCATCTTGTCTTATATCTTCAAACTCTACTCCAGCTTCAATATTAGTAATTACCTTAGATAATCTAGTATCATGCCTTTGACTATTATTGATCCACTTAATTAGTGTAGGCCTGATAGTCAAACTTTCCAATATATCTAGCTCTAGCTCACATCTAGGTCGAAAATCATATCCAACAATATACTCTAATAACATCTGTAGGATCGATTTCACCCTAGAGGGGGGGTGAATAGGGTGATAGTGTTAATTATAAAAATTAATCGCGGAAGCTTATAAACTAATATTAACACGGATCACAGAATATTACCAGCACAGAAATAAATAGCAAAGTAAATAAAATGCAGAACAGAACAACACAGAATTTACCCAGCTTCGGCAAAACCCTGCCTACGTGCTGCCCCCAAGATTTCTACTAGAAATTAGAAAGTCCCTCGCTTACACACGTAAACTCGCTATACCCGCTATTGACTATTCTAACTCTACGCTCAAAATCTTGACCACAACTCAACTACCGAGTTGCAAATACCCAAACTACAAACCGTAGTTTGCACCCTAGTCACACGACTAGAAATTTAAACTGTTTAAAAAGGAAAATACAAATTAAGAAAGCAAATTAAAAATTAAACCCTAATTAAAAAAATTCTCCCTTTTTAAAAAACAATAGGCCGGCCCACTTCTTTCAACCCGTCCCTTTCTTTTTCTTCGTTCGTTTATTCTTTTCTGGTGAAAAATAATGGCGACCTCCTCTTGCAAATTTTAGGGCTTTGTTCGTGAATCAAATTAGGGCTTTGAAGAACCGAATCTCCTTCGATCGAATTTGTGATTGTTCAAGATTTGCCTTGCTCGATCGATTTCTGGTTGTTGCTTACTTCGGCTCTTTGATGATTGAGTTCGATTTCTCGGTATGTAATTTGTGCCTTTTTCTTCTTTTGATTTTTCGTGCTTGAACTCAATGCATAAAATTGCCGATGATGATTTCTTTATATAGGGTTTGTAACCCTAGATTTGCGTTCGTTCGAATATATATGAATTTGTCAAATTGTTTGCTCTGGCCATTCGATTATACTTGAATGATTGAGATTGATTCTGACTTTGTCAAATTCGTATCTTTGGTTGCTTGAGTTCCACGGCATTGAGTTCTGACTGCTCCGTGAATTTCTTGTTTCGACTTGTTTGAGTCACGGCCTTGTATCACTTGTTATCTGTATTTCAAATGCCTGCAACTTGAATTTCAATGTTCGCTGTAGTTTAAACTTGCATCACTTGAGTTTATAGCTTGCCACTGACTTGTTGCTATGGGATTGAGCTCGAGCTTTGATTCATTGTGATTTTTGTATCACTGCTTGAAGGTCAGTTTGCCTTGTATCACTGCAAAAATGCATGTTATTGCATTCATGGTTTACTATCTGCATTCACTACAGTTTGTACATGCATTGCTTTTGTGGTCGTTATATTGTGCTCTCTGGTTGCTTTATTCTTGAGCTCGAGTTGTGGTGTTGGTCCTGACTTGTTTCATATTACCACATATGTGCACTGTCACTTGTGTTGATGTTGCATTGTTTATGTCATGTTGTTCATGTGATCTGCTGTCCACTGCTCTAATTTGCATTGTCTTACTGAACTTGATTCACTTCATGTTGCAGCTGGATATTGTTTCATCTGACTTTGGTCTGATGCTTGTTGTACTTGTAGTTGATAGCAGTTGTCTCTATTGCATTGTTGTACTTGTGCACAAACTTGCATTTGTGTACTGTCATGTACACTTGTGTTCAAGCTTGCATTTTGTATCTGTACTACTCTGTGGTTTTGGTCTGGTCATCTGGTATGTTGGCATTTCTTTGTGGTCTATTTATTCCTTGTGACATCCATGTTGCAACTGCATCTATTCACTTGAATTTGTAGTCTGCCTTGAGTTGAACCTATGTGTTACTTTTGTTTGACCTTGTTTTTGATTTGTTAGCTGTGCATTTTGTTTTGCACATACGAGTAGGCGAGGCAGTGCACACAGTGTACTGCAGCCACTTTTGTCCCTGATAAAATACTGATATGCACAGATACAAAAATATGATGACGAACAACCCAAGTAACTGAGGCAATATCATTTTTAAAAAATCATATTTCATTTAATATCGCAAAAATATTTCTTTTTCAATTTTACTGCGTTAGTAAATATTTTTGCAGATTTCTCAGATGCTGGATTCAAATTGGAATGCAGTTGAAGATAAATATGAGTGTGAGTGATATGTAGTGAGGTTGTGATGTAAATGTGAAATGTCGTATATTGTAATCAAAGTTGTATAGTTATAGTGAGAGCTTGAAATTGTACTATCAAACTTGTAATAAATATTTATTTGAATAAAATATTCGTTTGAATTCAAATTCTGTGTCATTTATTTTATTCAGCAAATATTTATTTAATCTGTGAAAATAAATAGTATATTAACAAATACATTTAAACGAATGTATATATGTTTATTATCATCAAACAAAAATCGTATAAACGCATATTCAACAATCTCCCCCTTTTGATGATAACAAACATATATTTAAGATTTTGAATATATTAAATGTATTTGATAATTTTTGCTCCCCCTATTTGAATGCTTCCTTTCTATATGATACTCCCCCTACATATATGACTCCCCCTACGTATATGCATACAAATAAAATGTGCAAATGAATCTATATGCATATTGAAAACTTCTTTGACCTTTTCTCTCCCTTTTTACAAAATCTTAACTTTTCTCTCCCCCTTTTGTTATCAGCAAAAGAATAATAGTAATAGAAAAGTAGAGATATAGTGATCGATATTAATTCAACATTAAAACTCAATTGAATATAAAAATTAAATTTCGATAAAAAAATCAAACAAAAATCATAAATCTTTTAATTGACGCATATTCCACTTTAGAATGGTATGAGTGATTTCATCAAATAAAACTATATAGTTGTGTCTATTTGTGGTATATTTATTTCAGGAAATTTGAATATCTACTAACCATGCATAACCGTTAGGACTTTTAAATGAGATTAGTAGTATTCGATTTTTATTTTTATTTTAAAAATGAATTCAAGTATCTTCTAACCACGCATAACCGTGAGGACTTTTAAATGGGATTAGAATCAACTTGTCTATTTAACCAATTAATTTTGATATGCGTTCCATACATGCATAACCGTGAGGACTTTTAAATGAGCATGGAAGCACATAATCAAAAATCCAAGTAATTCACCCATGCATAACCGTGAGGACTTTTAAATGAGAGTGAACACTTTGGATATTTATTTTATTGCTAAAAATATAATAAGTCGAAGCACAAATGATTTCCCGTTTAAAATACCACATATTGACATACTATATAGAATTTTTAATGAGTGATGGTCGTTAGAAATATGAAAGATATAGAGATGATCATGGAATTTTTACCAACTAAAAGTTCTATAATTCTTGTTTAAATTTTCAAAGAAATTTACTAATTATACTGTCTCGAATCATATTATTTGATTAATATCAATACTCATCTTATTTTCAATCACTATTTATCTTTTCGACAATTTGTAGGGAAAAAAAAATGTTAAATATTCAGCAAATTTCTAAAACACCTAAGCTGAGTCGTAGTTTGCAAAAACTATTTTCTGGTAGGGGTTTTGTAAAAATATCTGCCAATTGTGAATCAGTTGAAATAAAATTTATGCAGATATTTTCTTTGGATATATGATCTCTAATAAAATGATGTCTAACATCTATATGTTTTGTTCGTGAGTGATGTACAGGGTTATTTGTGAGATCAATTGCGGTTTTGCTATCACACATTAGTGGTACACGTTTATAACTTAGACCATAGTCGTGCAAAGTTTGTATCATCCATAGGATTTGAGCAGAGCAACCACTCAAAGCAATATACTCTGCCTCTGTTGTAGATAATGCAATACAATTCTGTTTTCTACTTGACCATGCAACTAATGAATGTCCTAACATAAAACATGCTCCACTAGTACTTTTTCTATCAACTAAATTTCCAGCATAATCAGCATCTGAAAAACCTTTTAATTCAAAATTATCGTTTGTTGGATACCAAAGACCAAACCGTGGGGTGTACAACAAATATCTTATGATTCTTTTAACTGCTTTTAAGTGAGATTCTTTTGGATTAGATTGAAACCGTGCACACAAGCATACAGAAAACATAATATCTGGCCTAGAAGCAGTAAGATAAAGAAGTGATCCAATCATACCTCTGTATTGCTTTTGATCAACTGCCTTACCTTTTTCATCACTGTCAAGTTTAGTTGTTGTGCTCATTGGGGTTCTAGCCGGTTTAGCATCTTTTAATCCAAATTTGTTGATGAGTTCCTTAATATATTTTGTTTGAGAAATGAATGTACCTTTATCGCTTTGTTTGACTTGAAATCCTAAAAAGAATTTCAATTCTCCCACCAGACTCATTTCGAATTTTTCCTGCATAACTTTTTCAAATTTCTCATACAACAGATTGTTAGTAGCACCATAAATAATATCATCAACATATATTTGAACAATTAAAATATCATCATTTTCATGCAACAGAAAAAGTGTGGTGTCTACACAACCCTTTTTGAACCCATTTTCAAGAAGATAAGTACTGAGACATTCATACCAAGCTCTAGGAGCTTGTTTTAACCCATATAATGCCTTTTTAAGTTTATATACATGGTTAGGATATTCATGACTTTCAAACCCTTCTGGTTGTTCAACAAACACATCTTCTTTTAAAATTCCGTTAAGAAAAGCACTCTTAATGTCCATTTGTCTTAGTTTAAATCCTTTGTAGCAAGCAAAAGCTAATAATATTCTAATTGATTCTAGTCTAGCTACAGGTGCAAAAGTTTCATCAAAGTCAACACCTTCAATTTGATTATACCCTTTAGCGACTAGTCTAGCTTTATTTCTAATCACATTTCCAGATTCATCATATTTATTTTTGAAAATCCATTTTGTTCCTACGACTGGATAGTCCTTAGGTCTAGGTTCTAAACTCCAAACATCATTTCTCTCAAATTGATTTAGCTCTTCTTGCATAGCTATAAACCAATTTTCGTCATTAAGAGCTGTATCTATGTCTTTGGGTTCTATTTCTGAGATAAATCCACTATATAAACATAGATCACACAAATTTCTAAAGTAGGAACGAGTTTGAACACCTGCGATAGGATTTCCTATTACCAATTCTGGAGGATGATCTGCTTTGAATTTCAATTTTTCTGGATCTAGATTCCTTCGGACTTCGTTTGTTGTTGCGGTTTCTTTTGGTTTTTCATTCTCATCTTTTCCATTCTCCTCTTCAACATTGCTTTTGGTCAATTCCTGTTCATTAATGCCTTCATCAAACTTCACATTGATTGACTCCACAATTGTTTTATTCCTTTTGTTGTAGACTCTATAAGCTTTACTTCTAGAAGAGTATCCCATGAATATGCCTTCATCAGCTTTTGCTTCAAATTTTCCTAACTGATCTCCTGTATTAAGAATATAGCACGGACACCCAAATACTTTGAAATAGTCAATGTTTGGTTTATTTTTAAACCACAGCTCATATGGTGTTTTGTCAAGAATTAGTCTAATCATAACTCTATTCATTACATAACAAGCTGTATTTATTGCTTCTGCCCAGAAATGCAAGGGTAGCTTATACTCATTTATCATAGACCTAGCCAATTCTTGCAAAGTTCGATTCTTTCTCTCAACAACCCCATTTTGTTGTGGAGTACGTAGTGCAGAGAACTCATGTTTAAAACCGTTTTCATCACAGAAATTTTCAAATTCATAATTTTCAAATTCTCCACCATGATCACTTCTTAACGAAACAATAGTGACTCCTTTTTCATTTTGCACTAATTTTGCGAATTTTGTGAAGTATGACAAAGTTTCCGATTTTTTAGACAAGAAATAAACCCATGTATATCTTGAGTAATCATCAACTAACACAAAACAATATTTCTTACCTCCTAAGCTAGCAATGTCATTAGGTCCGAATAGATCCATATGAACTAGTTCAAGAATTCTAGAAGTACTTACAATGTTTTTGGCACGAAACGATGATTTCTTAAGTTTTCCCAAGGTACATGCTTTACAAATGTTTTCTGTTTCAAACTCATGTGATGGCAATCCTCTTACCAAACTTTTCCTTTTTAATTTGTTTAACAAGTTCATACTAGCATGCCCTAAACGTCTATGCCATAAATTCACTTCTATATCCTTAGCTACCAAACATTTAGAAAGTGTGAGATCATCAAAAGATAGGGAATATATATTACCTTTCCTTTTACCTGAAAATATGATTTCTTTTGATGATTTGTCAACAATTTTGCATAGGTCAGAATCAAAAATAACATTCATACCTTTATCACATAGCTGGCTGATTGATATCAAATTGTGGTGCAGATTTTCAACATATAATACGTCATTCAAGGTAAATGTATTGTTACCTACTTTACCTTTACCGACTATTCTACACTTGTCATTGTTTCCCATTGTGACTCTGCCACCTTTGTACTTTTCTAGGCTAAGGAACTTTGATTTATCGCCTGTCATGTGCCTGGAACAGCCAGAATCCAAGTACCATTGCTGTTGTTCCTTAGCCTGCCAGCATACCTACACGAGAAAAGAGTTTAGTGACCTATTTGTTTTTATAGGTCCATGATTGTTAGTTGCAAAATATTTAGAAAAATAATTTTGTGAAGACCCAAAACTATTTATAATTGTTCCCTTTGGCACCCAAATTTGTTTAACTTTGAGAAATTTTATATTTGTGCCTTTTGGAACCCAAATCGGTATAGTTTTCGCATGTTTGGGTCTATACCAACAATTACTGTGATTGTGTCCATTTTTTCTACAGATTGTGCACATAGAATTAACTTGATTAATATTTCTTTCAACAGTTTTCGAATTATTATATCCAAGTCCTTGTTTAACCATATTAACAGTTTGCTTTCCTAATAACATATTCAACGATTTTTCACTTTTTGAAAATTTATCTAAAGTCGTTGACAATTGTTGGACTTGTGTTTTGAGAGATTCATTTTCGTTTAATAACTGTGTGCACTTTTTAATAGAATTCTCTCTCCTAGTATTTTCATTTTCTTTTAAAATCAGAATTTCATTTTCAAGAGATTTTATATTGATTTCTGATTTTTTAATTTCTTCTTCGAATGTTGGACACTTATCACACTTAGGGATCCTACTCTGATAGGTTTTAACTAACTGGTCAAGTTGATCATTACATTCTATCAAAGTATTCTTTTGAGATTCAAGTTTGGCGTATTTTTCCCTAAGTCGTTCATAACAACCATTTATTTCATGGAAATTAATAAGTAATTCAGAATGAGTGAGTTTTGATACCTCGCTTGGCTCATCGTCATCACTGTCAGTAACTTCTCCATGAAGACACATGTTTGCTTTTTCACTCTCACTCTCGGTGCTATCACTTTCATCTTCGTCAGTTTCATCCCAAGTAGCCGCAAAGCTTTTCTTCTTTAGTTTATTTCCTTGATTTGATCGTTTGTGAGGACAATGTGGCTTGATATGACCAGGTTTGTTGCATTTATAACAGATGATTTTCTGTTCTTCCGGGTTGTCTATTGCTTTGCTTAATCTGCTCTTTGCTTGTTGTTTTCTAATTGGATTGCCATATTTGCGACTCCACCTTTTGAATTTTCTTATTAATAGTGCTAGTCCAGCTTCACATTCATCATCATTATCATCGTCTTCACTTTCAATTGTTCCTTTAAGAGCTATTGTTTTTCTTCGAGTGTCGCCTCCTTCACGCTCTTCCTTGAACTTCATTTCTAACTCATAAGCAGTGAGATTTCCGATGAGTTCTTCGACTTTCATTTGTTTCAAGTCTTTTGATTCTTGAATGGCTGTCACTTTGGCTTCAAAGCTTCGAGGAAGGACTCTGAGGATTTTTCGGACTACCTCCAATTCTGTGTATGATTTTCCAAGAGCTTTTGATTTGTATACGATATTTGAAAGTCGTCCATGCATCTCTTTGACATTCTCTTCCTTCGCCATTGTGAAGTTCTCATATTCGCTGCTTAGCATGGCAAGGCGAGATTCTTTGACTTGAGATGTTCCTTCGTGAGTTACTTCTAGTGTGTGCCATATTTCCTGTGCAGTTAGACAATGTGAGACACGATTAAATTCAAATTGGTCTAATGAACAGATAATAGAATTCATAGCTTTAGCATTAGTATTTTGTAATTTATTTTCTAGTTCTGTCCATTGATCCTTTGGTTTTTCTATTTCCTGATTGTCTACAGTTATAGTTGGTGTTCTATAACCTGTCTCAACAATATCCCAAGCGTCAATGGTTCTCAGAAAAATTTTCATCCTATTTTTCCAAAAAGAATATTCACCATTGAACATTGGTGGTCTAACTATCGACTGACCCTCTGCAAAAGCGTTATTAAAAGAAGCCATTTTAAAAATTCAAATTTTTAAACAAAAACTGGTTTTTGAAAAATCGAATTTTTTCAAAATAAATTGACTTCTAATCCTAGCTCTGATACCACTTGTAGGATCGATTTCACCCTAGAGGGGGGGGGGGTGAATAGGGTGATAGTGTTAATTATAAAAATTAATCGCGGAAGCTTATAAACTAATATTAACACGGATCACAGAATATTACCAGCACAGAAATAAATAGCAAAGTAAATAAAATGCAGAACAGAACAACACAGAATTTACCCAGCTTCGGCAAAACCCTGCCTACGTGCTGCCCCCAAGATTTCTACTAGAAATTAGAAAGTCCCTCGCTTACACACGTAAACTCGCTATACCCGCTATTGACTATTCTAACTCTACGCTCAAAATCTTGACCACAACTCAACTACCGAGTTGCAAATACCCAAACTACAAACCGTAGTTTGCACCCTAGTCACACGACTAGAAATTTAAACTGTTTAAAAAGGAAAATACAAATTAAGAAAGCAAATTAAAAATTAAACCCTAATTAAAAAAATTCTCCCTTTTTAAAAAACAATAGGCCGGCCCACTTCTTTCAACCCGTCCCTTTCTTTTTCTTCGTTCGTTTATTCTTTTCTGGTGAAAAATAATGGCGACCTCCTCTTGCAAATTTTAGGGCTTTGTTCGTGAATCAAATTAGGGCTTTGAAGAACCGAATCTCCTTCGATCGAATTTGTGATTGTTCAAGATTTGCCTTGCTCGATCGATTTCTGGTTGTTGCTTACTTCGGCTCTTTGATGATTGAGTTCGATTTCTCGGTATGTAATTTGTGCCTTTTTCTTCTTTTGATTTTTCTAGCTTGAACTCAATGCATAAAATTGCCGATGATGATTTCTTTATATAGGGTTTGTAACCCTAGATTTGCGTTCGTTCGAATATATATGAATTTGTCAAATTGTTTGCTCTGGCCATTCGATTATACTTGAATGATTGAGATTGATTCTGACTTTGTCAAATTCGTATCTTTGGTTGCTTGAGTTCCACGGCATTGAGTTCTGACTGCTCCGTGAATTTCTTGTTTCGACTTGTTTGAGTCACGGCCTTGTATCACTTGTTATCTGTATTTCAAATGCCTGCAACTTGAATTTCAATGTTCGCTGTAGTTTAAACTTGCATCACTTGAGTTTATAGCTTGCCACTGACTTGTTGCTTTGGGATTGAGCTCGAGCTTTGATTCATTGTGATTTTTGTATCACTGCTTGAAGGTCAGTTTGCCTTGTATCACTGCAAAAATGCATGTTATTGCATTCATGGTTTACTATCTGCATTCACTACAGTTTGTACATGCATTGCTTTTGTGGTCGTTATATTGTGCTCTCTGGTTGCTTTATTCTTGAGCTCGAGTTGTGGTGTTGGTCCTGACTTGTTTCATATTACCACATATGTGCACTGTCACTTGTGTTGATGTTGCATTGTTTATGTCATGTTGTTCATGTGATCTGCTGTCCACTGCTCTAATTTGCATTGTCTTACTGAACTTGATTCACTTCATGTTGCAGCTGGATATTGTTTCATCTGACTTTGGTCTGATGCTTGTTGTACTTGTAGTTGATAGCAGTTGTCTCTATTGCATTGTTGTACTTGTGCACAAACTTGCATTTGTGTACTGTCATGTACACTTGTGTTCAAGCTTGCATTTTGTATCTGTACTACTCTGTGGTTTTGGTCTGGTCATCTGGTATGTTGGCATTTCTTTGTGGTCTATTTATTCCTTGTGACATCCATGTTGCAACTGCATCTATTCACTTGAATTTGTAGTCTGCCTTGAGTTGAACCTATGTGTTACTTTTGTTTGACCTTGTTTTTGATTTGTTAGCTGTGCATTTTGTTTTGCACATACGAGTAGGCGAGGCAGTGCACACAGTGTACTGCAACCACTTTTGTCCCTGATAAAATACTGATATGCACAGATACAAAAATATGATGACGAACAACCCAAGTAACTGAGGCAATATCATTTTTAAAAAATCATATTTCATTTAATATCGCAAAAATATTTCTTTTTCAATTTTACTGCGTTAGTAAATATTTTTGCAGATTTCTCAGATGCTGGATTCAAATTGGAATGCAGTTGAAGATAAATATGAGTGTGAGTGATATGTAGTGAGGTTGTGATGTAAATGTGAAATGTCGTATATTGTAATCAAAGTTGTATAGTTATAGTGAGAGCTTGAAATTGTACTATCAAACTTGTAATAAATATTTATTTGAATAAAATATTCGTTTGAATTCAAATTCTGTGTCATTTATTTTATTCAGCAAATATTTATTTAATCTGTGAAAATAAATAGTATATTAACAAATACATTTAAACGAATGTATATATGTTTATTATCATCAAACAAAAATCGTATAAACGCATATTCAACAACATCCACTCTATAAACATAGCTTCCAAGTTGGCATATCTCCTACTTAGTGCATCAACAACTTCATTCCCTTTCCCCAGGGTATATGCAATATCAAAGTTGTAAGAGGCTAGAAACCCTAACCATCATTGGTGATGAATGTTAAGATCCTTTTGCAAAATGAGGTACTTCAATGATTTATGTTGGTGAATAACTTGAACTTCACTCCTAAAAGATAGTGCCTTAAAATATTAAGTGTAAACACAATCTCTACCAACTTCAAATCATGGGTGGGTTATTTCTTCTATGTGGTTTCAGTTTTCGGCTAGCATATGCAGCCACTTTGACTTTTTGCATCAATACTACAACCAATCAGGCACCATAAGCATCAACGTATACCATCATCTCCTTATTCCAACTTGGAATGGGCAACACCGGTGTACTCTTTAATTTTTATTTCAGACCTACGAATGTATGTCCACATCTCGCATTCCAAATAAAAGTACGATTCTTTTTCATCGACTGAGTCAAAGGTCTAGCTACTTTGGATAAGTCCTAGATGAATCGTCTATAATATGCAGTTAATCTCGAGAAACTTCTCACATCCGTAGCATTTTTGGATCTAATCCAATATTTAACTACCACAACTTTTGCAGGATCAATGATAATGACATGTTTAGAAATAAAGTGATGCAAGAGTCGCACATCCCTCTTCCAGAAGTGACATTTAGAAAACTTTTCTTTTAGTCATGCTCTTTCGACATATCAACCATGATCCTCAATGCGTCTTATGTCCCTCCTTTTTTTATGAGTAGATGAGAATAACATTGACGAACATAAGGAGAAATTTATTATGCTGACAGGAGATAAACAACATATACATGTGCATTGGTTACCCGAATGGCATAACCACCACTATTGGAATCCTGATGGCATAAGAAACACTATAATCAACACACTTTCCTTCTCTACTCTTAGTTTGTGAAATCCCATCGTAAGATCCAATTGAGTGAATACTCTAGCACCATGAAGCTGATCGATCGAATCATCAACATGTTGGAATGGGTACTTGTTCTTCCTCATCACTTTGTTCAGCTCACAATAGTTGACACATAGTCTAAGGGAGCCATTCGCCTTTGCCACCGCAATAGGTCATTCACTTGCACCTCAAGCGCCTGTTGCTCTTTAGGTGCCAACCTCCTCAAAGGAATTACTATTGTTCTGGCATTCTTAAATAAACCAACAAAGACTCGATCTCTCACCGTGGTGGAAGATCTCCTCCTCGAATATGTTTGGATACTTCCTAGCAATAAGCATTAGTGATAAATCATCATATATGATATCGAGAAAATATAGAAGCTAACCATCACCTTATCATTTGGTAGGCAGCCTAACACTACCATCTGCCCATCAAACCTACCCTATCATCACTAGGACTACGCACAATTCACCATCACTCTGTATATATGAAGCCAATCCATACATAGAATAATAACAAACCCATTAAAACTCAAAAAAGAAGAAGTGATAATCAAAAGAACAACCATGACACAATAAGACCAAACTATAAATAACCATACACAAGCTAGTGGAACCTCTAATATTGTTCGTCACAATTGAAGATTGGTCAACAAATTTGTATTCCAATCCTACTTATCTACCAAATCACTAGATATGAAGGAATGTGAAACCCTGATATCGAATAAAACATGTATGGGAACATCATGGAAAACCTTAAACAATGATGATTTTCACCTTTTGTTTTGCTGGCGAAGCACTTGCTGATGTCAGGAAAACGTTGATAGCATATGCTTTCACTGCCTGCTTCTACTTATGACCCTTTAGATAGTCCTTCTTGATATGCCCAAGCTTATTGTAGTTGTGGCACTTTCTCCCATCAGCTTTGCAGTCTCTACCATAGTGACCCTTCTCTCTGCTATAGTAATAAGTCAGTCCCTACTTGATTTCTTCTTTTGGTTATCTTTGTTTTGAAACTGTTTTGCTTATCGTTGTTATCCCATTTCTGCTTGCCTCACCCACTCGATTTCCACTTTGGCTCTTCTTTAGGAATAATGGATTTCAATTTTGGATATAGAATTTCGTGCCTTAGGGCCTTTTGTACTATCACCTTAATAGTTTCGTCAATGTGGCCCATAAATCGCTTTCCTACGTAGTTATCTAAGCCAATAATGAATTTCTTATTCTTTTTTAATGGAGTGTCGATAAAGAACATCCCATACTTCGATAGGACATCAAATTAGCAACATACTCAAAGATAGTCATATCCCCTTACTTTAAATCTATGAATTTACAGAAGAGAACCGACCTTTGAGCAGCATGAACAGATATTTCCTCGAATCTGGCTTTGAAATTGTCCCAATTGAACTGATCCTCGAAAGTCATTGAAAATCCTTTCGCATGTATCAAACCAATTTTGCACTTCCATTGCTGACTCCAATCCTTGGAACGGTTTAACACCTAGACTAGTAAAGTCTTTGTTTAGCTTGGCGAAATTAGCTCAGGGTGCCTACAATGGAGCACCACCTTCAATAGAAACATTCAGTGCGGCAACATGAGTATTCTACGGCATGGTCTATATCATGTTAATAAGCATCATTTGCAAGTTAGGATTAGCAGCTCCCAAGCAAGCTCCTTCTTCGACTCTAGGGACAGAGTTCCTAGCAGCATTCCTTGTTTGATGACGCATCCTTCAATCTGCTATAAGGGTGATCGGTCTTTATGAGGAATTCTACTTAAATAGTACTCGTGTATGTAGTGCGACTTCATATTACCTATACACACACTACTATATAGTTTTTGAAACCAAAATATATAAAAAGGTCGTGCTCTCATATGTATCAATATACTCTAGATCCAATCTTGGATGAGAAATCCTATCCTATCTCTATTGGGTCGCGTTATCCCTTTGGTTAAACTATGCAGCAAGATTAATAAGAAATTTGATAACCACCTCACACCTTCAGCACCCAATGCACCTATATAGTGTGCTGCTATAGTGCTTGACCAATATGGAGCGATAATCATGGTTGTAAAGTAAATAAATCAATCGAAAAACCTATCATATATCTTATAGTGTATCGATTAAAATATAGGAGTCATCATAGATATAAAATAGCCAAGATAGTAATAATCGAACGAAGCATATATATCAGAGTACATAAGTTGATACAGTTATACGATAAAAGTGATAAAGTTTATACAACTGATAATACACTCAAAATAGACAATAGCACTAGTAAGCTTCATAGTGTTGCGCATAAGAATGATAAGATATAACAGCAAAATATAATATTAGAGTATAAACTTGTGCTCATCACCTATCCAGCTCCATGTGCCTCCCAGACGTGATAAACATAATCGCTCATTCAATAGTACCCATAATAATAGGATGTAAAGCACAAAATCTTGAGTAAGACATCAGTCTGATATGAGCGATAGAAAATCTAAAATACTATAAAGTCAATGTACTATCACAAATGGTGTGGAAAATCATACCTAACCTATGCCCATGTCCATAGAATTAGCGCATAACAAAAAATTTATGCTACTCTATATCATAATCATCATGGTGTACTATACATCAAAGTACTAATACTTATCTAGATATCTACATCAATGATATCTACGTCTTATGAAATCCCTATTTTGATAAGCAACCGATGCAATCATAGGATCCATCATCCATTTACACACTCACTCACGTAGTGCATTAGATATATGATACTCGTATAACCTCTTCATATAGCCAACGACTACCCGACGTCCTAGTTTCTCGGTACTCGAATCCATGCAACTTAGTAGGCTATGAACTAGACTGCATGCCCCGTAATAGTCCATGGTAAATGGATCGAAACATTATGTGATCTGGGGCTCCCTATGTGCCCAAATGAGCATACTGACATACCCTTTCTTCACGAGTACACCCGAAACCTACAAATATCGACGATCCCTTTGCACACATTATCTATAGCAGAGCACATCCTAGAACTGCCCTTATATCTCCCGCCTAAAATCGTTGCAGTTTTGAATGATTTTCGATAACCATTGTAGAATATCATCGTTTGCCCCATAATCTTCCTCCAATAGTTCCTTCAATCCATCTCATAGCCCTCTAGTCTGCGTCTCGAAGTACATCCATCCATCGTCAAAGCCGCATCTTTTTATTGTAGGTGGATTTTCTACATTTTTCATACAGGCTTAACAGATCGAATTAAATGAGAAACGACCAAGAAATGATCCAATGATTTGGAAAACATCTTAAGAAGGAAAGATATAGAAAATATAAAATAAATGAGCGAAAAAGTCAACTTGAAATTTTCAAATCGACACTCATGGGTCAGTACTGAGCCGGCTCGGGTCGGACACATAGAATTCCCTGAATGGACAATAAGCAAGCAATGAAAGACATAAAGCAGAACAACTTAAAAAATTCGCAAGTTAAATCCAAAGAAATGGCAAATTTCCTTAGGATAGACTCCAAGCAATCTAATTTTCCTTACTACCGATCAAAAGACTACCCCGATCTAACACTTCATTGATCCAAGACTTACCCCGATCTAGCATTTCATCGATCCAAGAAATGACGAACCGATGCCACTACTTATCCAAGACTTCTTCAATCCAAGGCACATCGATCCAAGATTTCATGATCCAACCATTGATCCAAACCCCTTGATTGATACTGATCTAACACTTAACATTTTTACTTCTCCAAAGTGTAACTCCAAGTGAACATGCATGTGACACGAATTACTTCTCCATATGACTCGAAGAAAACCTTTATATGACTCGAGCGTAACTCAAAGCAAACTTCTGCGGATCCAAGGCCTTTGAATCACTATCACTCAATCTCTAATTGACCATAACTTGAGCAAACAAACTCCAAGCGACTTGAAACTTGAAATGTAGCTTTAGGGTATCCTTCTTGATCTACGCTATGGATCACATTTTAGTTGTCTGACTTGACCTTTATAGTTCATCACCGATTAAAGAATTGTTCTTAGAGCTAAATCGCCATTTGATTTACGTTTTCAACTATTCAAACATCATACATTCAAGAAATCATAATATATAATATATACTAACAAGCATACATCCATACAAAAGAAACTAAAGCCTAAACCTAAGGGTAGAAGAAAAGGGTGAATAATAAGAACAAGGAAGGTCCATAAGGATGTAATTTCACAAGTCTTTTTCGAAGCGATTGAAATTAATATATGTGATTAATTAACGTTTAAAACACTACTTAGGATCCAAAAACATTATCATTATCATTTTTAAGGTGTGTAATGATTAATTGGTAAGTGAGTGGTCCTAATTACTTACCTAAATTGCAAACGAATCCAAAAGTGTATAAATCACGAGATGATTAGCAACTCTAAGTGATCTCTAATAGAAGATCGCAAAATCGAAGTGCTAATTTTGCTGATCTCTTCCTAACGATATAATTTGGCTAATTAAATTAGGGTTTAGGGTAACTTTTTGGCTTAGAGGTGGTTAATGGAGTTTGTCTCTATATTTTTGGGAGTGTGTACTAATGGAGAGAACCCTCGTTAGCCCCATCTTGATGCTAATCCCAAAATGGGCTTTTGGCCTAGTCATTAACTCACCTTACCTAATAAGCTGCTCAAATAAGGCAGAACTTCAAACAGCCATAAATCCCAAAGTGTATATCCATTTTTCCATTATAACCGCTTTACAAAAAGAGAAAGCATCATCGTGATCAAATAGAAGTAGTTTTTGACCCTAATTCAGTCCCTATCACAAGTTATAGGTCATACAAGATTATCATGGTTAAAATTATTTGATTAGAATTCCTTTGATGAAAAATGTCTCTTGTAATCATTCTCGAAAGTTACAAAACAATAAGACCCTAAATAAAAATAATATTAATATTTTGTGATCCTTCAATACATAAAATAATGGTCATCGTACCACCTTTCTGTCCTTTAAACAGACATGCAAAAGGCTTCCTTTCTAAACTCCCTAGATCTTGCTTAATTTGAGATCAACTAGAGAGGTCTTCGTGTAGTCTTTCCTTAGGTCCCCTTCCAATCCTATATTTGAAAACGAGGAGGAATTGTCTACCAAAATATAGAGTCCTAAATCATTTGATAAAACTCTATGACAACATTTCACGTAAATATATAAATTTCAAAATAGTAATATAAAATATTTTTTTGGCCTTTTTCATTTATTTTTAAATACTTAAGAGGTGAAAAGAACCTTAAATAATAGTTTTCAGTACAATAATAATATACAAGTATGATACTAACCATGTTACTGATTATTACATGAGAAACATCAGTGTGATTTGTGTTTCAATTCAAAATGACGTAAAGAACTCAAAACACAAGTGTATATTAAAGAATTAAATATACCAAGTATTTAAGTATCTATCGACTCTTATAATTAATATTAAAAGCCCATCACATCTTCATTCACTCAAAACATATTTTCTATATCACGCCGTATAAATAAATGAAAATTAATTAATTAGTGGTAATCCGAAAATAGAGTTTTCACAAAAAATAGAATTTACCTATGAAACTTGGATTATTGCATTCATAGCAATTTTCTGATCAATTTTCGTATGGATCAGAATTCAGATGAAAAAGTTATTAATGTTTGAATATTTCGGAGTAAAAAATAATTATACATGTAACTAAGAAAATAAAAATAATTAGCCGAAGTTAATTACCATCACTTAGAGTTAACTGATAATTACCGTTACTTAACATCGGAGAATCGTTAATGTGAGGTTAAATTGGTTAAGAATAGAGAGAATGATGTATAAAAGGAAATTAGTCAATGTAATTAAATGACAAAAGTTAATTAACCAAATATACCCAACATTTTACCCCTTAATTGGGACCCAACGACCTCTAGCGGTTGACTAATGGCATCATAACGGTCGAATGATGGTTGATGACAGTTATGAATTACACTTGTCCGAACGGTCCAGACTTAAAATAAAAGAATCTAAAAACTGGCATTAATTTGAACCCCTACAAATACTGCCCCGACCCTTAACTTTTCTTCTCATATTTTATGAAGCAACGACAAAGTTCTGCATTTTCTCTTCTCCATAAATTCTAAAATGTAAATAAATCTATAGTTTATATAAGTATATACGATTGGAGAATAACAAAGGATGGCAAAGAAGAAGAATATGTTTGAATCAAATTGCCAAAGCCAAGATAAATTATAAATCCATAGCCAAATCTCTTCGCAAATCTTCATTTCTAATCAATATATCTATGCTTGCGGTATATGTTTTCTGATAAGGAGAAAAAGAGGAAGCAAACTAGAATAATGAGAATTAGATTTGGAGACTTGAAAAGCTTAAAGATGAGTAGAAAATTATACATTTTTGGATAATATTCGATTTATATCATTGTAAATCTATTCCTTGTTTGTCTAAATGTAATTATTTTTGAGTTGTAGACTTAAAAGTATACATGTAACGAATTTGAATACTATGCCTACATACTCTATGAATTATTAACTTGAACTTAAATGTGGAAAGTAAGGGAGAAAGTAGCCCTTAAGTTAATGAGTTGTATAGTAATTGTAGATTTTGTTTGGTAACGACATATGTTTGTAAATATGAATTAGAGTTTCTTATAAAATGAATTAGGATTTAAGTAGTATATTTTTCATTGGAATAAAGCGTACTGCAACGTAAATTCCTATAAATTTTCTAGTTTTATAAACATGAATAAAAGTGTAATGTTTGAAATAACAAGGAATATGCTTAAAAGAAAGAGATTTATAAAATATCAATGTTTACTCTATGTTGTATTATCTATTACAAGTATAACAGAAAAGATAATTCCTTGTAATTTCGAATGTAACCTAAATCCCTTTTTAGGCAAGTTATGGAAATTTATAGTGTTAACATTTCATTTTGGAGGATGTAATTCCATTGGAATAAAATAAAGAAATCCCTAAGTATAAACTAAAGAATTGTAAGTAGTAATAATAATAGTCAAATTATAGAATGAATATATGTAATAAAGAAAATTTGAAATTTAAATAATAAGCGATAAAATATAGATAAATAATGAAATGAGTAAATATGAAAGTTTAATACTGAAAGGAAAATAGTAAGAATTGAAAAGGAATAGTAGAATAGATTCAATGAATTAAAGTGGAAGCAAGAAGTAAAAGATATGTAAATCTTTTAAATTAACACGGTAAATGGCAGCAAAGAAATAAAGAGTCAGTTATGTAAGAACTACTAAATATCAACAGTTGCATCTTAGAGGCATAGTAAATAAATAACAATGTGCGTGTATGTCTGTATATGTGTGTGTGTATAGCCTCAAGAATGCGTTTATGATTGGTGTGAATTATTAATGTTAGATAATAGCTTAAATTAAATAAGAATAACATTGTTATTAAATAGGTTGGAATGTGAGGTCGGTAGTGTTACATGACAAAAGTCTGTGCATCGTAAAAGGCTACCAAAAGTAATGTATTATATTAATGTTGGATATATCAAACTATAGGATCCGTGGAATTATATTTTCATGTATAGGTGAAGGGAATATCAAGTAGGATGGTTCACCTCGGTGGCAGTGTTAAAGGACATAGAGAGTCTGCTTCATCCTTTTAAGGGGTATTAAGTAACAAGTGGGCTTTTCCCCGATTGCATTAGGCAATGCAAGTGGGATGATAAGCAAGGCTCGACACTATAACAGTAAGATTGGTGCTATATATGGAAGAAAGTGCTGCTTTATAGGTCGAGAACGTTATCAGTCCTAAGCGGCCAGCGGAAAGACGAGGGTTACATGTTAATGGACTTCATCTCCTACTAGTGTCATTCATGTTTAGGTCATACATCACCACAATTGTTTGTTAGTTATTTTTTTATAAGGCAAGGCTAGATAAGCCTTCAAAGAGGTCCTTCAAAAATGAATAGAATATGGCTAAACTATTGTAACAAACCTGTATTTTATGATTTATTTTAATTGTATATTTTAATTATTTTAATTGAATTTTTGATTTAACTTTATTTTATTTATTTAATTTAGTTAATTTTGTTATTTCAAATATAAACTTTGATTTTGATATGAATTATCATTCCAAAATATGATTGAAAAGAATATTTTCCAAAAAGTGAATTTTGGTCAAATTAGTCAAACTTTGACTTTTAACTTAAAAATTTAAAAGTTTGAAAATTTGAATTTTATCTTCTATTATGAAAGTAAATAAAATTTTAAGAACACTGCTTTTCGTTTCATTGAAATCCGATTAAAAATGTGAAAGTTATGCCTTTTTAACTATTGTGTGTAATTTGCTGTATTTAACAAAATTGTTTATTTTAAATTATATAAATAATATTTTATTTGGTCATGTAATGTTCCAATTTTATGTTTATACGGGTAAATAACATGTATTGTATATATTTTTGTTTTAAAACATTTTTAAAAGTGTAATCGACATTTTCGAGTGTCAGTTGTATTTTTGTTTGCAAATTCTAATTTCCAGTTCCATTTAATTAAAGAAATTCTTTGTTTATTTTTCTATTTTCTTAATATTTTATTTTATTATCATTTCCACTTTAATTTGTTCCTCATTTATTTTATTATTTTACTTTTACTTTTTTTAAAGCGAAATAGAAATTCTCTAAGGCTAAGTGGTATTTTATTTGTAATTTTCATGTCCTATTTCCAATTTTTAAACAATTTCTTTTGTTATTTTTCTATTTTCTCTAATTTAAATTATTTATTTCATTTTATAAATGATAAATGTATTATTTTATTTCAAAATTTTGCTTTAGAATATTTCTAAAATGAAGTAGATATTTTTCCAAAGCCAGTGATGCTTTAATTGTAATTTTTGAACCCTGTTTTGAATTTTAAGCAATTTCTTTTATTCTTTTTCTATTTTCTTCAAAATTTATTTTTTATTTTCATTTTATTTCACTTTATTTCACTTTATTTCGGTTTTTAAAAGTATTCACTGAATTTTTATTGTTTTTATTTGATTTAAAGGAGTGGAAATTTGAAAGGACAAAAAGCTTTGAAACTGGTGACTCTTCATTTGCTAGTCTTTTCGTCTGCTTGCCATTTTCTTTTCCTTGAGGTTTTGGCCATATACCTGATTGTAGCTGTGAGTTCTCACTTCACTTTTCACATAAGAACCTCATTTCTCATTTTATTTGCACGGCTAGGAAAAATAGTAGGTAATGGCCTCCTCTTTTCTCTCTCTTTTCTTCTTCCTTTTTTCTATTGTTTTGCTTCATTTTTGCCTTGCTTCTCTTGCTTTGCTTGGCCTAACACCTCCACCATCTCCTCCACCGACCACCAACACTTCCATCCCCACATCATACACGGCTAAAATCCTTCCTCCTCCGACGAGCACGTGACATGACCATCCCATGATGCAAAATCCACAAAACAATGCAAAAACTCCTTAAAAAGCATGCCTAGCCACCTAGTCTTCATCACCATCACCTTAGATGACCTTGGACACTTCCTATTGCTCCACCACCACCTTGACACACCCTTAAGCATCACCTCCTACCTCTGTCTAGACCTGTACCTAAAATGGCCGAACCTAGATGGGACATAGACCGAGCCAAAAGTGACCCAAAACTCCTCTATGCTGCCTAGTCCCTTCATATCTGTATGTTGTAACCTCCTCTACATCCGTGCCTTGTTAGCCGTGCATTCCTATGTTCAAACCTGAGCCAAACCTTGTCCAAACCAGAGCCTAATGTATCCCTGGGCCGTGCAAAATAATCTAGAAGGCAAGGCAAAAAAGTGTTGCATTCAAATTATTTTTCATTTCAAAGTTATTTCAATTGAATGTTGTATTGAATTTTAACTTTATTTTGGTTTTGTTTATGGGTTGTGACAAGATCATAAGCTTGGTTCTCATCCACTTGAATCTATTGTTCTGTCATCGTGCCTTTGGGAATCCGTTTGTGTCATTTGATTCGCTATCTCCAGCACAAAAAGGTGAGTAAATCTCACCTGACATTTATACTTATGCAAATGTGAAGCGACAACAATTGAATGCGTAGAATGATATATTATGTTATAACTGCCTATGATTATCTATATATGATGTTAAACCTATTCATTTACATGTCATCTCATCCCCTACTGTTATATGTTGTTAACTATTTATTTTATCTGTTTATCACATTGCAAGTTCCCTGTAGATTAGGTTCACTATGGGTTGAAATGATACATACCCGAACGGACTTTAGAATAGGGAAAAATCGTTATGGGCTGAAATGATAGGCCTGAATGGTTTTTATTTATTTTGACTCGGGGCTGCGGGTTTGAAATGATAGAACCCGGATTTTTCTTTTTAAACTGTGGATTGAAATGATATATATCCGTATCACTTGACCTAGGTTAGAAAACTATATATAAGCCCGTGGTTATTGTATAAAGTGTTTGGATATTTTTCTTAGTACATTAAAATATAAATTTATGAAATTTGATTTAAATTGATTTTGAAATGTTTTAAAATAAAGAAATTATGATTTTCCTCTCTAAGTTAAAAATGTAATTAAATGATTAAACTGAATTTTCGAAATATAACTTAAATCTGGAAATTTGTACTTTGACTTTTAGAATGACATTTAAGTTATATAAATAAAACTTTTAAGTGATTTAAAATGCAAATTTATGATAATTTGGTTTAAATAGATTTTAAAGTGTTTTAAATAAAGGATTTATGATTTTTCTACAAGTGGAAATGTTAAATAAATAAATGGTTAGATTGAATTATTGAAATAAACTTAAGTTTGGAAATTTGGAGTTTTGGTTAAAAATGATATTTAAGTTATATAAATAAAATGGAAATTTAATTTAATTTGGAAAATGGTAGATATGATAATTTGATTTAAATTGGAATTTAAATGATTTAATAAAGTATTATTGATTTTTTCCTATGAATTGAAATGATTAAATAAATGAATGCTCAAATGTGAAATTTTAAATACAACTTGACTTGGAAATGTGGAATTTGGTTTTTTTTAAAGGTTTAAGTTAATTAAATAATTTGGAAATTTAGTTTAATTTGTGAAATGGAAATTTGAAAATGTAAGTGTTAATAAGGCGTCAAACGTAAAAATGGGAAAATTGTACAATTGAATTTGTTAAGTGAAATTATTGAAAATTTGGATTTTTCTGTAAAGGTTTGTTTTATAAAAACCATTAATTAAAAGAGTATTTTAATAAACATCTTTTAATGTTAAAATATGATTTTTATAATGTTTAAATGGTTTAAATTGAAATGTTTTCAAGTATAACTTACAGCAGTTTTTTCTGAATGCTGTGAAAGGTTGAAATTTTCAATGTTTATGGTTTTAACTTAGTAAATGAACTCAGAATGGCTTAAGACTTTGGAAATTGAATACTTGATTTGAAAGTATATAAACTTAAATTTTAAATGGTTTAAATGAATTATTTTGATTAAAATATAAGCCATTTAAAAGGTGATTTGGAATGATAATAAATGAATGATATCTTTGAATTTAAAAGGTATTTAAAGTTGAATATTTGGATTTGAACTTATATGATGATTTGAAACGAAGATTTGAAAAGATATGATATTTTGATATATAACAATGATTTGAAATTGAAGCTTTGGAAAGATATGATATCTTGATATTAAAATGATTTGAAATAAAGTTTTGAAAGATATGATATTTTGATATTAAAATGATTTGAAAACAAATTTTTGAAAGATATGATATTTTGGTACTAAAATGATTTGAAAATGAAAGACATGATATTCATGTATTAAAATGATTTGAAAAATGATGTGATGAAAGATATGATATTTTGATATTAAAATGATTTGAAAATGAAGTTCTGGAAGATATGATATTTTGATATAAAAATGATTTGAAAATGAAGTTCTGAAAGATACGGTATTTTGATATTAAAATGATTTGAAAATAAAGTTTTGAATATATGATATTTTGATATTAAAATAATTTGAAAATAAAGTTTTGAAGATATGATATTTTGATTTTAAAATGATTTAAAAATAAAGTTTTGAAAGATATGATATTTTGATATTAAAATGATTTGAAAATGAAGTTCTGAACGATATGATATTTTAATGTATTAAATTGAAAGGAAGTTTTGAGAAGATACGATAATTTAATATATTGAAATGGTTGGAAATGACTTGTTATTTATTTTGATAAATATTTGTATTTGAAAGATATGGTATGTTGATATATAGAAATGGTTTAGAAATGATTAAATCTTTATTTTGATAAAGATCTGGATTGAAATGATATTTGATTTTGAAGTATAAACTATATTTTTAAAGTTATAACCACGGGTTATAATAACGGTTGGTTGGCAAAGAGACCGGGATCGGATATGGGCATACTCTCTGTCGATACCGAAATACACTTTGACTAACCATGTACGCGGTGGAGATTCCAGAATGAAGTAGGATGGTGGTGACGTTCTTGAGGTATATTACGTTGACCCAACTCCCGTGAGTTGGGATAAGGTGGCTAAAACAGGAGCGATCTCGGGCCAAAAGGGGTAGCTCCTCTGGTCGGACACATTTCTTCGATACCATTCCATTGCTTTTGTGATTGTTTGGGCGCCCCTCTGATTTTGGGAATGTGTTCCAAGGTGGGCGTATGTGGCTGCTGCGTTACCACTAGCCCGTGTGCGTAACTGGTATATCTACCCTGGCATTGCCTTGTGCGCCGTGTCACCTACCATATCGAGCCTTTAGAACGAGTTTCTATTTGTGTTGTACCTATGCAGTATCTTCTCGTAGCCTCCCGATCAGGAGATATGCAGGTATTGTATAGACTATTAGCATTATTTGTGTTAAGGTGGAAAATGTAAAGCCTTAACGCTATTTAAAAGTATGTTTATTTTACTGTTAGACATTATTATAATAGCGCAATATACTATATAGTAAGTAGTTTAATGGATCCTTGGAGGATGGGCGGTCCCAAGCATCTTTTAAGTTACTTGTACTTTTACTAAAGTTCACTTGAGTTGGTTTACATTGTATAAGTATGTATGTCCTGACTCGAGTGTTTGTATTTTCATTTACGCTCGAGTCAGCCTGAGTTATTGATAGATTTGGATTTTCACTTTCTGAAGATTGGAATCGCTGGAGATTATCTGCTTGTCTTGTTTATCTATTTCACTCTCAGTTATCCTGTTGATTCCAGTATTGTATTTAGCTTGTACTTGGTTATCATACTTAGACTTCTGTTGTACTTTATTTCTTTTGTTGTATCTTATTTAATTGTGATATATTTATATAGTAGCTTCATGAACTACTATTTCTTTTACTTCCGCTGTTTTATTATTACTCTGTATCTGTGATCTGTGTTTTTTATTTACTGTATATTCTGAGATTTGCCAATTTTATTCACAACGCGGTATTTTGATCAATTCAAGTCCGACATGTGTGGATGCGAATGGTTGAAAGTACCTGGTTGTTACAACTATTGTGACGCCTTCATTAGGCACCACGAGAGTTCCTTAGTATGCATGATGATAAGGATGTGATACTGCATTGATGATGGATCTAGATGAGGTGCTAGGTTATAGATACTAGGGTAGAAAGTTTATAGTCCAAAAGGGGATTGTGGTAGTTATATATACGTTTGTAGTTATTGTCTACCTACGGTAGACGGGTCGTGTCGTATATGTATATGATGACTAAGTAAAATAAAAGACATAACATGTAATGCCAGGTAATCGACGTAAACTAGTATTATGTATAAAATATGTAATTTACTCCTTCTCATTACAACCCACGTGATAGCTTTAGAGGGATAGGTATTGGTGTAAGGCGGGAACAGTTGAATGACATATTTTCTTATGCATGCTTGATGCTAATAAGGACACTAGATATTAAGAGTGTCAACTTACTCAGTAGCTATATGTATTATTTTAATTTACTATTTTGCTTTTGGTTTATATCGGTAGTTCTTTGATATGCATTTTTTATTTTCATGATACCAATACCAATGATCCATAATTTGGTGGACTTGGGTTTTTAATTTAGTGAAAATTTAGGCCCATCAAGGTGTGAATTGTCGCATTTGGTCTCCAAGCCAAGTTAGTAGATCATAAAAATTAGGATACGATGAGTGAACGTATTTATATTTTTACTATAAATTATACATAAATTATATAAGCAAAACTCTACAAATTCCGACTGTAGAAGCAATTGCAACCATATTCTGAAAAGATGGATAATATGACTGGAATAATAGATGAAGTTAAAGATATACACCTACCCTAATTAGCCCATGGGAAGTAGTTCATATTAGAAGACATTGACTTAAGAAGATCATGAATGCGGCATATGGAAGAGTTCCTAAAGATGGATAGTACTTGACTCCCTTGTAGTGCGTAGATTGCCCTACGGTTGTCGATCCCTACTATATTATCGATTGATAATGTACATAAGATCTAGATAAGAAGAAAGTGATATTATATATGTTGAAGTTATTTGGAAGAAGAATTATATAGGTTCCCAAAAGAGGATGTGCAATAATCACTCCAAGATGATAATCATATTTTTAATATTTTGGGAGACGATGTCTATATGTTGAACAACCCCCACTTATCGAAGAGGAAATACTTCCAAATCATGTTCACAAATTAAACAAAGACTTATATGGTTAAAAGAAGCTCTTAGAGCGTGGAATGATAGACTTAAATCCTATTTTTTTACAATCTTACTTTGAACTAGGAAAAGAAGATAATACTCTATTTATTAAAGGAAATAATAATGATATTCAACTTATTCAAATATACATAGGTGATATTATTTTTGGGTCAACAAATACACAATTAAATAAAGAATTTTCAGATATAATGACTAAGGAATTTGAAGTGAGGCATATGAGAGAACTAACCTTCTTTTGGAGGTACAAAAAAGATAATTAAGTAATGGTATTTTTATAAGTTAAGAAAATATGCCAAGGATTTAGTTAATAAAATTGGTATGTCAAATACTATTGGTAAGCCAATTCCTTTGGCAACTAATAAGATATTGAATAAGAAAGAAAACTCAAAAGATGTAGACTAAAAGCCATATAGAGGTAAGATATGATCCTTACTCTATACAACTGCCATTAGACCAACTATAATGCATAATGTCTGTCTTTGTGCAAGATATCAATCTCAACCTAAGAAAACTCACCTAAAATTGATAAATGAATACTCAGATATGTAAATAACATAATAGACCATGGACTCTTCTATCTAAAGGAAGAATCCTTAAATTTAATATCATATAGTGATGCTGACTATGTTGGATACAAATCACACGAAAAAGGTACAGTTGGAACTTGTTGCTTTTTACAACACTGTCTTGTCCTATGATTTAGCAAAAAGAAAAATTTCATGTCTCTATTTACAACAGAAGTAGAATATATCTCTATCGTATTAGCCTATTCATGGGTTATCTATATGCAACAAACTATAAAAGATTTTGGTTCAAATTTTGCTAAGTCACTAACATACTGCGATAACATTGGTGCAATAAATTTGTCTAAAAACATAACATATCATGATATGATCAAACATATAGACATAAGACACCACTTTTTAAGAGATAACAGAAATAAAGAAGTCATTTCACCCAAAATATAGAAACTAAAAATCAAATAACAGATATATTGATAAAACCTATGACTGAAACATCTTTTTCTAAACTTAGAAGAAAATTAGGAATATATTCTCTCCATGAAATATAAATATAATAGTCCTTAAATTTTAAATTTAAAAGAAAGTAAAATTATCAAAATTTACCTAAATATGTTGACATATTCACTTCCTATATGCCAAAATACTACATTTTTTGAAAACTGATTTCCCCTCTTCAATTCGAAATTCAAAATATTTTATATAACCACCAAATTTCAAATTCTTTCTCATTTCCCTGTCTTCTTCTCTCTGAATAGTCTAAATAAAATAAGAATAAATGGATTCTTCAAGTTCCAAAAGACCAAGAAGAAACTAACCCCTTAAGCTACAATACCTCCACTCTAGACCCCTTCCAAAACACCACATGGCCAAATTCATCAAAGTAGAGGATGATCTGAAGCATGTCCTCAACATGCTTTCAAATATAGAGGCCGTACAAATGCACATCTTAAAGGAACAAGAAAAGCAAAGGCAAATCCTTTGCAACCGTCAGAAGCATCTATTAGATAATTAAGCGAATCCATAATGAACGAAATGGAAACTCCTAACCTTACCATTCACAATCCCATGGATAAAGGGGAAAAGGTGGAAAAATAGGAAGAAGCTGATGATGTTAAAAGATGACAGCTAATTCAAGTGTGTAGGAGAAGCATGCTTTGATCATAAAAGAAATCTCGTGGAATAAAAAGGAAATATCTATCTCATATCCTTATTGTCCCATCTATAAGTCTACCATAATCAAAAAGCATTCATTCACATCTTAGTTTAGCCTGTCTAGGTTTGGATTGTTAGTATTTGTAACGACCTAAAATTTTATTCATTCAAAATTGGGATATTTAATTAATTTTAAATATTCAGAAGTTAATTTTATAAGCTAAATAACTTATATTTCGAATATGATGATTTAATTGGATAATTAAATTGTTAATTTAATATTTGAAATTGAAGAAATAATTAGAATTTGAATTATATGTGAATAAAAATGATTTACCAAGTTGAATTAAATTCTATTTGAACTAGAATGATGTTGGTAGACTTTTGGAATTGAATTAAAAGTTAAATTGTAGAAATTGAATATTTCAGTATTTAACTGACGAGTGAAAATGCTCATTTTCAAACAGTCTTTGATTTTGACGAAACTAGTTTCATTTGATCCTACTATTATATTATTACTTGTTTTCAAATTTCGTGTCAATCGGATTTACGGTTTGTTCGGGGCAAGCTAAAATGCGTAGAAATTCGTTTAAGTGAATTTTAAATTTAAATAGTCAATTCGAAAACCCGTCTTTCAAATACAATTGAATTGGCTTTCGATATATATTCCATTGTGTTTGGAATAGGGGTAAAATATTATAAACGCCAGGCGGCACGCTTCATTGGGAGTTCGGAAAAATTTCGGATGAATAGCGCGCGAGAATTTTCTATAAAAGTCCAACATTTTTTCTTATTTTCACTAAACCCTAATTCACCTAGGGCAAGCCACCACTTATTCGTTCAATGGCCAATATCTTTCCATTTTCTTCTTCTGATTTCATCCAATCCATCGACAATTACGAAAAATCTCCAACTACAAAAGCAAAGAGGGCATCGAGATGCTCGATATGAACAGTCGAGATGGTATTTCAAGCTATGGATCGATGGCAAATTAACGTCAAACATTGAACGTTTAAGCATGAAATACGAGGCAAAGGCATGACCAGGTTCAACCATGCTCACAACGATGGTAGGTGAGGACAACGGCTTTGAAATGGTGCTAGTTGATCAACGTCCCGATGATTGTGGTTGAAGCGGCGAGGAGAGAGGTATCATTAGCTATGGGTTCGGTTGCATTTGAAAGCCTGGGAAGGGAGAAGGAAAAAAGCATGGCCGATATTCTTTGGTTTTGAAATCAACGGCCCATATAGATTTAAGGTTTTAAAAATAAAAGAAATTGTAAATTTATATATTTTAAATCGTATAAACTTTGAAATTGCATAACTTCTTCATTCGAGGTCCGTTTTTGACGAAATGAATTGTGTTAGGTCTGTAATGACGAGCACTACATTTTAGAGCTGGTTTGGAGTTGATTGAATTTATGTAAATTTTGGGTGAAATTAATTGGCTGTTTAATTTAATTCGAAATAAAACACAACAACTGCTATTGAAATCAATGTGAGTATAACTCACTCTTTCTAACTCACTGATATTTTTATACAAGTGAGAATAAATTTATTTATGATGATTGATGATTAGTTGGATGATATATGATATATTATCTGTATATTGATTGGTATTTGAATATATTCCTGCCTATTGGAGCAGATAAGACCCAATACGTTCTCATGTATGAGCGGATGACCCTTTGTACGTGCATCTGCCTTGAAGCAGACATTGTACATATATTTCTAATATGTATGTTTTTTGCAGGTGACAGGTTGGATCCAAATGGATTCCTCACCATATTGATTTTATTTACATATATTGTGATATATGCTGTTATCATACGATATACAATGTTTTTGATGCCGTGATTGATGTATTTAGTGTTGTTGCAGCATCGGGCCTATTTTTAGGAATTTAAAAATGTTAAAGTGATGATTTCCAAATTAAAAACGATTTCTAAGTGATTTTGGAAATATACGTTTTGTTGAATTTTGAAGTGTTAAGGAGATGAATTTATTTTGAATAAATAAATGTTATAATTTTTATGTTATGAAAATTATGATTTTTATGAAATAAAATCAGAATGCGATTTTTGAAATATGAAGTTGATTAATTTGTAAAATGAGTTAAATTGAGATTTTTGAAGTTACAATAAACGGTATATATAAGATTTATAAAATTGATATTTTATATATCTAAATGAAGGAATTATAAAAATGTTAAAATGAAGTTAAAGATGAATTTTGTAAGTAAATAAGATTTATAGATTTATGAAGTTGTGAAATTATAAAAAGAATGATTTTGGAAATAAAGAGATTTACAAGTAATTAACTATAAATTGGATTTTGGCATGTAAATGGGATATAAATGGTATTGGTTAATAAAAGGATTTTATAAGCGGAAGTTTTTATTAAAATATAAATGGAATTTATAAACATTGTTTTATAATTCCAAAATTAATTGAATTAGATAAGTTAAATATAGAAGTTTATTACATGAGATATATCCACGATTTTGGACAGTGGATAATCCTTTAATAAATGTATAGAAACAAAAAATTTGGTAAACGAATTATATCCACGATTTTGGATAGTGTATTATCTTTAATAAATGTGTAGAAGTAATGAATCTGGTAAATGATGTATATTCATGATTTTGGACAGTGAATAACATTTTGAATTAAATAAATGCTTCGAAAAGTGGTGCTTCAAATGAAGTAAAATGTTTTGAAGATGTTTTATAATGTGTTTAGTATCAAAACCACTGATTTCAACATTCATTGTTGAAATAGACATTTTCAAAATTGGCCATTTTAGTTTCTTGACTTGATGTGGGAACTATTTAATCGTACACTTAGTACGTATCCTTTTATGTAGGCTTGATTATCGTTTATGTTGAGGATGTTGATTCGTATAGTGTTTGTACCAAAATTGGGCACAACAATCTTCGGAAGTTTTTCGAAGAGATAATAAATGAAGAATATGAATTGAAAATGAGGATTATCTAACAAAAACTCCAAATAACAGTAAAATAAAGACAATGGTAAGCGATTTATAGTGGTTCGGCTCGTTGCCTACGTCCACCGAGAAGTTTTAGCAATTTTATTGATTCTCTTTCAACGTTTACAAGCGATTACAGCAAACAACAGCGAAATACAACTGAAAATTAGAAATCAGCAGCAAGTATATGACGTAGGACGATGAAGATCTCGATCCGGCAGAGTCTGGGCGCTTGAGAGTTGAAAGACCCTTTTTCTGTTGGCCCTGGGCTCTATTTATAGGCCTAGGATGCTGATATTTTGCCGAAAACTCGGGAGACTACTTCTGGCACGTGAGGGGGCCCACACGCCCGGTCTCAGGAAATTTGGGCCCACTTTAGCATCGATTCGAACTGCATTCGAATCGATCATAAAATCATCCAATCGAGGTGAAATTTGGTGTGGACATTCTTCAACATGTATGAAAGCTTCTATGAAAATTTTGTAGCATTTGGATCAGTAGATTAAGAGATACGATGGGTTCGAGATGGCGTTCTTCGAGTGGCTGTTTGGTTCGAAACCATCCCTTCGAATCGATGGTTTCGAACCGATGGCGGCACGTGTCTTCGTGTTGTCGTGGAGCACACACTTCGCTTCGATCCGGGTTTTGCTCTGAGTTGACTGTTTCGACTCCATATATCTCGACGCACTCGAACCGATGAAGGACACGTCATCATGGCTAGTTGACCCAGTGGATTCGAACGAAGCTTCACAGATGGGTTCGAAAAAGGATTTATGGATGGGTTCAAACAAGGCTTCATTGATGGGTTCGAACAAGGCTTCATTGATGGGTTCGAACTTGCGTTTCTCTGATGGACACGAGCTCTACAACTCCTCCATGGATACGAGGTCCATTGATACAAACTCGATGGATTCGAAGTTGATGGAGTCGAACCGAGGCACTCTGATGGATTCGAAGCTAATCGATACGAAGGTGATGTGTTCGAATGGTGCTTCACTGATGGATTCGAAGACACCTACAATAATGGATTCGAAGCCAGTGTTCTTCCCTCCAAGTTGAATCGATCATAACTTGAGCGTATGAACTCGGGTTGACTTGAAATTTGAGATGCTGACTCCTATGATCTTTCTTGCCATGTCCTATCAATTGTAGCTCAATCTGTGCTCAGACAAAATTTAGTGATATCCATAGCGAAACAAAGTATGACCAATCTCTAAGACGAACTGTTCTTCATTTCCGATCGATCTTTTGGTATCGCCGCTTTGCCAAAAAGCGGGATAACATTTTGCCCCCCAAAAGTACGTCTTGTGGGAACATGACGTGCTTTGAATGGTTGCAATCTCTCCGAACAATCATTGCTCTTTTTTTTGCTGAGACTCGTATTCTGTGTTGCTATAACCTTGTGCTGACATGTTTGATTGCTGTATAATAGCGCCTAGCCGTTAGCTGTTGCATTTGTAGCAATATGAGTATTCGATCCCTGTAAATGTTTAAAATCGAACGTTAGCTCGACCTATATGCACATATGTTTGTTTAACCCTTGTTAACGTCATGTGTCCACGAGTCTTTGTCAGTTTGGTTTGCTATTGAATTTCGTATCGATTCCCTCCTGAACCGATTTGGAAATTTGAGTTGAGACAACGCTTGATGGTCGTTTTGAAAAGTCTCTTCGTATCGATCCTCTCCTGAGCCGATATAGAAGGTTGAAGGAAACGACTTTGGGTTGCACGAATGTAATACTTCGAACCGATGTGTTTGAACATCGATGGATTCGAAATCTACCTTCGTATGGATGGAGTACGATTATGTAATGATGGGTAGGGAACTGACATTCGAACCGACGGCTTGGACGATACGAAACGTTCATTCCTACCGATGAGAAAGGATGGATACGAAATAATAGTTCGTATCGATCGGTTGTGGATGGAGTCGAGAATCTGTTGATGTGAACAGGGGCTTCGAATTGATGCAACTCGTCGCCCTGCTGTGTGTTTCGTGTTGATGAAGTGTGAGGGTAACTTCGAATCGATAGGGCCATAGGCCGAAGGATTCGAAGGCTTACTTCGAACCGATCTGATAATTGACCGGTTGTGACCAGTTGAGTTAACTGGGATGCGAAGCGGCCCGGTCACTTCCTAGGCTTCATAAAAATAGCAGGGGGTTTCACTTTTTTCACTTTTTACTTTTTTACTTTTTCCTTGTGTCTATTGTGCTCTGCAACATTTCGAAGCTCCAGAGAGAAAACGCTACGTCAAGTCACCGAAACAATCAAGAACCAAGTCTTTAATTCCTCGAATCCATTACTTAAACTTGGTAATTAGTCTCGAATCCAAGCGGCAAAGCTGTTTCGAACCTATCTCTTCCTCATCGATTGTTCACTCTGGTGATTGGCAAAACCAGATCTTGTTTAGGAGAGCTTCGAATCGATTCGTGGACTTGAGTTCGAATCGATGATGGTGGCGTCATTTTTCCTTAGATTTCGCATCGATCCCTGGAATGACTTTATGGGGGTGACGCAGTTCGCACCGATTGACTACCTTTGATGGGTCTATTCGAATCGATGGATTCGAATCCATCAGCTATCGGTTCGAAGTTCTCAACTTTGCATCGATACGGAGGGTATCGATCCGAACGTGATCGACGTTAAGTTGAGGGTTTCCTTATGGGTTCGAACCAATTAACCAAGGATCGATTCGAAGTCATCCCTCATTGATCGATTCGAACTTGACACCTGATCATCGATTCGAGGCGCGCCTTTCTGCATCGATTCGAAGTGATATTAGGATGGGTTCGAATGAGTTCCCTGTGATCGGTTCGAACCCTCTATAATGGATACCAAAGTTTGACATTTTCTAAGCATAATTCCGACGAGCTTCATCCTTTCATATTCGTACTTGATAATCAAATTGCGTACTTGACCACCTTTTGAAGCTCGCCGATGGAACCATAACAATTTTATCCGAATCAATTTCCATTATATAAACGATTTAGTGGCGACGGTCAGTGATGACGGTCATTATAACTGGGCTTCGTAGCTTTGTCGTTTGCATATTTCTTTTAGCTCTGCGATACTCATTCAAGTAATGCATGGCACTATACAATATACATTCATACCCTTTACACTGGGGAACGCACGGGTCCTTTGTCGTCTAACGATGGTTTCTCATGAGTTAGCTAGTCATGGAACCTTCAAGTTCGCAACAGCAGGAGGTTCAAAGCACGGTTACTCCGAGACTAGAGGTTCCAGATATTGAACCTGAGATCGTCGGTCCGGCCCCGGACGAACTTCCCAATGCGTCTTCCATTGCCAATCCGTCGGATTCCGTTCAATCCAATATTTCTGAAGATATGTTAGGGAAAATATGCTTAAGGCATGGCCTGTCACTGGATGACGTGTTATTGCCGGGGCCGAATGATAGACCACACAACCCGCCGGAGGGATATACAGCATTTAACCGCCACGCGTGTGTGGCCGGGACGTTTCCTCCGTTCAACGAGTATATAAGGGAAGTGTTATCTTTTTTAAGGATCGCTCCATCTCAACTACACCCTAACGGATATGCTTCCGTGAATAGTTTATTCATCGTCTTCATGGAGTACCTTCATAGACCACCGATCCCGACCGAGATCAAATATCTATTTAATTTAAAAAACCGAGGTGATTACCCTTCCTTCACATTTCTGGAAGCAGTGAGGAATTGTCAAGTGGTCACTGGGTCCTGGACCAGGTTGAGTTACTACAGGTCGGAATGGTTCTATGTCAGATGTCCTCCGGGGTTTGCCCGGCGATGGTTATTCAGACGTGAGTGTAGCCGAGTTATCAAATAATTATCAAGGCAATTGCAGTCAAAGTGAAACTTATGTTTTTTCCTTTTTTTTACAGCGACGATTCAGCGACCTGAGGGCGAACACTTTAAGGAGACGGTGCGAGTACTTCGAGAAGTCCCGAGTGAAGATAGGGATATCGAGTCGCTTTTGACCGATAGGAATCTCCGGACGTACGGGTTGATTGAACGAGGGCAGAGCATAAAGTTCGACGGGGCATTAAGGACTGTTTCGAAGAAACGAGTCAAGCACAAGAAGCCCAAAGTTATTATAGCCGAGCAGGCTGATTCTGAAAGAACTCATACTGATGACGAGCTGTTGTTGGAGCCTACAGACGTGGTTCAGGATGTCACAGAGCAAAGAAAAGGCAAGGCAGCCTTCGTCACGTCAACTAAGAAGGGGAGATGGAAATCGGTTGTCACGGCCCGATCCTCTCCCGGAGTTAGAATTTCGGAGATGTCTCCTCCGAGAACTGAAAGTCTTTATGAAAAGCTCGCCGATATTCCAATTCCGGACGATGTGTCCCTGTAGCATGATGCCGGATTGGAAGAACTTTCAGAAACTTTAGTTTTGAGCGAGTCTTTTCCCACTGGTGTGGCAGACACATCCGGTTGGTCGGGGGGTTGCACACTCATACATATTTCACAACACTGCATAACCTTTGACTATAAACCACCTGTATCGAAGAGTGATTAATCCTGCTTTATTTGTTCTGCAGGTACCATGTCCGGGCGAGGTTCTATGTTAGGGAGTCTCCGACACGCGCGCAAGTCTTCATATCACGGGTTGCGCAGACAGGAAGGGGACAGAGATTACGACCAGGGACGCTCTGGGTACTCTGGTCAAGAGAGATATGACAAAGATAGAGGCTATAAGCGTCGATCCCGATTGCGTACTCCTCCTCCTCCCAGAGATCCCATACAACCCCCTGTTCATGTCTCCCGTCCTTTCGAATCTTCATACTATATGTCAGCCTCTCAATCTTCTAGGCATGAATCCCGCCATTCTAGGAGCGAAACGATGACTGTTGCCGTTACAGAACAGCCCCCCGTGGAAATTTCAGGGGAAGGAGCAATCAAGCTTACTCAGCTGAAAAGAGATTTCCCAAACATCTGCTTCGACAACTATATCTTTCCTCCACATTTAAAGAAAATCCCGAAGGAAGCTGAGCAATTGGTACATGATCACGTACATGATTTTGACGCTCAGTACAAAGCGTGGTCGAAAGCAGCTGACAAAGCGTCGGCATTGGCCTTTGAGCATGGGGCCACCATTGAGAGATTGCAGGTCGAGCTAGCTCAAAAGAGCCGTATTATTGAGGTGCTAAACACCGAGGCTGAATCTTCTCGGAAATCTGAAATGGAGGCTATCAAAAAAGCCGACGAAGCCCAAGCAACGATGGATAGAATGAAACGTGAGCATTATGCCACGGTAGAGTATATGGGCCATCGAAACGCCCTGGTCACTGCCGAGAGGGATGCAGCCCTGAAGGAGTTAAACGAGCTTAAGTCCAAATCTGCCGAAATCGCCAAGGATAGGGATGATGCGAATAATGCAGCCCAGGAGGCGTGTGAACAAGCCGTGATTCTCCGGACTGAACGGGATGCGGCAGTAGCTAAGGTCCAAGCAGTAGAGACGGAGGTTGAGGAGAAAGTTCGACAAGCGGAGGCCAGGCTGGATGCCGATATTGAAGATTTGCTCATCACTTACAATGCCAATGTGTTGAGACACAGAAATTTGGCCTGGCTCCAAGAATACCCAGTACACCTCCGGAGCGCTTGGGGTCGATTGGTTGAGGAAGAAGAGGAAGCGCATTCGGATGAATCGGTCGATCGATTCGAACTCGAAAACCGGTTGCTGACAGATGATGAGAAGAAGATCCTCCATGACGCTATTATTGCTCATGAGAAGGAGATGACTGGTGGACGATCTCTGGAGGTTGGAGAGGGATCAGGTGTTGAGCATCACGCCACTGTTACTGAAATCACCGCTCCACCTTCATTAGAGCCCGTATCTGTGGTTGGTTCACAATCTGTTCCCGCTTATGACCTAGAACATCCGCGATTATCTCCCATCCGGGAGCACGTCTCTGAGGCCGTCCACCCGTCAACGAGTCAAACTGAGGAAGGTACTTTGAACATATCTCAAGTATGTTTCTATTAAAGTGTTTGTCTTGAAACGATTACTAATAATTTCTACTTATCTTTTCTTAGTAACCGAGACTACTCCGGCATCTTAGGCCCAGGAGTCTATTCAAGGGCAAAAGGCTATCACCACTGAAACAACTGTCGTGACGACGACAGTGTCTACTGAGATGGCGCAGGGGAGATCCTTATCTCTGGATGAACAAATGGTGAGTGAGCTGCTTGGCCAACAATGTGACCCCTTTACAGACTTGCCATTTATCATCAGTGATCTTCCTCCGGCCTCTCGTTTTGTAACGCAGACTACAGCTGCCCCCAGCCAGGCCTAATCAGCTCGAGACGAGGAAATCTTGGTCGAGATCAACGCTGAACTAGAAGCTACGGGGCGTGAGGGCAGTGCTAGAGTTAGGACTACGATGCATAGTCCAGCGCCACTAAATGTGATATCGCCAAGTGGCTCTGTGGCCGGTACTCGGGTATCCGCCCCGTCTTCTATTGCTGGTCCAGTCCCTTCAACTCCTCGGGTGGGGAGCCTTCATTTAAGTTCAACTTCTAAGGAGGACGTGGACATTATGCCCTCGGCTGAAGAGCGGTCACCGGAGAGGAGACCCTCCAAACGAAGGATTTCTGTTCCTACTGATTCCGACGACAAACCACTGATAAGAAGGTCGAAAAAGAAGAAATAGATCGGCCCCTCAAGCAGATTTTTGGTAGATAGGAACTTGTTTTCGTTCGTTTTTTTGTTAGTAGGCCGTGTATAGATGCAGGTTCGGCCCCTGCTAGTAGGGATTCTTTTTTTTTGGTAGAACTTTTTTGCATGTAAGTTCTTGTCTCTAATTAGTTGAAATAAAATTCAGTTTCGTTATTTCAATTCTCATTTCATTTGTGCTTAAGTATTTGCGGTGTTCGGTTTTCAGTCCAGTGTACTTGTGGTGCTATTACCGTCAAGTAGAGTTCGTTTTATTTGCCAAGTCCAAAAATCTTGGTCACAAGTTGTGATCGATGAATAAGTTGAACTTCGTACATTGTATCGCTTTGGTTAGTGATTAACATTTAGCTTTTTTGCCCCTAGTCTCGGGGGACAACATTTGCATCTTGATGGTTGATCGCACTTATCGCACATCTTAAGCACATGTCCACGTTCTGGGGACTTAGGATAATTTGAGATCGATAACCCGGTTCACACTCCGGAAATTTGAGAGTTATCGATGTTTGTAGCACGGTTCGTGCTCTGGGAACCTGGAATTGATGTTTATACTCCACTTCCCATTCTGGGAACTTGGAGTTAGTATTGACACTTCGGTTCGCACTCCGAGAACTTTGACGTAGTATTTGTGCTCCAATTCGCACTCTGGGAATTTGGAGACAGCATGTATGTTTGGGTTCGTGCTCCGGGAACCTGTAATTTATTTTCGTACTCCATTCAAGCTCTGGGAAGTTGGAGTTGGCCGATAGATGGTCAGTCACACCTATTTGGGCTCTTTAGGAATTCGTTCACACTCCGGGAACGATTGATTTGATGTTTACACTCCAATTCGCACTCTGGGAATTTGGAGTCCGTTCACACTCTGGGAACGATTCATTGGATGTTTATACTCCAATTAGCACCCTGGGAATTTGGAGTCCGTTCGCACTCCGGGAACGAGTTATTGGATGTTTATACTCCAATTTGCACACTGGGAAGTTGGAGTCCGTTCGCACTCTGGGAACGAGTTGTTGAATATTTATACTCCAATTCACACTCTGGGAAGTTGGAGTCCGTTCGCACTCCGGGAACGGGTTATTGAATATTTATACTCCAATTCACACTCTGGGAATTTGGAGCTAGTGTTTACACTCTTGTAGCAACCCGCCTTTTTGGACAGTTTAAACCGACGATCAAATACACATGCCGATTCCAAACCATTCAAAAGGACAGATGGTTATTGGGGTAAATAAGAAAAGAGAAGAAAGAGAAATAAAGGAAATGAAACAACACAGAATCTCGCAGCGGAACGATAAAATATAATAGTCAAATAAACAGTTCATGAAGCTGTTTACTATACTTTGACAATTATTTATACAACATTTATCAGAGTTATACATATACAACAGAACAATTAAAATAATGCAGCAGATAACATGATGCAAGGGTAATAATAGTAATAGTATACAAAATCTTCATCTTCATCCTCCAGAATAGATCTTCAAAAATCTGAAAAACTCAGGACTGACCCGAGCGTAATGAAAAGACAAAACACTCGAGTCAGGACTAAAATATCCTTATGAAAGTTAAATCAATCGTAAATAAATATGAGTGTAACGACGTCAGAGATGTTTACGGGGTTGACATCTCATATCCAGTGTCAACGTGCGTGCAATAACTCAAGAGATGTTACGGGATTTTCCATCTCTTAAGGATCCGTTAAACTATCTACTATGTAGTAATATACGCTAAGTAGATATTGCCTATCAGTAATATAAAGTATCAAAATAGCGTTAAGGCGTTACCATAATCCCCCTTAACACATTTTTATAATGCCATAGTCTATACAGCACCGTAAGCCCCACCGTAAACTAGTGGTCATTAGAGGGTACCCCATAGGTATAACACAAAACATAACGTAGTGGTCGCGAATAGGATAATCAGTATGACAAGGTACATGAGGCGATACCAACTAGGATACTAGTAGTTGCGTGATCCGGACTGATGTTGAGCATAGCCAGCAGCTACCCCAACACCGTGAAACAACACTCCCAAATCAAGGGGTGCATCCAAATCGAATCACAAATGTAATAGATATGGTATCGAAGAAGTGTGTGCGCTAGAGATGGCAAAGCTCAATGGCCCAGCGCCGCTCCTATTTTAGTCATGTCAGGGGTCATCCAATATCGTTCTCTTTCTTCAGTCAGCGCGTTCACCAAACAATCCACTTCATTCTGGATCAACACTCCGCGTATAATAATTATTAAAGTGGTTTTCGGTATCGACAGAGAGTATGTCCATATCCGATCCCGGTCTCTTTAATAACTACGTATTATTACACCATTGTCTCTTTTACATTTCAAATCGATTCATAATTGATATCAAAATATTATGTTCGCTTCAAAAATCAAATCCATTTCAAATATCATCGTATCTATTCAAATGTAAGATTCCGTTTCAAAATCTTTTTCCGCATCAATATCTCATTTCGATTTCAAAATCATTTCGAAATTCAATTTAGGTTGCAACTTCATTTAACTCAATTCGTATTTAAATTCAAGATTTAAATATAAACAATCCACTTTATTGACCAGCTTAGAATTTTAGAAAATAGTTTTAAGTAGTTTAAAAGTAGTTTTAAATAATTAAAATAGTTAAAATACTTAAAATCTTAAAATGGATTTGAAATAGATAAATTTAGTTTAAAATAATTTAAATTGGGTTAAGTAGATTTAAAATAGATTAAAACAGTTTAAGTATCCAAAATGGTTTATATAACCGAGTAATTTGGAAAACAAAATAAAACAGCTTCAAAACCAATCCATTTCAATTATAACTTCCCAATTCAAATCAATTTCAATTTCCATTCTACCGATTCAATTTCGATTTCAATTCAAATCAATGTCAACTTTGACTTCAAATTTATTCAATTTTATATTCACTTTCAATTACTTCAATTTCTATTTATATCGATTTAGAGCTGGATTTTCAAAATATCTATTTATAACACTTAACAAAATTATCCTTCAATATTCAAATTTAAATCCAAATTTCAAATATGATTCAATTCCAAGCTCATTTCAAAATATCATTTTTATGTCACTTTTACTTCGTAATATTCAAAGCTCAAATTTAATGTTCAATCTTTAAAACAAATAAATTTTTGAAATTCAATCATATCCAAATTTTAAATCTCAAAGTCTCGACTTAAATTTATTCAACAATTTCTTTGAACCAAAATTTTATTTCAACATTCCAAACTCGATTTTTCGATAAATTCGATTTCTATAAATTGATTTCTATTTATCACTTTAAAATCAAAACAGTTAAATAAATTTCAAATCGACGATTTCAAAAATTATTAATTTAGCCAATTCGTTGTCCGTATATAATTTTCTATCCTATGGCCAAATAATTATTATTTCGATTAAATGTCAAGGATGAGTATATATTACTTAAACCAATCACAGTGTCATAAGTATGCATAACAGTATATATAAGCAAATAAACATCCAAACATTTAAATATCAACCAATAACATCCATCAAAATACATCATCCAATAGACAATACAATTCATGGCAGTTTTACAGTTATCAATGTCAGGTAATATAACCGCAATTCAATTTTAATTTCAATTTAACTGTCAATTTAATTTTTCAACGGTTAATTCAAATGACAAGCTATATGACAATTAAATTTTTATCGAACAACGGCAAATAAAATCATAACACTTCACAATGTCAAAATTTAACTAGCATAAAGATATTTAGTACGTTGTGAGCGTTATAAAACACTCACCTTGATTTTTACGATTTTAAATCAAATCGAACGACGTTCGATTTAATCCAAAAATTTTTCTAGCTCCAAACGATTCCAATCCATCTCCATAGCGTAGTACTTGTCGAAACGATTCCAACGCAAAAAGTTTCGCACGTTTCCGACCTCTTATGAAAAAGATATGAATTTTAGAATTTACACAATTTAAAATATAATTAATTTACATTTTATTTTATAATTTTCAACCTAACTTGCATCTCAGCCCTAGATCCCAGCATCTCCAAATCACAGCCGCACCCTGTATCTTATTCTCCAACCCAGAAACGTGCACGACATATAACCCAAAGCCGCCGCTTCCATTTGAAGACGATCAACTACCATCATTACGAAGCTCGCCTCCAACACCACGCTCGCCCCAAGCATCACCAAGCTCGGCCCTACCTTGGCCGTGAAAAACGTCCCCAAACCCACTGCGAATGCGAGCAGGTAACTCCCCTCATAGTTGACGATTTGACGAAGTAACCGTATGGATTGAAAGCTCTTGCTTAGCTCTACAACTTTCGTGTTGACAAGTTTTTCTAAAAGCGTGTGGACTGGGAGAGATTAAGGGGAGAAGAAGGGAATATTCTGGCCATTCGTTTTATTGGAGGCGGCCGACCATTATTATGAAACCCTAGCTTGTTTTGGTTTGCAAATTTATGAAGAGAGGGGCTTATATAGAAAAATATAACGAACACTATTCATTCTGGATTTTTCGAACTCCGATTTTGGCGCGATGACTGGTGTTTCTAGGGTTTACCCCGCGTTCTGAACACAATGGAACGTGTTTCGGAAGCTAATTCGGTCATCTGTGCGAGTTATGGCAATAAACAATCAATTTAAATTAAATCGATTAAACGAATTTCTATGCGTTTTGGCTCGCCCCGGACAAACGGTAAATCCGATTGACACGAAATTTGAAATCTTACAATAATATCACATTATGGATCCGATGAAACTGGTTTCGTCGAAATCCGAGACTGTTTGAAAAATGGCTATTTTAACTCGTCAAATTAATATTAAAACAATTTCGATGCGTTTCGAGCTGCCACGGTCAAACGAAAATTCCGATTGCTACGAAAATAGAAATCCGATAATAACAAACTATTACGGATCTCATGGAACTAGTTTCGTCCAATTCTGAGACTGTTCGAAAATTGGCTATTTTTCGGTCGATAATTAAATATTAAAATATTCAATTTTCACAAATTTACTTTAAATTCAATTTTAAAAGTTCTACAACATCATTCTAACTTTAATATGATAAAATAAAATTTTACAAATCATTTTTAATCATATTAAACCCGTTATTCAATTATCCAATAATTTCCAATTTTAAAACCTTATTAACTCTATTATAATCCCAATATAACTTATATTCACTTTGGAAACCAACCTTAATCATATTAAATCAAATTTCAATTATTCACTGTATTTTTGTATATTAAATTTCAATATCAAATTGGTCATATCAAATTCGGAATTTAATTATTCAAACATCGGTAATATTAAATTTAAACAATTTGATTATTCTTAAATCACTATCTTTTGAGATATTCAAAACGAACTTAAAAATTTAACAAATTCAAATTATAGGACAACCATTTCCATTATACGGTTATCCATTTCCCATTATTAAATTATTCAATAAATTCCAAATATTAAATTTAAACAATTTCGATTATCCAATTATTCATTATCTTTTGAAATATTGAAATTGAACTTATAAGAATCAACTTTTAAAACCAATTCACAATTTAGAACACTATTTTCATTTTACAGTTATTCAATTATTCAATAAGTTTTAAATATTTAATTTAAACAATTTACCTGTTCAATATTCACTATTTGATTTTTAAATAGATTTTACTTATCAATCAATTACTCTAATATACCCAATGAATTCAACACTTATTATTATTCCAAACGACTTACAATTTTTTTCTAACACTAAATCACGAAATCTTATTAAATTAGCTATTTTAATTATCGAAAATTTACGGGTCGTTACAACTCTAGTCCACGCTCCGGGGACTTTGAGTTATTTCAATGTTTATACTCCAGTTCACACTCTGGGAATCTGGAGTTAGTGTGAGGATTGTCGTGTATCAATCCTTTTAAATATTAACGTGGTGACATGCCTCCAAGCTTGGGCTTCACATAGTGAGTGACCAGTTGTACCACAGTCACTCCCTACTTGAATTAAATCCCACCGTATGATGGAACTTAGCTCTCCGTGCATTGTGATGTTTTGCGACGTATTTGATAAATCACAACTCTGGCTTGAAGAGATAGAATTTTATTGCTGAAATAAGAAAATATGGCAAAGTCAGCTGCCTTATTACAAGTCCAAGTTTCGAAATGCGAAAATAAAATGCAAAGGAAATAACGGGCTAAAACAAATAAAGCCTGTCATGTATAGTAGCGACGGAGACTCTCGCTATTCCAGGCTCTCGGCAGAGTTAGATCGTCAACGGTCGATAACTTGAATGTGACATCTCCGAGCTTTTGTGAAATCACATACGGTCCTTCCCAATTTGGCTTCATATGAGAGGGAACCGGATAAATTCTTTTGAGTACAAGGTCGCCAAGTTCGAAGGTCCGCGGTCGGACCTTGGTATTGTACATTCGGGCGACTCGACTCCGATATGCGGCTGCCCTTAAATCAGCCTCTTTGCGCCTCTCATCGAGCAGATCCAGGGATTCGGCAAGTAGTATAGCATTCGTTTTCAGATCATAATATGTCACACGATGAGAATGAACTTCCATTTCGACTGGAATAACGGCTTCAGAGCCATAAGATAGAGAAAATGGAGTGGGTCCGGTTGCAGTTTTGTGAGTCGTCCGATAAGCCCATAAGGCCATAGGAAGTTCATCAACCCACTTGCCCCCGGCCTTTTCCAGTCGTTTCTTCAAAATAGACTTGATGACCTTATTAACGGCTTCGACTTGGCCTTTAACTTGTGGGTGTGCAACTGCGGAGAATTTCTTATGGATATGGAATCACAGACAGAAATTCTTGAATTCAGCGCTGTCAAATTGGGCTCTGTTATCGGTGATAATAGTATGAGGGAGACCAAAACGACAAATGATATTGCGTACTACAAAGTTGATAACTTTCTTCGTCGTGATTGTTGCAAGAGGTTCGGCTTCCGCCCATTTTGTGAAGTAATCGACTGCGACGATGGCATACTTCGCGCCACCTTTGGCCAAAGGCAACGTACCAATTATATCAATCCCCCATATTGCAAATGGCCATGGACTGACCATTTGGGTTATCTCAATAGGCGGGGCTCTAGGAATCCGAGCGTGTTTTTGGCATTTGTCACATTTTTTGGCATAGTCCATGGCGTCGCGATTTACGGTAGGCCAATGATATCCATCTCGGAGTATTTTCTTGGCAAGTGCTTGCCCCCAGTGTGATTGCCACATTCTCCCTCGTGCACATCGTGTAACACTCGTTTGATTTCGTCGTGTGCGATACACCGGAGAAGAGGAATAGAATATCCCCTTCGATACATAACTCCATTCTGAATGACGAATCGCGAAGCTTTTCGAAGAATTTGTCTTCTCTCACTTCGACGCTCGGGTAGTATGCCATGCTCAATGTAATCTCGGTAGGGGGTCATCCACGATTCCCTCCTGGTAGTAGCCTAAAATGTGCAACTAGTTTCCATCTGACCAATGCTCGGAGAAGATAGAGTTTCAACGGGAACGAGCCCTAACTGTTGAGCTTCGCCCGTACTTGCTAACTTTGCCAATGAATCGGCCTTCTGATTATGCTCCCGGGGAATGTAGAAAATGGCATAATAATCAAACTGATCAAGAACTTCTCGGACTCGAGTTAGGTAAGCAGCCAATCTTCGATCCTTTGCCTGATATTCCCCCCGGACCTGACATACGATTAGTTGGGAGTCACAGTAAATTTCCACCGCGATAATTTTCAGATCACGGGCCAGCTTTAAACCAGCAAATAGAGCTTTGTATTCGACTTCATTATTGGTTGCATGGAACTCGAACATTAAAGCATAACATATGGATCGGCCCTCGGGGGTTTCAAGTATTACCCCAGCGCCCAAGCACCGATCGTTGGATGCACCGTCAATGTGTAGCTTCCAGATATACTCAGGAGATTTGCTGGTCTCAGGTAAGTCTTCAGGGACAGTGAACTCGGCTATAAAATCTTCCAGGACTTGACCGTGAATAGCTCTCCTTGGAGTGTAAGTAATATCGAATTGACTTAGTTCGATGTTCCATTTGATTAATCTACCAGACGTCTCAGGCCGCGTGAGGACCTGTCGTAACGGCTGATCGGTGTATATAGTAATGGGATGAGCCTGAAAGTATGGACGGAGTTTCCTCGAGGCAATGACTAGGAAGTAGGCTAATTTCTCCAGCTTTGGATAGTTTCTCTCAGCTCCGGTGAGTCGTTTGCTAACATAGTAGACCGGTTTCTGCACTCGGTCTTCTTCCCGAACAAGGGCAGCACTGATCGCGTTTTCTGATACCGCCAAGTAAAGATACAACTGTTCATGGTTGATCGGCTTTGAAAGAATCGACGGTGTGGAAAGATGTTGGACCAATGACTTGAATGAGTCTTTGCACTCCGAGGTCCATTCGAAGTTCCGCTTCCCTTTTCAGATCAAATCGAAGAATGGGATGCATTTATCAGTGGACTTTGAAATGAACCTACTCAGTGCCGCCACCTTTCCGTTGAGACTCTGGACTTGCTTTATAGTTCTCAGGGTTTGTAAATTTCTGATGGCCCAGATCTTTTCGGGGTTGGCCTCTATTCCTCTGGCATTGACGATGAACCCAAGGAATTTTCCAGATGCGACTCCAAAATGACACTTAAGCGGGTTGAGCTTCATCCCGTATCTTCGAAGGGTATTGAACATCGAATCCAAGTCTTTGACGTGATCAGTAGAGTATCGTGATTTCACCAACATGTCGTCCACATAAACCTTCATTGTTTTTCCGATCTGGTCAGCGAACATCCGTTTAACCAATCGTTGGTAAGTTGCTCCGGCGTTTTTCAATCCGAAGGGCATGACATTGTAGCAGTATAGTCCCAGATCGGTTACGAAGCTCGTATGCTCTTGGTCGGGCACATGCATGGGTATTTGGTTATAGCCAGAGTAAGCATCCATGAATGATAGCAATTCGTGTCCGGCTGTTGAATCCACAAGTTGATCAATTCGGGGGAGCGGAAAGCTGTCTTTCAAACAAGCTTTATTTAAGTCAGAATAATCAATACACGTCCTCCATTTTCCATTTGGTTTTCGAACAAGTACAGGGTTGGATACCCACTCCGGGTATAAAGCGTCTCTAATGAACCCATTTGATTTCAATTTATCGACCTCTTCTTTCAGGGAGGCAGTTCTCTCTGGATCCATACCACGCCTTTTTTGCTTGACCGGGACAAACCACGGGTCAATATTTAGGGTGTGGCTCACAATGTCCGATGAGATCCCACACATATCAGAATGGGTCCAAGCAAATACCTCCAGATTTGCTTGGAGAAATTCGACCAATTCCCGTTGTGCTCGCAGGCTCAACTGAGACCCAATTTTTAACACCTTTGAATCATCGTTATTACTGATCGGAACGTCAATTGTTAATTCAGCTGGGGAAGCCTGACTTTCTCTAGATCCATCTTTATTCTCATTTTCTCTGGGGTCTAGATCCTTCTGGAATTGGTCGTGGTGCCCGGGCTGAGGCCCAGGTGTTAATTGTCAATTGTCGGTGAAACAGACGCAGAGAGATTCCTTACGCCCTTTCCTTTTTCTTTTCGCTGCGCCTCCCGCAGCTCAGCAACATAGCAAGCTCTCCCCGTAGCTTGATCTCCTTGTACAACCCCTATCCCGCGATCAGTAGGGAACTTAAGGGTCAAACACCATGGGGCAATAGCAGCCCTAAATTCAGCAAGGGCCGGTCGGCCCAAGAAAGCATTATACGGAGAAGGAATATCCCAGGCAACAAATTGCAACATCCGAACTCTTCGGCATTTCCCACTCCCAACTCCACCGACAATTCAACCATTCCGGTTGGTATCGTCGCGCTTCCGTTAAAGCCGTGGACTCATGATTGACAAGGTTTTAAGTCCTTAGTTTCCATCTTCATTAAATCATATGCTCTTTTAAACAGTATGTTAACAGAACTCCCACTGTCTACCAAGATCCTCTTCATCCAAGCAGGACCAACTTGAGCGGATATAACCAGTGGGTCGATTGTGGGGGCTTCGACTCTATTGGCATCTCGACTTCTGAACACGATGTCGTCCGTCATCGTCTTCTGTTGTTTAGCCGGATCCCCGTCTTCAGAATTGCTACAACACTCGAAGTCCGCATGCCTGATCGAACTGGCATACGACTCCATTTCCCCCCAGCTTCTCTCTGCCGGATGGGGACCTCCACTTATCGTATTGATAACCAACCTCCTGCCCGTACGAGCGGGTTCACCCTGCCTTTCCTGATTCTGCGTACGATTTTGATTGGATGGGCCTGCCCCACCAGACTGCGGCTCCCGAACAAACTGATCCAACTTTCTCTCTCTGATCAACTTTTCAATGAAGTCTTGCAAATGCCTACACTCATTGGTGTTATGTCCATAACTTTCATGAAACCTACAGAATTTTTCTGTTTGTATCTGCCTCTCTGATGAAGCTTCGGAGCAGGCTTCTTGTATTGCATAGTATTACAAGTCCGTAGGTATACGTTTTCCAGCGACGTGTTAAGTGGTGTATAACTGTCAAACATTGCGGCCCTACCCCTCGGACCACGATTCTGGTCTTGCTTCTTGCTCCGGTTATCACTGTTTCTCGGTTGTTGAGTCTGTTTATTTTGAATATTCAACTGGACTTTTCCTGAACTTTCGCCAGACTGTTTAACCGCAACATTACTCTGAATCCCTTCACTGCTGGGCCTTGTATCGTCCTGCTTCCTAAACTGTTTCGCATCCTCTCGCCTCAAGAATTGAGCGGCTTTGGAATAGAAACGGTCCAACGATGCCGGAGGCTTTCCAGCCAACCAATTTCCAAACTCGGAATCAGGATCGATTCCTTTAGTCAAAGCCATTAAGACAGAATTATCATTGGGGTTGGTGATCTCTGCGCATGCAGCATTGAACCTCTCCAAATATCGTCTAAGTGTCTCTCCGGGAGCTTGAGTAACACTTGATAAGGTATTAACATCTTTAGGTCTGGCAATATGCATACAAAACTGCTCAATAAATTTGGTAGCTAACTGATCAAATGAAGAAATAGATCGCGGTGGTAGTCGTGTAAACCACATCGTCGCAATTACCCCTAAGGAAATGGGAAAACTACGGCGTTTTACTGCGTCATCAGCTCTCGCAGCAGTCATCGACCATTCGTATTTCAAGATATGTTGATTTGGGTCAGAATTCCCTTCATACATGGGCAGGGTTGGCATCCTGAATTGCCGAGGAGGTTCAGCATATAATATGTAATCGGTGAACGGAGTATGACTTCGGGAGATTCCCCAATCGTCATTTGTTAAGCCCTGACTCTCGCGAATCATTTGGCGTACCATGGCTGAGAGGTCTGGCGTTGCTACATTCTGAGGGTGGTGAGCCAAAGTGTGGTCGGGTTCCACAGTGCGAGATGGGATCGGGCGCTGTCGACGATCCATATCTCGCGTCCTTGGCATGATGTCTTCCGGGACATATGGTTCTGGTGCTCGTTCCTGTTGGTGGTAATTCGGGTTGGAGTGATTTCGGGTATCAACTCCTATGTCAACCGCAGTGGCGACGGCATGGTTATCCACGGTATGTTGCGGAACAGCGCCTCCTCGGGATGAGGGCCCTGTATGAAAGCTAGAAGATGGGCCGACTCTTATCTGTCCCACGGTCAATGCTGGCTGATGGTCAACGGCCTATGCATAGTTTCCCTCTAGCCTGGGACGGGTGGATCTGTGATTGTAGTCGGATGAAGCAAAACTCTCCGTGGAGGAATGAGACGCATGATCCCTCCTGGATCTTCTACGACCTTGGCGATCTAGTTGGTTGGCTAACTCAGTGTTAACGCGCAACTGCTCGGCTAGCTGTTGCCGACTTTGAGTTAATTGTTGGAGCAACGTCTGGAACTCTTGCCTGGTAACCGGACCCGATGGGTCGGAATGCCCGGTATCATCTTGGTCAGGTGGAGGTAGTTGCGCGGGATTTTGTCTATCCCGACCTTCTTGACCAGCGGCAGATGCGGTTCTTGTGCTAACCATTTTAGATAGTGAACTCCTTCCCTAGACTTTGGAAAATCTGAATAGAACGGAAGGAATCTGAAACTTAAATCTGGATCTCTTCCTTAGATTTATGCAATCCGGTATCGGCGGCAGATCCAAGGAGCAGGAGAAAAACTGGGTTTTCTCAGTGAAAGAACCAAAGTGTTTGTACCAAAATTGGGCACAACACTCTTCGGAAGTTTTTTGAAGAGATAATAAATGTAGAATATGAATTGAAAATGAGGATTATCTAACAAAAACTCCAAATAACAGTAAAATAAAGACTAAGGCAAGCGATTTATAGTGGTTCGGCTCGTTGCCTACGTCCACGGAGAAGTTTTGGCAATTTTATTGATTCTCTTTCAACGTTTACAAGCGATTACAGCAAACAACAGCGAGTTACAACTGAAAATTCAAAATCAGCAGCAAGTATATGATGTCGGACGATGAAGATCTCGATCCGGCAGAGTCTGGGCGCTTAAGAGTCGAAAGATCCTTTTTTTGTTAGCCCTGGGGCTCTATTTATAGGCGTAGGTTGCTGATATTTCGCCGAAAACTCGGGAGACTACTTCTGGCACGTCAGGGGGCCCACGTGCCCGGTCTCAGGAAATTTGGGCCTACTTTAGCATCTATTCGAACTCCATTCGAATCGATCATAAAATCATCCAATCGAGGTGAAATTTGGTGTGGACATTCTTTAACATGTATGAAAGCTTCTGTGAAAATTTCATGGCATTTGGATCAGTAGATTGAGAGATACGATGAGTTTGAGATGGCGTTCTTCGAGTGGCTATTTGCTTCGAAACCATCCCTTCGAATTGATGGTTTCGAACCGATGGCGGCACGTGTCTTCGTGTTATCGTGGATCGCACACTTCGCTTCGATCCGGGTTTTGCTCCGAGTTAACTGTTTCGACTCCATATATCTCGGCGCACTCGAATCGATGAAGGACACGTCATCATGGCTGGTTGACCCAGTGGATTTGAACGAAGCTTCAGAGATGGGTTCGAACAAGGATTTATGGATGGGTTCGAACAAGGCTTCGTTGATGGGTTCGAACAAGGCTTCATTGATGGGTTCGAACTTGCGCTTCTCTGATAGACACGAGCTCTGCAACTCCTCCATGGATACGAAGTCCTTTGATACAAACTCGATGGATTCAAAGTTGATGGAGTCGAACCGCGGCACTCTGATGGATTCGAAGCTAATCGATACGAAGGTGATGGGTTCGAACGGTGCTTCATTGATGGATTCGAAGACACCTACAATGATGGATTCGAAGCCAGTGTTCTTCGCTCCAAGTTGAATCGATCATAACTTGAGCGTATGCACTCAGATTGACTTGAAATTTGAGATGTTGACTCCTATGATCTTTCTTGCCATGTCCTATAAATTGTAGCTCAATCTGTGCTCAGACAAAATTCAGTGATATCCATAGCGAAACGAAGTATGACCAATCTCTGAGACGAACTGTTATTCGTTTCCGATCGATCTTTTGGTATCGCGACTTTGCCAAAAAGCGGTGCGGAGTGTTACTACAATCTATCAAGCTTCCTTCTTGGCCCGAAGGATAGCAAGTTGAAAGTTAGAGATGTGATAAGTCTATGAGACTTAGTTTCTATGTGAGGTTGAGAAACGCTTTTGTGTTGTTGGTGCGAAGAGATCGGGATCGAAATCAACTTTGGACCAATGTATATGCGACGATTATGCAGGTTGCTTATTATGATATTGATATTTCAAATTTTCATAGAGGGGGATTGCTTGTTGACCGTTTGGGGTTAAAATCCCAATATACATACAGTAGCGGTGGTCTCTTAATTATGAAATATCCAATGCAAGGACTATTTGCTATTAATCCTGGGGATTTCCCGACAGGATGTGTATGAAAGTACCTTTGGTTTGTCCTATTCCTAGACAACTTGTATGGATGTTTGTTTGACATTGCATATTTAAAGATTACTTATATTGGTTTTTACATACGTACATCAGTGATGGCGGAGAAGGCAACTTCTCTTAGCTTAACACCGTCCTTGAGGCGTATGAGCTTAATGGTTTTATTTTTATGGAAGGCAATAGTAGTCAATGAAAATGGCCATGTGGAATTTAAAAGTGTTGTGATATGTGATTGTGAAAGGTAATCGTTACATCAGGCCTCATCAACCGAAAATGACCAAAACAGGGTTAGATGCGGCAAGGCTAAGTGGGTCATTCCCAAGTAGGATATGATCATCCTCTTCTAGATACATCTTTACATGCTATGACGTCGTGTATCTGATTATTGTTGTTTATATGCTATGAAGGCCCTCGGTAAAGGTCGGTAACGATTGAAGGATGACATATTCGGTACCATCTAGTTATAAAGGTGGGCCGGTCTTGTGTTGGTAGAGGGCAGACGTTCTATGCCTCGGGACATCCATCTAGAGGTGTACCGATCGGTTGGTAGTCCCTTCAACTGGTCATTTGTATGGAAATCCAAACTCCACTACATGCCTGCCATTTTGATTATGTTACCCATTTTGGGCTATATGCTGAAATTTAATCATGTAACAATTTCGGCTATGATTAAAATTATTTGTATACTAGACACTAGTATAATATAAGAGGATTTGATATGATATGTTTTAGTTATCGTAGGTTAAAAACATGTCCGTATATATGTGTGGGTGTGTCTTACGAGATACTCGTTTTGATAAAGGAAAAGATTGGTAATTTAATAAATTCAGTTAAGTGTGTTTCTCATGCTGGTTTACCAGACTGACCCGGGCATTCTACCTTTTCAATGCTCGGGTCAGACCGAGTATATTTACAGGTTTAGATTTGGTGCTTTTTGTGACGACCCGGAATTTTCAAGCAATTAAAATCGGAATATTTAATTGATTTTAATATTTAAAAGTAAACTTTTAACTTGAACGAATATCACAATTTATTTGATAATTTAATTATTAAATTAAATTAGTTGAAGTTGAGTAAAATGTTGAATCTGGAATTTTAAGTCTGTTGAAAATAATTTAAAGACTTATAAAATTCATATTGATAACACTGAAGATAGTAAAGGTGTTAAATTTTGATTCGGAATTGTTTTGATAGGTTTTGGAATTTCGTCGTTTAAATTGAATTTAAAAATAGCCTTCCGAGGCACAGTCTCGGAATTCGACGAAACCAGTTCCAATTGGATCCGTAATATTGTTTTATTATCGGGTTTCAAATTTTGTAGTAATCGGGATTGTGGTTTGAGCGTACGGTAAGGGAACGTGTCAAAAATTTAATTGGCAATAGCTGATTCGAAATTTAAATATAATATTTCGGTCAGTCAATTCTCAGCTGCGTTCCTTTCTCTTCTATCAAACGTCTCTGTAGCTCTGTAGATTGTTCACGCCTGTCTCTCCTCTTTAAGACATCGTGTCCCCTTCTTCTTCATTTACAACAAAACATTTTAAAACTTAAATCGAAGGAGAAAAAAATAAATAAATAATCATGGCCGCGTTTTCCTCTTCCCCTCCCTACCTCTTTTTCAATCTCTGTTCGAATAAAAAAAAAGGGGTTCGATCTGTATTTCATTTACTTCTTTCGAAATCACGGAAGAGATTCGTGCCTTCATTCGAATCCCTAGATCCCTATTTCTTTTCAGAATCACGACCTTGTCGCGATTTTTGTCTGGAGCTTGGCGACTTTGTAAGTGGCGGAAGGGAGAGCACATGTGATCGATTAGTGATGGCAAAGCTCGGTGAAGCGTACTGTGATTGTGGCTGAGCCGAAGAGATTGCGCCGCGATTTTAGGGCTTCCAACGATGGTGACCTTTCTTAGCGTGGGTGAGTTCGACGAGGCAGCTCCAAAGACGGTCCACGAAGCTACCGACGTGACAATTTGAGGTGGTGGTTCGAACCAGGGAGGTTTTGCGGTGAGGTATTTTTGTTTATTTTCTTTCTTTCCCCGATGAATATATACATATGCTTGTTAACAAAGAAGAGGAATAGTTTTAGATTTGTATATGTACAAAATCAATAGCTATTTTAGATTTAGAAATAAATAGATAAACATAAATATGTTCTGAAAATAGGAAAATATTTTTCATCAGCAAGATAAAGTTTTTATTTTGATAATAATAATAGTGATGACATGTATGAACCAAGTTTTATGTTTACAAATATATATATAAATGAGAGTTAAATTTGCAGTAGATATAAATATAACAAATATGTTTTTTAATTCAATATATATATTTAGGGTTCAAGAAATTTACTTTATTAGAATTTAATGTTAGTTAATAAAATGGAAAATTTATTTGTAGATTGATTTCAAAACTAAACCTAAAACAAATGTACATACACATATTTTAGTTACCAAATTGTTAAAATAGTTATGGAAGGAAAATTTGTTTAAAACTAAAATATTAGTTGATTAAATTTAAATAAGATTCGCTGGACGATTAATTCAAATGTTAATAAACTGTGTAATTGTTATCCAAGGTCTGAAGTCATGAGAAAAAAATCAAGTCGGGCAGGATGGATGGCAAAATAAAATTTAAGGTGAGTTAATCTCACTCGGTTTAAATGGTTAAATTTAAATAATTGTTGAAATGGTTGAATTGATTTATGTGCTGTAGTGTGGTATATATTTGGAATTTGCATTTTATATTGTGCTAACATCTGTGGATGCAGGGAAAAACAGGTTGGAGGGATCCAACTGGACCCTTCAACTTTATTTAATTATTTAATATTCTCTGTTCGGAATATTTGATATTCTATAATGAGTTATGTGGAAATATTGAATGTTATAGCTTGATTGTTATAATCGGGAAATAATGAATTACTAGATATATAATTTGAGTTTGGGAATGAAAATAAAAGTTGTGAAATTGTAAGTAAAATAATTATAGAAAAGTTGAATAAATTATGAATGAACTGGAAAGGAAATAAAGTGACTTTAAAATTTTAATAAATAAATCTTGAGTATGGAAAGGAAAATTTAAATTAACAGAAAGTTAATGAAACTTAAACTTCAATGTCATTGTTTAAAGGAACAAAACATTTATTTTAAATATAGGATTTAAATTATTTAAGAAGAATAAAGAAGAAATTGAGAATAACCTGAAATTTTGTATATTTCAGCTAAAGGATTTAAAAAAAATCAAACTGAAAATAATAACAAAGTCCACAATTAATGAATTTTGAAATGAACGGATAAGTAAAGAAATTTATTTCAAATGGAATAAATTATGAATCAATTTGGAAAATTGATTTAAGTAATTGAGATTGGAAATTTCTCTCAGAATGACCAATTACGTTTTCAAAGTAAACTTTTAAATATAAATTAAAAAGTTAAAGTTGTTTTAAGAAGTATGTTTTGAAAAATTTACTATTTCTAAATATTTAAATTCTAAAGTAAGTATTTCCTTTTAATCTATTATAGCAATAATTATTTTAGTCTATTTTAGCAATAATTATTTTAATCGATTATAGCAATAATTATTTAAAGAGTGACTTAGTATTTTATTTTTAAAAGTGAAATCTAGTTTTATCTTTTATTTAGTAACATTATTTTCAAATATCCATATAGTATGTATTTTTAACAAATCATTAAAGGAGTTTTAACTTAAATGTTATAAAGTATATTTCTAAGTAAAGTGTTTTAAATTATTTTAAAAATCTAGTTTTGTGCTTGGTGATTTCAGAGCAGATAGGAAATATTTGGGAAAGTTTATTCTGAAAAGAAAGATGGTTTTGAAACTGTTTTCAAAGGATTGAAAATAGAAATATATCTTGTGAAGATATTTACGAGATAAATAAATAATTTGGGAAAAATTATTTATTGTTTGTTGGATGTTTGTGAATATTAATTGATAGTTAAATAACCGACTATCAATATTGGACAAACACGCTGATCGTTTCGAAGAGACCGGGATCGAGAATTATTTCTCGAAAACCACTTCGATCCGGTTTGTACGTTTCGTAAAAACGATTTTTGGATTCGAAGATGGAGCAGTGAAGTACAAGGGCTAGTCGCTACTAATCCTGTGGATATTTCCAAAATGGATGTAGTAGGAATAGTGCCTTCAGTTCCGTTCGAACCCGGGACGGACTTGTATGGATGGATGCTTGCGAAACATCGTCAGGTGGACGATGGGCATTCAAAGGAATTTGTTCTATAAAGGTAACGCTTAGCCTCAAGCCTCATCAAATGGGAATGACTGAAAATCATGGGATATGCAGCAAGGCTAGGTGGGTAGCACCCAAGCAGGGTGAGGTCATTCCAGTCTAGATGTCCCTTTTTAGTTCGGCTTAGTGGGCGGTTGCTGATCCCAACCGCGGGGTGATCTCACTCGGGATTATCCAGTGAGGGATAGTCCCGGCCTTGTGTTGCAGGGGAGCGGGCGTACTCCTCGGTACGGTGATCTATTCCCCGTACTGTGACAGGTGGTACCCCAATGCCTAGTCATTAGTTGGAAATCCATTCTCCCTACGTGCCTTGTACGAGTTTTGTTTGTATTACCCACTCTGTGGCTAGTAGCTGGAATTTAATGAATATAACAATTTCGGCTATTTTATTAGTATTTGTATATAGACCCTATTATTATATCAGAGGATTTCTATGAAAATTGTTTTAGCCCTTGTAAGGTAAAAACCCGACATGTTTATTTGTGGCGTGGTCTTACGAGATGCTTTTGTTTTCAAAGGATTTTTGAAACTTTAATAATCAATTGGGTGTGGTTTTCTCACGCTGGTTTTCCAGACTGATTCGGGTATTATTTAACTGTAATGCTCGGGTCAGACCGAGTATTATAGGATACAGGATATGATGCTGTGGAGCTCAGGAGACGAGCTGGATGACGACACGTACTCTCGTACTTATATATATATATATATATATATATATATATATATATATCGCTGTGTTGAGTTGGTGTGTATTCATTTGTATGTTAGTGATGTTGAGTTGTGATTGGTGCACTCTGATGATGTAATATATAAAAAAATATATTTGATTTTGAGTAAAGTTATTTATTATCTATTATATTTTATTCCGCTGCGATGGTTAGATTCTGTTGTTGTTTTCTGTTTTCTCTCCTTCTACCTCTTCTTCTTTAACCCGATAGTTCGTATTTCTGTGCTACTCAAGTTGATTTTTGTAGAATAGTGTTAACTCAAGGGGTGCGGATTTGCGGGCTGTTACAGTTGGTATCAGAGCTCAGGTTGGTGATAACCTTGGCTCTGGTGGGAATTACTCATTTAAATTAGAGTCCGTAGTACTCTAGAATGAGTTTGAGCGTATTAATAGATATGAGCGCGTATTTGTTAGTGAATATAAATTGTTTTAATATTGTGTTAATTGATTTATTGAGTGGCATATGAACCTTTGTCGGCACAGTCTGGACAACTGTATTGAAAGGGTTTCTAAACACTTGAATAGAATAATCGACACGATATTGTTTTAAATGTGGGTGAATGAAATAATTTTACCCAAAAAAATAAAAATATTTTGATATAAATAAAAGTTTTGTAAACTATTTTAGCTAATATATGGTTGTTTGGATGTTAGAAATGATAATATTAAATTATTATCATCATTGTGTAAAAATCTAACTAGAAATTGGAAATATAACTAAAGTATTAGGAAATGGGTTCATTATAAAATAAAGTTTATAAATATGAATTATAGTTAAAATTTGATTTAAATTAAAATTGAAAAGAAATAATACATATGTGAGGAATAATTATGAATGGGATGTGAAATCTAGAGAGATTTGGAATTCAAAAATACATGAAGGGTTTTAAAAGAAAGAAAAGCATTTAAACTCTTTACGGTCGCTGGAAAATAATTCCGATGATGATTGCGACATCATCGGTGTTCATTTTCGAGTTTCCAAAAGAGGGATTGCTACCATGACGTTTTGGGTTTAAGTTTGTTGAAGAAATTTGGTTGATTTTGAAAATGCAAGGAATTTTGGATATAAGTGGTTGCATAAAGAATTTTAAAGTGTTGAAAGATTGTTTAAACCTTGGGGTTTTGACTAAGAATGTTTATGGCATACAAAAAGTTTGATAACTTGTAAATTTGAAATTTGTTGGGAATAAAACAGGATTGGTTTAACTTTTGAGAATTGTGATTTGAGATGTTGAAGATTTCAAAATGATTTGAAACCAAAGCCGGGAGTTTAAAAATCCTGATGAGATAAATTGTAAGCTTATAAATTGAGATGAGTTTTAAATCAGGAGGGAAATATAAGCTTTGAATGTTAGAATATAAATTTAAAGGAAAAGGTTAAAAATGAAATTAACTTGGATTGGGAAATAAAATTTAAACTGGATTGAAGTAATTGAGTAGGCTGAAAATAATATCCAGTTGTATTTGAATTAAGTTGAAATCTAATTGAGATTAAATAAGTCTGAGTTAAAAATTTAATTGAATTGGAATAAGAATTCAATTGAATTAGTGAATGGAATTAAATTCTTACTTGAACGAATGGGAAATAATTTGAATAAGGATCAGAATTGAAGTAAATAAATTAGAATAACTTATAAAAGAATCAGAATTAAATTGCAGGGAATAAAAATATGCTTGGGATATAAATAAGCATAAGGTTTGAGTTAAAATAAAACGACAATATATTCAAGCCTATGATGAATGGAATTGTGTAAATAATAAGTTGTGGCTTATAAATTTTGAAAGTGGAATAGAAAATCCAAAATTAATATTGTTTGATGAATTGAAAAATAAAAAAAAAGATCAAAACTTGAATTATAAAATAAATCGAACTTAAGAAAATTTTATGAAGAGATTTTGAGATTAAAATCAAGTTCTGAATTTTAAATAGGGAAAGAGCGATTTAGAGGATGAAATATGTAATGAGAACCCAATGTAGTTAAATAAAAGTTGAATCGTGGGTTAATGATGAAGTTTGGAATGAAACTCAAGTTATAAATTGAGTTCGACTTAAAATGGTTGGTGAAGAAAATGTAATTGAACTGTGAGTTCATAAAATTTGGTGGTAATTTGTAATGGATAGTGACTTCAGAACTTGAGATTTAATATTAAAATTTAACATGAAGTGTTAACAAATTGAATAACATTGAAATGTATCGAATAAAAATGTAAATGGATTAAAATAAATGGAATGAATTGCAAATAAAATCCAAATTAGAGGAAATAAAATGGGAGTAGCCTTGTAATCAATTGAATGAATTGAATCTGGATAGTTAAATTTTATAATAACTCATCAAATGAAATTGTAAATTTTTAAAATGAGATTTAACTGAGATAGAATTAAGTTGAATGGAAGAGAAAATATTTACTTGTGAAATGAAATGAGCTTAAGTATAAAATTTGAATAAATCAAAAATAAATTAACTTAAGCTGAATAGATGAAGGAGAGTTGAATTGAATTCAACTTAAAATTAAGTTTAATGATATCAGATTGAATTTAAATCTAGTATAAATAAATTTGAATCGAAATAAAATTGAAATGATTATTGAATGGATTAGTCAGGATCGGATTCGAGCTAAATAAAATAGTTTGGAATAAACAAATGTGGAATAAATTGAGTAAAGTAACTGAAGCTTGGGTTGAATTAATTTGGGAATGGTTAATAATATGCAAGCTTATAATGTGTCGAGCTAAATAAATGGTCGTGAATGAATTAAAAATAAAAATAAAAAGAAAATTTAAGTTGTCATAGAGATGAACCTAAGCTGCTAATGGTTTTGAATAACGAAACTAGTTTGGTAAATTAAATGTAATGCAAGTGAATGGATTCAAATTTTTAAATGCAATGAAAATGAGAACATATGGATTGTGAATAAATCCGAAATGGAATAGAATTAAGTGTAAGTTGAGTCGGAGTCAATTTAAATTGATTATAAAACTCAAGTACTTATTTATTCACATAAATCCCGTTGACTTGCATAAAATAAATTGTCATTTGATGTAAATGGAAGTAATTAAAATTCTATGAGTTGATAGAAGTAAAATAAATTGAAATGGTATACGAATGGATTGAAAACCATTCAAATTGAATGAAAATGGTTTGTAAACTAATTGAAAATAGTTGAATTAGTATGAAATTGTATAAATTGCTTACGGAAAATGTTTGATGTGCATTTCTTTTAGAATTCATATGTTTTAACCATTGCAACTGAGTGAAATATAGTTAAACTGCATATATTTGGCACTTACATGTTTAAATTGAGTAAGTATAGGTACCTAGAAGCCGTGTGGCTGGATTTGGTTGTGCTATTTGCTAAAAATAATAAGCCGCTTGCTTAAAATGCTAAATAAGGTACGCCTACGCAATAAAAATAGGAAATATGAACTGTTTTTGATTTTTCCGACCGGGTGGGTCGATGTATATATATTTATCTCTCTTGTCAAATTGCAAAAGCTCCTCCGTACAAAGGGGACTTTGCCAAAAAAATTCAGAAATTTTGGGAGTTAGAAAATTTTTGAAAATTTTGGAATATTTGTTAACGACAAAACGGTTTAAACTGGAAAATTGAAATAAGTTAGTAAATGAAACTAATTAAAGTAATGACATAAATTAGTTATAAATGAAAGATAAAATTAAAAGTTCACAGTTGAAAATAAATGAAATTCATATGTAATATGGAAATCAATTTGAATAGAAATAGATTTAACTAAAGTGGTAAAGTGAAAACAAACAAAGAAGCATATAGAATGCTTATACTAAATTTAAGAGGGAATGGTGAATTCTTAAATGAAAATTGATACTACTAATATAATTTATGTCAATATTGGAATGAATAGATGTTGACATTTTGTGAGAAAGTCGACAAAATGTTTTGGAATATTGTGTTTGGATATTAGTGTTAAGCAGGATATGCAGGTAATATAAAGGAAAGTGAATTGGTTTTGACTTCATAAGGATAAAAATTGAATTGCCCGACCAAAAAGGTATGTGTTTAAATTTCTGTGAAATTTGATTGGGATTTTGGATTGAGCCACTTGCCTTTTTGTTTTCTTTTTGAATTTGGGAGGCCGTAGGGCCATTTTTTAGTTGTACCGAGTCAGCCGCGCAAAGGAGACGCTGGCGAAATTTTTCGGGAATTTAGGGAGTTAGAAAAAAAAATTGAGAAAATTTTCGATAATTCAAAATTTAGTTTTGAATTATAATTTGAATGATTGTATAAGTAAAGTTATTAGGGAATTAAGCGAAAAGTTTGGGAAGTTAGTAAGAATTATAATGGGCCTTCTATTAAAAAGATAGTTGGTAAGATGTTGAATTGTTAAGAACTGAGTGGTTTTGGAAAAGTAAATGGGTATTGGACCATTCTTCTTAACTAGTAATTTTGGGGATGAAATTCTTTTAGTGGGGAAGGAATGTGATGGCCCAGAATTTTCAAGCAATTAAAATCGGAATATTTAATTGATTTTAATATTTAAAAGTAAACTTTATCCTTGAACGAATATCACAATTTATTTGATAATTTAATTATTAAATTAAATTAGTTGAAGTTGAGTAAAATGTTGAATCTGGAATTTTAAGTCTGTTGAAAATAATTTAAAGACTTATAAAATTCATATTGATAACAATGAAGATAGTAAAGGTGTTAAATTTTGATTCGGAAGTGTTTTGATAGGTTTTGGAATTTCATCGTTTAAATTGAATTTAAAAATAGCCTTCCGAGGCACAGTCTCAGAATTCGACCAAATCAGTTCCATTGGATCCGTAATATTGTTTTATTATCGGGTTTCAAATTTCGTAGTAATCGGGATTGTGGTTTGAGCGTACGGTAAGGGAACGCGCCGAAAATTTAATTGGCAATAGCTGATTCGAAATTTAAATATAATATTTCGGTCAGTCAATTCTCAGCCGCGTTCCTTTCTCTTCTATCAAACGTCTCTGTAGCTCTGTAGATTGTTCACGCCTGTCTCTCCTCTTTAAGACATCGTGTCCCCTTCTTCTTCATTTACAACAAAACATTTTAAAACTTAAATCGAAGGAGAAAAAAATAAATAAATAATCATGGCCGCGTTTTCCTCTTCCCCTCCCTACCCCTTTTTCAATCTCTGTTCAAATAAAAAAAAGGGGTTCGATCTGTATTTCATTTACTTCTTTCGAATTCACGAAAGAGATTCGTGCCTTCATTCGAATCCCTAGATCCCTATTTCTTTTCAGAATCACGACCTTGTCGTGATTTTTGTCTGGAGCTTGGCGACTTTGTAAGTGGCGGAAGGGAGAGCACGTGCGATCGATTAGTGATGGCAAAGCTCGGTGAAGCGTACTGTGATTGTGGCTGAGCCGAAGAGATTGCGCCGCGATTTTAGGGCTTCCAACGATGGTGACCTTTCTTAGCGTGGGTGAGTTCGACGAGGCAGCTCCAAAGACGGTCCGCGAAGCTACCGATGTGACAATTTGAGGTGGTGGTTCGAACCAGGGAGGTTTTGCAGTGAGGTATTTTTGTTTATTTTCTTTCTTTCCAGGATGAATATATACATATGCTGGTTAACAGAGAAGAGGAATAGTTTTAGATTTGTATATGTATAAAATCAATAGCTATTTTAGATTTAGAAATAAATAGATAAACATAAATATGTTATGAAAACAGGAAAATATTTTTCATCAGCAAGATAAAGTTTTTATTTTGATAATAATAACAATGATTATATGTATGAACCAAGTTTTATGTTTACAAATATATATATAAATGAGAGTTAAATTTGCAGTAGATATAAATATAACAAATATGTTTTTTAATTCAATATATATTTAGGGTTTAAGAAATTTACTTTATTAGAATTTAATGTTAGTTAATAAAATGGAAAATTTCTCTGTAGATTGATTTCAAAACTAAACCTAAAACAAATGTACATATACATATTTTAGTTACCAAATTGTTAAAATAGTTATGGAAGGAAAATTTGTTTAAAACTAAAATATTAGTTGATTAAATTTAAATAAGATTGGTTGGACGATTAATTCAAATATTAATAAACTGTGTAATTGTTATCCAAGGTCTGAAGTCATGAGAAAAAAATCAAGTCGGGCAGGATGGATGGTAAAATAAAATTTAAGGTGAGTTAATCTCACTCGGTTTAAATGGTTAAATTTAAATAATTGTTTGAAATGGTTGAATTGATTTATGTGCTGTAGTGTGGTATATATTTGGAATTTGCATTTTATATTGTGCTAACATCTGTGGATGCAGGGAAAACAGGTTGGAGGGATCCAACTGGACCCCTCAACTATATTTAATTATTTAGTATTCTCTGTTCGGAATATTTGATATTCTGTAATGAGTTATGTGGAAATATTGAATGTTATGGCTTGATTTTTATAATCGGGCAATAATGAATTACTAGATATATAATTTGAGTTTGAGAATGAAAATAAAAGTAGTGAAATGGTAAGTAAAATAATTATAGAAAAGTTGAATAAATTATGAATGAACTGGAAAGGAAATAAAGTGACTTTAAAATTTTAATAAATAAATCTTGAGTATGCAAAGGAAAATTTAAAAAAACAGAAAGTTAATGAAACTTAAACTTCAATGTCATTGTTTAGAGGAACAAAACATTTATTTTAAATTTAGGATTTAAATTATTTAAGAAGAATAAAGAAGAAATTGAGAATAACATGAAATTTCGTATAATTCAGCTAAAGGATTTAAAAAAATCAAACTGAAAATAATAATAAAGTCCACAATTAATGAATTTTGAAATGAACGGATAAGTAAAGAAAATTATTTCAAATGGAATAAATTGGAAATCAATTAGGAAAATTGATTTAAGTAATTGAGATTGGAAATTTCTTTCTGAATAACCAAGTACGATTTCAAAGTAAATTTTTAAATATAAATTAAAAAGTTAAAGTTGTTTTAAGAAGTATGTTTTGAAAAATTTACTATTTCTAAATATTTAAATTCTAAAGTAAGTATTTCATTTTAATCTATTATAGCAATAATTATTTTAGTCTATTTTAGCAATAATTATTTTAATCATTATAGCAATAATTATTTAAAGAGTGACTTAGTATTTTATTTTTAAAAGTGAAATCTAGTTTTATCTTTTATTTAGTAACATTATTTTCAAATATCCATATAGTATGTATTTTTAACAAATCATTGAAGGAGTTTTAGCTTAAATGTTATAAAGTATATTTCTAAGTAAAGTGTTTTAAATTATTTTAAAAATCTGGTTTTGTGCTTGGTGATTTCAGAGGAGATAGGAAATATTTGGGAAAGTTTATTCTGAAAAGAAAGATGGTTTTGAAACTGTTTTCAAAGGATTGAAAATAGAAATATATCTTCTGAAGATATTTTCGAGATAAATAAATAAGTTGGGAAAAATTATTTATTGTTTGATGTATGTTTGTGAATATTAATTGATAGTTAAATAACCGACTATCAATATTGGACAAACACGCTGATCATTTCGAAGAGACCGGGATCGACAATTATTTCTCGAAAACCACTTCGATCCGGTTTGTACGTTTCGTAAAAACGATTTTTGGATTCGAAGATGGAGCAGTGAAGTACAAGGGCTAGTCGCTACTAATCCTGTGGATATTTCCAAAATGGATGTAGTAGGAATAGTGCCTTCGGTTCCGTTCGAACCCGGGACGGACTTGTATGGATGGATGCTTGCGAAACATCGTCAGGTGGACGATGGGTATTCAAAGGAATTTGTTCTATAAAGGTAACGCTTAGCCTCAAGCCTCATCAAATGGGAATGACTGAAAATCAGGGGATATGCAGCAAGGCTAGGTGGGTAGCACCCAAGCAGGGTGAGGTCATTCCAGTCTAGATGTCCCTTTTTAGTTCGGCTTAGTGGGCGGTTGCTGATCCCAACCATGGGGTGATCTAACTCGGGATTATCCAGTAAGGGATAGCCCGTCCTTGTGTTGCAGGGGAGCGGGCATACCCCTCGGTACGATGATCTAGGCCCCGTACTGTGACAGGTGGTACCCCAGTGCCTAGTCATTAGTTGGAAATCCATTCTCCCTACGTGCCTTGTACGAGTTTTGTTTGTATTACCCACTCCATGGCTAGTAGCTGGAATTTAATGAATGTAACAATTTCGGCTATTTTATAAGTATTTGTATATAGACCCTATTATAATATCAGAGGATTTCTATAAAAATTGTTTTAGCCATCGGAAGGTAAAAACCCGACATGTTTATTTGTGGCGTGGTCTTACGAGATGCTTTTGTTTTCAAAGGATTTTTGAAACTTTAATAATCAATTGGGTGTGATTTTCTCACGCTGGTTTTCCAGACTGATTCGGGTATTATTTAGCTGTAATGCTCGGGTCAGATCAAGTATTATAGGATACAGGATATGATGCTGTGGAGCTTAGGAGACGAGCTGGATGACGACACATACTCTCGTACTTATATATATATATATATATATATATATATATATATATATATATATTCCACTGTGTTGAGTTGATGTGTATTCATTTGTATGTTAGTGATGTTGAGCTGTGATTGGTGTACTCTGATGATGTAATATATAAACAAATATATTTGATTTTGAGTAAAGTTATTTATTATCTATTATATTTTATTCCGCTGCGATGGTTAGATTCTGTTGTTGTTTTCTGTTTTCTCACCTTCTACCTCTTCTTCTTTAACTCAAGGGGTACGGATTTGCGGGCTGTTACACTTTTGGAGCTTCAGAAGGGGAGCTGGAGATCTTTATTTTCTTATACAACTATCCGTTTTGTTTGATTATGTTCAACATGATAGGGGGTTCTCGCTTCTTGTTAGGTAGCGAACGGATGACTCTTACCCCTACATGTCCCTAGTGTGAAAGGGTTGGTTGTAGTCGAGAGGCTAGCCGTAAAAGCAAAACGTGAGGTATCGGTGTGAGCTACGGTGGAGTTAACCGCTGTCTGTAGACCGACACATTTGGTATCAGAGCTTAGATTTTGTATATTCCTAAGCTTTGATGTGTACTCAGTATAGATAGGGACAATAACACCCCAGATTGAGCTTGAGTGTATTATATACATGAGCGCATATTTGTTAGTGATATAAAATGTTTTATACTGTGTTTGCTTATCTGTTGAGCTGTTTTTGGATTCTGGTCGGTATATGGGATGCCACGTTATCGATAGGGATTTCCAAACACTTAAACGAGGCAAGTCGACACAGTATTATTTTAAATTGGGTAAATGAAATAATTTTACCTCAATTATATTTTTTATTTAAGGGATTAATTTCTCAGAAACTATTAAAGTGTAAATAAATTTATTGTTTGGTTGTTTGGAAATGTAAAAATATATCAGTTAATAAAAGCTGTTTGAATAATCTAAATAAAAGCAATAATTGTAAAGGAATAAGTTATATAAGAAAATGAATTATAAAGTATGGAATTATAATTAAATGATTTACAATTGTGAAATAATCTCATATATATGAAGTGAAACAAAATGAATATATTTATAAAATGTGAGTTATAACTAAAAATGGATTTAAACTAAGAATTTGAAATTTCAAACCCGTTGATTGTGGAGGTTGTTTTTCAAAGTTAAAGATATTATTGTTTGTGCCAAAAATGGTCATGAACCCCAAGTATCGTGAAAGCACCAAACAATGAATATAAATCAGCAATATTCCAGCACAAGTTGCAGATCTCAGCAAATGACAAACAACAATATAGAAATAACGAACAGTGACACAGGATTTATAGTGGTTCGGCTATCTCCGGCCTACATCCACTTCAAGTAATTATCTTTTATTGAAGTTCTTTGCTGATTACAAATGATTGCAACAATTACAATAAAGGAATTCGAATATAATAGCAATGGTAAGATGTAGAATTGAATCCAGCAGAGTCTGGACGTCGAATAGCCAAAAGATCTCTTTTCTGTAGGCTTCAGGGGGCTATTTACAGGCGTAGAAGGCTGATATCACGCTCAAACTTTGGGAGACTTCTTTTGGCACGCGAGTGGGCCCATGCGACCTGTCCCACCAAGTTTTGACTCGATCTGTGATCGATACGAATTGATTTCGTATCGATCAAGAAATTGTCCAATCAAGCTGAAACTTGGCATAGACATTCTTTAGCATATACGCAAGCTGCTGTGAAAATTTCGTAACATTTGGATCAGCGGTTTAGGAGATATGATCGATACGAACTTGGGCTGCTTAGTGGCTGTTTAGTTCGAATCCACTGATTCTAATCGAACACTTCGACTCGATGCTAACGCGCGTGAGCAGGTTGACGTGGCGCGCGCTCTTCATGTCGATCCGCTTTTCACTCCGGTTTAATCGAGTCACTCCGAGTATTTTGCCGCGTTCGCATCCATAATTAACGCGTCATCTCTGGCCTGTTTGACTCGATAGGTACGAACAAGTAATTATTCATGGATTCGAACAAGAACTCCTGATGGATACGAAGTGGTCACCGCCCGATGGATGCGAAAGAATTGTATCCCTGATCGATGCGAAGACGATGGTTTCAAATGGAAGCTCATCCATGGATACAGACCGTGTCTAGCTGGATGGATACGAAACATGACATAGCCGATCGATACGATGTGCATGCCCTGTTGATGGATACGAACTTGATCGGTGCGAGCCGAGGTTCCTCGATGGATTCGAACTCGATCGATGCGAAGTTGATGTATACGAATCGAGATGTGATGATGGATACGGATTCCATCGATACGAAGTTAATGTTGTCTGATGGATACGAAAATGTGGTTTTTTTCCTTCAAATTGCATCGATCATATCTTGAGCATATGAACTCGAATTGACTTGAAATTTGAATGCGGGCTTTTATGGTTTTTCTTGTCATGTCTTTTCAATTGCAGCCCGATCCAGACTCGGACAAAATTCATCGATATCCATGGTTATCCTGTAATGCATAGTTGATATTCATGACTTGTTATTATCGATTTTCAGTTAGTTTGTGGGTATCTCAGCTTTGCCAAAAGGTGGGGTAACACTTTGTCCCCCCCACCCCCCCACAAAACATGCCTTTTTGGTAAAAGGTGTGTTTTGATCAGTCTCAAATCGAAGGTAGTGAGTTCATGTTTTATTCAGAGCTTATATCGTTTTCAATCAAGTTCATGGCTATTCGAAGCCAAATCGTTATCTATCTCTTCCTGTGGAAGTTAAGAATGAAGTTCTACAGTCTCTCCAGACTATCGATGGTCACTCCAGACCCTTGCAAGCCCATTCCAGACTTAGCGATTGAATAGAAAGATCCCGTTGCACTCCGGCGTTGCTTTCTATCCCTTGCACTCTGGCCCCCGCTAGGGCATATAGCGATGTCTTGGTTGTTCTGAACCGATCATAGCCTCTCCAAGCTCTTGCTGGATCCCATCCTGTCACTCTCCGATGAAGGGGAAGCAGTGTTAAGTGAGTCGATCCTGTTGCTCTCCGACGAAGCAACTTGTAATGACCCTAAAAAAAAAAAAAAAAGATGCATCAAAACAGAAAAGCTTGTTAGTAAATAAAAATGTGCATAGGAGGTTCTGTTTGATAAAGATGCAAGGAGTTAAGGTGATCAAAAATTGGGGCTTAAAACCAATATAGTTCCATGTCTAAACAATTATATAAGCACATGTATTTAATATATAGGGAAATTTTCTATTTAATTTAAAAAGCAAAATACAATGGAGTTTTATGAAGTTTCAAATGACTTATATAATCATACTACCAGAAAAGAAATTAAATAATCTTGTGTGTGTATAATTTTTATCACATAGATATGTAAAAAGGAGTTGCTGTTTTAAAGGGAGAAATAAAAACAATATAGTATGAATAATTTTTACACCACCTAAATGTATATGACAGTGTACATGAATTGTATAAGAAAAGGAGGCTAAGTAGAAAGTGCAAAAAGATTAAAGTTTCTTTAAAAACAGAGCAGAAAATAAAATAAGCAAAGGTCACATGCATATGGCATGAATAGAATGAGATCATGGAAATAGCATGCAGTAATTAAAGTGCTGGAATCCCGAAATAACTACTAAACGAAATCAGATGAGTGTAATTCCAATTGAGGACCATACATAAATATGATCTGTGCATGAAAAATAAAGGGGTGTCAAAGGAATTACCCATTTCCTTAAACCCTAAAATAGCTTTATAAAACCTGTACACCATCATGACCATCATCATCTCAAAAAAAAAGATAAAACAAAAATAAAATAGGAGAAATATGGGTAAGCAGCTCTGAAGGGATTTGCTGTGTGGAGGAGCAAGATAGTAAAAGAAAATACTAGGTGAGCATTAATCCATTTTATGCAATGGCATTAAGTCCTCTGGTAGGCAACCTAAAGTATTATAAGAATTATTTAAATCTTTGAAATGGTTTGATATGGATGAAATGGATGTTTGTTGTGCATTTCTGTTTGGAGTTTTGTATGACAGTTTTTCCAAGTTAAAATGGTTTGAGCATTTTTTTTATTCTATTCTTATTATAGTCAAGTATGGATTTAAATTATTTAGGACATAGGCAGCAAGATAGAAATCTGGCTCATGTTTATTTTCTAAATAATAAGGCAGGTGGATTTCTGAGTTTTTGGTGAATTTTCTTAACAAACACCTTTGTCCATATTTTTACAATAGTATAGTAGGATCATGATGCTTAAATTATTTTGGAAAGCCCACAAACCTGTTGTAAATCTCTGTAGTAAAAAAAAAAATTAAATGGATAACAAAGGATTGTACTAGAAAGTATTTATGTTTTTCTGAAACATGAATGGGTTGGAGATTTTATGAGTAAACTCAGAAACAGTGCTTAATGAATTAAGCAGAGAATTGGAGGTGGAAATTATTAAATTAATAAACCCTATGAATAAATGAAAGAAAATTAAATTGGTCATTTGGGGTTAGTCAATGATCTGCTTGCTTCAGGTGGGAGGAAGTATATGCATGGTGCAAGTGCACCCTGAGGCCTTTGTGTGTTGGAATAAATAAAACAATCTGGGTGATTCCTTCACAATGCATACTTGTGTTCATTTGACAGGGGGATTTAGACCATAAAATAAAATGGGGTATGAGATTTAAATCTCTGAGCTATATACATCTGGACAGGGATTTGAATTAAATATGTTTTAATATGATGCCCTGATTAAAAAAAAAACTGGGAGAAATTGGGAGAACAAAACCTGGGTTTATTTATGAAGTTATGAATAATGCATTGCTTGTTGAACATTTGTTGAATGAATGGTTGTATTCTTGGAGTTATTTGGCAATTTTTACTGATGTGCATAATTCACAAACTGCTAGATTATGCAAGTGTTATAAGTTCATAAAAAAAACTGTAAACATGTGTATAAAATTTATTAATGTTCATACCAGTGTAAACTGACCCTTTTGGTTGCTTTTGCAATCATCTGGGTGTCTCAATTAAATGGGGCAGCTCAGTGAATTGCATGCAGGTAATTAAGGTTGACTTGATGGATGAAGGAAGCATTAGCTGCTAGTATAAATAAGAGAAACTTTGGTTTGTATTTGCAGATGCTTGTAGTGAATGATCTGGTTATCATTAGTAGTTAAAGTAAACTGTAAGGAGATTTTTCTGAGTGCTTGGATTATGACATGTATTTAGCTAAAACTTTGTTGAATGATTTCTGACGGCAAGTAATTATTTGATGTTCTTATAAATGTCTGGTCATCTTTTTTTTTTGGAACTTAGAAAACTGATATAACATATCAGCATGATATGTGTGCATGTTAGCCCCTGTTTTCTTTGGTTTGAGATTATTTTGTGATTTAATGATGGCAATTAAAAATGGTCAAGTATATCTGATTTCCAGAAAATAAAATGAGCTTGCAAATTTTGAATAAAATGGATTATGCATGGCCTGTAATAGATATTGGTTGATGCATAATCTCTGAGAAAATGCATGACTCATATTTATGCATTTGATTTCAAAATAAAAAGGGTTTTAAAAGAAATGGACTTGGAAATATTTTTGTTTTTTTGTTGAAAGCCTGAGAAAGTAAATTCTCAGAAAAACTTTGATATGGTAGAAGCAAACATTTGTAGAAATTTTGTTTACATAAAAGATAAGGTTTTGAAAGTGGTAAGTATGGGATCATGACCGGCCTAGATGGTTAAGGGTCAAACCCTTATAAGCCTGGAATCACTTCCCTACAAATCCATGTTGTGCAAGTGCTTCCAGTTCAAAGAAAAAGATAGAAAAACTCCAAGTTTTTGAAATACAAACTCTAAGCACACCAGTTTGCATTCCAGCTTGTCTTGAAATGTAGTGAAAACTATAAGTGGTTCAACCTGGAAATAAAAATCAGTTTTGTTTGCTTAAGCCTGCAACTAAGTATTTTCAAAAGTGTCTTCACCCCAAAACTCTGTTAAACTTTTAGATTAATACTTAAACATTACTTTAGGTGATTACAGGCATATACATGTATAGGCAGGAGGTTTAGTAAATAAAAAAAAATATACAAAGGTGCACTGTGTATTTCAATCACTTATGTATTATGCTTGTTGTAAACTTCACCTCATACAAAACAAAAGAAGTAAACATATCATCAAATATGTAGAGCTATTTTAAGGTGAATCATGAACTGATATAATTATATTGGTCATCCAGGATCTTGGCAAAAGAATCTATGAATTTTTTAAATATTCAAACTTAACATTATGGGATTTAATTATATATTCATTTTGTAAAAAAAATAAATCTATGTGTAAAAATTAAAGGGGTCACTACAGTTGGTATCTGAGCTATGTTTTAAAATAACATATTAAACATTATTGTATGTATATGAATGATTGAATGCATTGATTGAATTCTTGGGGTTGGATGCTTTTGTATGACTGAATTAAATGTATGCTTGAGATACATGTACAGAGTACACCTAAATAAAATAAATAAACAAAGTAAAGATACTAAAAATAATAGGGGTAAATAAACTAACTTAAAAATTATATCAATAACGTTATGATAGGACCAAGACATCACACAGGTGCAGGACCATCACGTGAGCCACCTGTGATAAGCATGGAGGATTTTGTGAGGGCTTTGAGGGATGGAATGACACCAAGGCAAGACAATCCTCATGAGGAGCTCTCCAAACTGCTTAAGACTTGTACCAATTTGGGAGGAAAGGATTTTGAAGGCACTGAAGGAGCTATGGGTGTTCAAATGTGGATAAGGACTATGGAGAGGGTCTTTACAGATATGCAAATCAGTGACCAAAGGAAAAGACAAATAGCTTCAAGGAAATTGAAGGGGGTTGCACTGGATTGGTGGGAGGTTGTGATAGTAGGATGGCCAGAGAATAACATTACTTGGAATGATTTCAAGGACATGCTTGAGGCCAGATTTATCCCAGCATCTGCCAAAGCCACACTGCTTGAAGACTTTATTAGGTTAAGGCAAGGAGGCATGAGTGTAAATGAGTACACTCAGAAGTTTGAAGCATTGTCCAAATATGGAATGGTGTTGATAGGGAATGCAGAAGCAAAGAATGCAAGATACATTCAAGGCTTGAACCCCAATCTATCCAGGGCAATGTTGCCATACAAAGACAAAACCTTTGATCAAGTGATTGATCTAACTCTCTCCTTTGAGCAACATGATACTACAAGAGAGAAATTCAGGAACATGAAGCTCAATAAGAAGAGGGGAGGTCAGAACAAAGTGCAACCTTATGACAAGAGAAATGCAAGTAAAGGAGTTAAGAAAGGGGAAGGAGCAATAGCACCTGAAAGCAAGAAATTTACTCATTGTTTTAATTGTGGAAAAGCTGGACATTATAGTAACCAATGCCCTGACCCTAAAATACCTAAAGGAAGCTGCTATAACTGTGGGAAAATAGGACATTTAAAGAAGGACTGCCCAGAGACTCATAAGAAAACAGCAAGGGTAGGAGCTTTGGCAACAAACACCACTGGAAATGTTAGGCAACTTGAAGGTATAATTCTAATCAATACCCAACCAATATCAGTAGTATATGACACTGGTGCCTCACATTCACTAATATCTTTGGAAATTGTAAAGAAGTTAGCACTTTCTTGTGTTTCTATTGAACAACCCTTAACTGTACACAGCCCCATAGGGAGTCATTGTATATTAGGGATGAAGTGTATGGGTCTGAAATTAATCATAGGGGGTTATGGCTTTGATTCAGATCTATATACTTTAAATTATCCTGGTATTGGGATTATTTTGGGGGTAGATTGGTTAATGAAAAATAAAGAAATTTTAAATTTAGAAAACCTTACTATTTCTTTGGAGACAAATGAAGGCAAAAGAATTACAGTTTTAAGTGAAATAGCAAAGAACACATGTTTTAATAAAATTTGGAGCATAAACGAAATTCAAAAGGAATTAAAAATAGAGGAAATTCCAGTAGTTAATGAATACATAGATGTGTTTGGAGAGGTGAGAGGAATTCCTCATAATAGACCAGTTGAATTCAAAATTAAGTTAATGCCAGGAACAAATCCAATCATTAAGAAGCCTTATAGGATGGGTCCAAAAGAGTTAGTAGAATTAAAACATCAACTAGAAGAATTAGACGAGAAAGGATTCATAAGATCAAGTAGTTCCAGTTGGGGTTCCCCAGTGCTCTTTGTTAAGAAGCATGATGGAAAAATGAGGTTGTGTGTAGACTATAGGGATTTAAACAAGGTAACCATTAAAAATAAGTACCCACTGCCTAGAATAGATGATCTATTTGATCAATTGAATGGAGCTAAAATATTTTCAAGGTTAGATTTAGCCTCTGGATTTCACCAAATGAAAGTTGCAGAGGAAAGCATTGAGTACACAGCCTTTAACACAAGGTATGGCCTATATGAATTTTTAGTAACGCCATTTGGCTTGACCAATGCTCCCTCCTATTTTGTAGATTTGATGAATAGAATTTTTAGAGACTTTTTGGATAAATTTGTTCTAGTATTTATAGATGATATATTAATTTACTCAAAGACAGAAAATGATCATGCTATGCATCTACACCTAGTATTATCCAGACTTAGAGAACATGAATTAAAAGCCAAGTATTCAAAATGTACATTTTGGCAACATGAAGTAAAATTCTTAGGACACATAGTGTCACAGCAAGGGGTAAGTGTGGATCCAAGCAAAGTGATTGCAGTTCAATCATGGAGTAGACCCAGAACAGTGACTGAGGTGAGATCATTCTTGGGATTGGCAGGGTACTATAGAAGGTTCATCAAGGATTTTTCAAGAATAGCCACACCAATGACCAAGTTGACAAAGAAGAACCAACCATATGTATGGACTGAGCAGTGTGTAACGACCCAACTTCCTATCTCTAGGAAATTGCATCGCTAAGAAGAAAGAAAGGGATAGAGAATAGAAAGAAAGAGAAGAAGAAGAACCAACACATCAGAATCTAAACAGCGGAACGAATAAATTATATTAATAATCAAAAGTATTATATAGATATACAACCATTATCAGAGATACACAGCATACACATCACATATACTAGACAGTTATAAACACCTGTCTAGCATTTACAACTCGATACAACATCATAAATAACTCAGAGAAACAAACAGCGGAAAAAAACTATATACATCTATACGCAGAAGCCTCCTGCTCCATTGCTCCTTACCAATTCGTCAAAGCCAACCTGAATCCTAACCTGAATCCCTTGGCTACTCGTAAAAATTTGAGTACCCAAGAGTTATAGAAAAACAAAAATAACACCGGGTCAGACATGGGTCTGGTGTGAGTAACAGGTTAAAGTTGCTTAATTTACAAAAACCTTTAAAAGAAAGGTATCACATAAGACTTCCCACACATAAACATGGAAAAGTTTTTACCATACGCTAACCAAAACATTTGATAGGAAATCCGATGATATTATAATAGTGTCTAGGGTTTTCAAATAAATATGAAATAGCCGAAATTGTTACATTTATTAAATTCCAGCTACTAGCCACAAAAGTGGGTAATACAATCAAAACCGTTGGCACTTATTGGATTTTGGATTCCATACAATGGCAGGGCTACTGGGGTACCGCCCGTCACAGTACGTGGCCTAGATCACCGTACCGAGGATTACTCCCTTCATCCCCTACAACACAAGGCCGGACCCGTTCCTTACTGAACAGTTCCGAACAAGACAACCCCGGCAGTTGTCGCGATTCAACCGCCCCACACAGCCGAAATAAAAAGGGACCTCTAGACAGGGGTAAATATTGCTCTCAAGTGGGGGCTACCCACGAAGCCTTGCTGCACCTTCCCTGTTTTAGCCATTCCTGGTTGATGAGGCTTGAGGTTACGATTAACTTTATAGGACATCAAATCTTAGAATGCTCATCGTCCACCTGACGATGTGCTGAAAGCATTCAATCCATACAAGTTCCTTCCGGGTTCGAACGAAACCGAAGGCACTATCTCGTTGCACTCATTATTGGAATCACCCTCAGAGTCAACGACCATAGCCCTTGCACTCTGATTCACCATCTTGAATCTATAAGCACTATTCCGTCAACTCATTACGGAATCACCCACAGAGTTATACTGACGTATAGCCCTTACACCTCGAGTCTTCACTTGCTCCACTAGATTAACGACCTAACGTTTAATTGGAATCGATGTGGTTTTCGGATTCCAAATATGGAAACACGATCCCGGTCTCATCGAAATCCAAAGCGTGTCTTTTAGGTCCAAGTTGTTTTAAGTTTAAAAACAATTCAATTTAAACTATCTATATACACACAGATAGATACTTCACATCATCATAATGGATAATCAACAATATTATCATAAGCAAGTAATCTATATTATCATCATAACTTGATAATTTTGATAATTTACATTATCATCATCCATAGATAACTCATATCATCATCATAATGCAACCAATGCATCCATAACACACAACACTATTTATCTCATGTCTGAGATTCAAACCATTCAGGGCAAACCATATCATCCATTCATAAGCAAAGATCTATAATCACACCATATATAATTAATTTAAAATGAATTAAATTAATTACTTCTTTCTCAAATTAATTTAAAGTGAATTAAATTAATTACCTATCTTTAATTAATTTAAAATGAATTAAATTAATTACTTCACCATTTAAAACTTGCTTACTTAACCCTTAATTGATTATCAATCAATTAAATAATTATCCTCAAATTAACCACCTTAATTAATCACCCTTGATTAATTATCCGTTAATTACATTCAAGTAATTATCTTTAATTAATTTTACAAATTAATTATCCTTAACCAAACCAGTAATTAACCTTTAATTACCTCATAATTAATTAATTACATTAATTAATTACTTCCTTAATCACTTATCATTAGGTTAATTAATCCTAATTAATTAATCCTTAATTACATCATTAATTATATTAATTAATGATCCTTAATTAAATTTAAATTAATTACTTCTAAATTAATTACATTCAATAATTATTTATATTGATTAATCAATCTTGATTATCCTCATTAGTAATTAATCACTCTTAATTAATTTCATCACTTAATTATTCAAATAACTTAATTAATAAATGCTTAAATTAATTAAGTAATTAATTATTAATCAGTTCATAAAGAAATTATCTTCACATTAATTACACAAAGTAATTAATCCCAAAATACTATGCTTCAATTAATTATCTTTAGTAATTTACTTATTTTAATTACCTATCTAAGTAATTATTCCTCATTGATTACTTATCAATCCATTTAATGATTATTCTAAAGTAATTAAACTTAATTAATTAATTTAGACTAATCCAATTAATAAAATAATTACAAAGAGTAATTAATATCTTTAATTATTTCCATAAAGTAATCATACTTAATTAAGTTTCATAATTGATTATTTAAATTAATTATTCCAATTAATTATCAAAATTAATTACATTAATTAATAATCACAAGTTATTAACCTTTATTAACTCATCATCAATTCTTTAATTACCTTTTCTAAGTAATTAACTTAAATTAATTACTAATTTAATTAATCTTAATTAATTTATTTTAAATCTTTAATTAATTAAACAAATTAATTAATTAAATTATTTAAATTATCTTACTAATTTAAATGAAACAAATATCATTAAATCTTAAATTTACTTTTTAAAATAAAACATTTCATATTAATGATTACTTTATCATTAACAAAATAACTTAAAACAATTTAACTTAAAAATTGTTTTCAAGTTACATTTTAAATTTTAAATTTAAATTGAAATCAAACTTAACTTTATCAAAGTTTTAAAAACATTCTAAAAACACCTGTAAACTTATACTAAGTAATTCCTTATTTATAAAAGAAATTTACAATCATATTAAATTTTAAGATTACAAATCATAATTAGAATATGTTTCAACAATTAATACATTTTAAACATTTTCAAAATTTTAAAAACTACTTTTATTTTCAAAAACATGATTCTAATCTGAATCATATTTCCAGATTTAAACTTGTTTTTTAAATCTTCTAATTTAATTCAAGCTTTATTTTAAATTTCAGATTTTTAAACCCTTTTGATAGATGTTTAAAACATTTTAAATTAAAAGGATTTAAATTAAATTTTCAAACCTGGAATTCAAACTCAGTTTGAAATACTAACTTTAAGTTTCATTTCTGTTAACAACTTGCTTCAGATTCAAACTAAATTGAATTTTGTACTTATACAGGTTTCCAAAGAAACCAGTTAACATCAGAAAATGCCCCGAGTTCCCCCTGATTTACTTCGAGTAAATCCTTGCTCTGCTTCGAGTCACAACTCGGATTACTCGAGTTTTAACCCGAGTCAAAAATTTCTGCAATACCAAACTTTTCCCTCCTGACACGTCACTGCACCGTGCGGGAATCCCGACCACCTCCGGCCAGTACCCTGACCACAAGCATGACGGCGATCATCACTGAAGTACTTCGCGACCATCCAAAACCCTTCAATCCACTTGAAGTCAAATTCGAGTTTTTCCCCCAATTCAAACCTGGCAACAACATGCAACCTTCAACCCAAACCTGAAAATACCTCATCCTCTTCCCTCCGACCATCGGAGACGATGGAACCCCGTCCACCTCTTCTTCTACACCCGAGCTACCCTCTCTCCAAAAATAGTTGCACTCGAATCACTGAATCTTCCCACAGATTGAATCATGCAGTCACTAAATTAGGTTAAGCACTTCCCCTTTTTACTACCTAGAGAAAAATAGCACTGCACACAAATCCTAATTCTAAATATTTAAATTTTGGTTTTACAAATCTCAACTTAGTTTTAGCTTCAAATCTATACACCTGAAACTAAGAAAAATCCACTTGGATTTATATGATTTTAGTTTTCTTTGTTGTTAGCTTGTTCCAGTAAAACTACAGGTATTTTTTTTTTCTTACACAAAATCTTAAACTTATTATTTATGCTGCATTGAACAGGTATTGTTCAAATCTCTTGTGTTATTTCAGATTAATTTAGGAGCTCTTAAGTTTTTGGACTTGGAACTAAGTAAAACAAATACTGTATAAAACAGTAAGTTTATACTCAATACAAATCATATTATAGGAACAACATACATCATCATAACTCTTCTTGAGTTTTAAACTAATGTGGTAAATCATACAAATCAACATGAAATTCAAGTAACACACATAATCAAAATCAGGCAACATTTTAATACTTAAAATTTTGAAAATAAAAAAAAGTTACTCACAAACATACCAATCAACATGCAATTCAGGTAACATACACAACATACTTATTTAAGCAACCAACTTATGTTTAAATTTTAAAAAGTGTTACTCACCTGTAGTAGAGATGGAACAGAGCTTTTGTTTTAAATTAAAAACCAGTGCTTTGCTGTGAAAACTTGTATGCAGGCTTGAAGAAATTTGAATGTTGCTGTTAAAACTTGCATTGCTTTTACTTCTTTGAATCTTTAATAAAACTTGAGTAGCTAGCTGTTTAAAACTTGTATGCAGGCTTGAAGGCCATTTGAACTTTGAACTAGATGTTAGCACTTGCATGCAGACATACTTGATTCCAGATTTCAAAAAAAAAATGCAGAGCCCATTTTATTTTCTTTTATATGAAGTGCGGGCAAGCTTTGATTTCCAGATTCAAGCCTGATCTTGCTTTTAATTAGAAATGTAGGCATGCATGTTTAAAAATTCAGGTGAAAGGATGCATGTAGGTTCATGTACAGGAATTGTATTGCTTTGAAAATGTGTAGATTTGAGGAAGAGTTTGCAATGATATGCTGATGGTTTGAGAGGAAGTAGAGTTGCAGATTTGTTTGGAAGTGAATTATAGATTTGCATTTTAAACAAGATTTACAGAGGAGAGGAATTACAGATTTGATTATGTATTTGAGAGTTTTCTGAAACAATTATGTTTCAGCTGAGATCTTTCTTTTCTTTGAAGAAAATGAACATTAGAAGAAAAATGAGAGTGAAGAAAAAATATGTTTTATAAGTGTATAAGTGATTTATTTAAAAATTAAAAGAAAATCAAATTAAAAGACACTTTTCAAATTAAGTAATTAAATTTTGTACACTTGTCTTATTAAGTTCTTAAGATGCTAACACTTGTTTAATCCATATGTTACTTACTATTTTTAATTTAAAGATAAATAAAAATCCTCTTTACTTTATTAAATACGCATATAAGTAGTTTACATAAATAAAATGATATGCATTTCTTTTTAATGAAATAAAACAATTTATAAAACATGAAAGCTCACTTACAAAATTTAAATATGGTTATTCATATATGTTTATTCATTTGAATTTCAAAATGAATTCAAATTCAAATGCTATTTATACATTTTAAAAATCCAATTTTAAAACCAATTTAAAACTAGTTTATAAACATATTTTAAATTTTAAAATAATAACATTGTCTTTTTAAAACATATCTACATTATACATTTATTATTATTAGAAAATAACTCATTTATCAATTTTAAATCATTTATAAAAGAAATCATAAATTACTCGTCTTATTTATCTTAATTAAAAGAATTAATGTTTAATATATAAAGAGTATTTTAAATTTTCATATAATTCCAAATTATAATTATTAAGCTATATTTTCAAAAAGAAATAAAATAAACTTTTGTCTATCTTATTAAAATTTAAACTATGTTTAAAATTCAATTATACAATTTAAAACAATCTCTTTAAGTATTTTAAACCAATTAGTTATTTATTAAATAAAATAAAAATCTTCAAATTATTAAAAATGAATATTAGAATTTTAAAAACAAGATTTTATTTGTTTATTTAACTTCAATTCAAAAATTATCTATTCACAATATATATATAAATATATATACATTATAAATAGGAAAACATTTCATTAGCTTTTAAAAGATAAAACTCACCAATTAAACATTTATTAATTGGATTATTCAATCAAGTTAATTTTTATTAACAAAATTTTATCAAATCAATTTAATTTTAAATACAGATTATTAAATTGATATTGCTAAAATTTCCGGGATATCACATTCCTTCCCCCTTAAAAGAATTTCGTCCTCGAAATTTAGAAGCAAAAGTAATTTAATAACCCATTTAAAATTTAAAATTCTAAATCACAAACATACATCAATCATATGCTAACAACCATAGCAACCAATTTATCTAATCAAACAAATTAATTATCCAGATAAAATTCTGGATAAAATCTTCTCGAGTTTCCCCAAGTATATATATATATATATATATATATATATATATATATACCGAGATACCCGCCTTACAAAATACAAACAACCTAAACTACGAAGCTACAGAGCTTCTACTCATCTAGATCTATAGAACTAGATAAGATATCAGACTACAGACGAGTCTGACTCAACCACTAAACCTTCCTGAACAGCTGGTTCCACTTTCAGAAATAACTCATACACGTACTCCCTCAGAGATACGTGAAACTCATAAATCCAATTATCCAAACTGGCAATTCATCTCTCGAAAACCAAACACCAATCCAAATAAAACACAGAAGAGATTCAAAACAAATCTCCGACTCCGGAAGCCAAATTCCTTCGTCTCTTATCTCTAAAACTCTTCTGACGATCCCGGGCTGCCTATATCCAAACTAATCAGCTCAACTCTTGCCGATTCCTCTAGAAACAATCTAGACCAAAACAACCCAACACAACGATCTTCTCCAGATCAATCAAGACCAAGATTACCAACTCCACTCTTCAACTATTAGGAGAACAACTCACTTCTTCTATTCAGAAGAGACAAAACAGAAGCATTCCCAAACTGCTTCTGCTGCACAACTCTGATCTGTCACAGATGACAGTGCTGATGAAGAATATGAGCACAACTGGACATCACTTTCCAGAAATATGGCTCAACATATCCAAATAAAACTCAGATGTTTTACCAATCCTGAGCTTTCTCACCAAACCTATCTCGAGAAATCCTCCTTCTACTAACTGATCCACCGGTAGCACTCCTGGAATCCGGTCGATAAGAAAACTTAATTTCCAGATGCAGAAAAACCTCTGTCTTCTCAGAAGACAACCAAAAATTCTTTAATACCTCAAAAGAACACTCAAACTATCGCAAGTCTCTTTTGCGATCAATAGAGTCCAATTCCCAAACAAAACTGTTCTCTCTTTACCAATCAGAACAGCTTATACTCAACTAGCCAATCTACCGAAGAAAACGGGTCCACTCTGCTGCTTCTGAACTCCACCTTCAGATACTACTCAGCCAGCTCACTTCTGCCAACAAAGACACTCCGAGTTGCACTACTGACACCAATGCCAAAACTTCTTTAGCTGAAGTTCTTCGAGAAACTCGGCCCTCAAAGCCAATCATCATATCCTGTTGAACTCAGACACAACACTGAAGTAGACATACTTCCTAACTTGTTCCAAAGAAAACATCTTCGGACATAATCCATAGTCACTGCATCTCATCACGCAGTTACTACTTCCTGAGGTATCAAAATACCATCACACACTTCTGCCAACCAACAGATCCAAACTCAACTCATCCATTCAAAGATAAACTCTGAACCTTTACAGGTTTCCTTCAGAGATCGATGAAATCTCTACACTACTGCATAACTCACTCGAGACGGTATTAGGTCTACAGTCTCGACAAATACACTTTCAACCTCAAACATTCAAACTCCAACCAATGGTAGTAATCGTGTTACACACACCACTACCTTATCTACCTTTATGACTTATATTGGAAAACCTGAACAGATAACCCAACAGATAGGTAGAAATAATATATATATATATATATATATATATATATATATCAAAATTACAAATACGCTCTCTCAAGATAGACACCACTTCAGAGCCTAGGTATTCACTCAACCTAACGCTCTGATACCACTGTAACGACCCAACTTCCTATCTCCAGGAAATTGCATCGCCAAGAAGAAAGAAAGGGATAGAGAATAGAAAGAAAGAGAAGAAGAAGAACCAACACATCAGAATCTAAACAGCGGAACGAATAAATTATATTAATAATCAAAAGTATTATATAGATATACAACCATTATCAGAGATACACAGCATACACATCACATATACTAGACAGTATAAACATCTGTCTAGCATTTACAACTCGATACAACATCATAAAAAACTCAGAGAAACACATAGCGGAAAAAAACTATATGCATCTGTACGCAGAAGCCTCCTGCTCCATTGCTCCTTCCCAATTCGTTAAAGCCAACCTGAATCCTAACCTGAATCCCTTGGCTACTCGTAAAAATTGGAGTACCCAAGAGTTATAGAAAAACAGAAACAACTCGGGGTCAGACATGGGTATGGTGTGAGTAACAGGTTAAAGTTGCTTAATTTTCAAAAACCTTTAAAAGAAAGGTATCACGTAAGACTTCCCACACATAAACATGGAAAAGTTTTTACCTTACGCTAACCAAAACATTTGATAGGAAATCCGATGATATTATAATAGTGTCTAGGGTTTTCAAATAAATATGAAATAGCCGAAATTGTTACGTTTATTAAATTCCAGCTACTAGCCACAAAAGTGGGTAATACAATCAAAACCGTTGGCACTTATTGGATTTTGGATTCCATACAATGCCAGGGCTACTGGGGTACCGCCCGTCACAGTACGTGGCCTAGATCACCGTACCGAGGATTACTCCCTTCATCCCCTGCAACACAAGGCCGGACCCGTTCCTTACTGAACAGTTCCGAACAAGACAGCCCCGGCACTTGTCGCGATTCAACCGCCCCACACAGCCGAAATAAAAAGGGACCTCTAGACAGGGGTAAATCTTGCTCTCAAGTGGGGGCTACCCACGAAGCCTTGCTGCACATCCCCTGTTTTAGCCATTCCCGGTTGATGAGGCTTGAGGTTACGATTAACTTTATAGGACATCAAATGTTAGAATGCTCATCGTCCACCTGACGATGTGCTGAAAGCATTCAATCCATACAAGTTCCTTCCGGGTTCGAACGAAATCGAAGGCACTATCTCGTTGCACTCATTATTGGAATCACCGTCAGAGTCAGCGACCATAGCCCTTGCACTCTGATTCACCATCTCGAATCTATAAGCACTATTCCGTCAACTCATTACGGAATCACCCACAGAGTTATACTGACGTATAGCCCTTCACCTCGAGTCTTCACTTGCTCCACTAGATTAACGACCTAACGTTTAATTGGAATCGATGTGGTTTTCAGATTCCAAATATGGAAACCCGATCCTGGTCTCATCGAAATCCAAAGCGTGTCTTTTAGGTCCAAGTTGTTTTAAGTTTAAAAACAATTCAATTTAAACTATCTATATACACACAGATAGATACTTCACATCATCATAATGGATAATCAACAATATTATCATAAGCAAGTAATCTATATTCTCATCATAACTTGATAATTTTGATAATTTACATTATCATCATCCATAGATAACTCATATCATCATCATAATGCAACCAATGCATCCATACCACACAACACTATTTATCTCATGTCTGAGATTCAAACCATTCAGGGCAAACCATATCATCCATTCATAAGCAAAGATCTATAATCACACCATCTATAATTAATTTAAAATGAATTAAATTAATTACTTCTTTCTCAAATTAATTTAAAGTGAATTAAATTAATTACCTATCTTTAATTAATTTAAAATGAATTAAATTAATTACTTCACCATTTAAAACTTGCTTACTTAACCCTTAATTGATTATCAATCAATTAAATAATTATCCTCAAATTAATCACCTTAATTAATCACCCTTGATTAATTATCCGTTAATTACATTCAAGTAATTATCTTTAATTAATTTTACAAATTAATTATCCTTAACCAAACCAGTAATTAACCTATAATTACCTCATTAATTATTTAGTTACATTAATTAATTACTTCCTTAATCACTTATCATTAGGTTAATTAATCATAATTAATTAATCCTTAATTACATCATTAATTATATTAATTAATGATCCTTATTTAAATTTAAATTAATTACTTCTAAATTAATTACATTCAATAATTATTTATATTGATTAATCAATCTTGATTAACCTCATTAGTAATTAATCACTCTTAATTAATTTCATCACTTAATTATTCAAATAACTTAATTAATAAATGCTTAAATTAATTAAGTAATTAATTATTAATCACTTCTTAAAGAAATTATCTTCACATTAATTACACAAAGTAATTAATCCCAAAATACTATGCTTCAATTAATTATCTTTAGTAATTTACTTATTTTAATTACATATCTGAGTAAATATTCCTCATTGATTACTTATCAATCCATTTAATGATTATTCTAAATTAATTAAACTTAATTAATTAATTTAGACTAATCCAATTAATAAATTAATTACAAAGAGTAATTAATATCTTTAATTATTTCCATAAAGTAATCATACTTAATTAAGTTTCATAATTGATTATTTAAATTAATTAATCCAATTAATTATCAAAATTAATTACATTAATTAATAATCACAAGTTAATAACCTTTATTAACTCATCATCAATTCTTTAATTACCTTTTCTAAGTAATTAACTTAAATTAATTACTAATTTAATTAACCTTAATTAATTTATTTTAAATCTTTAATTAATTCAACAAATTAATTAATTAAATTATTTAAATTATCTTACTAATTTTAATGAAACAAATATCATTAAATCTTAAATTTAATTTTTAAAATAAAACATTTCATATTAATGATTACTTTATCATTAACAAAGTAACTTAAAACAATTTAACTTAAAAATTATTTTCAAGTTACATTTTAAATTTTAAATTTAAATTGAAATCAAACTTAACTTTATCAAAGTTTTAAAAACATTCTGAAAAATCTTTAAACTTATACTAAGTAATTCCTTATTTATAAAAGAAATTTACAATCATATTAAATTTTAAGATTACAAATCATAATTAGAATATGTTTCAACAATTAATACATTTTAAAATTTTCAAATTTTAAAAACTACTTTTATTTTCAAAAACATGATTCCAATCTGAATCATATTTCCAGATTTAAACTTGTTTTTTAAATCTTCTAATTTAATTCAATGCTTTATTTTAAATTTCATATTTTTAAACCCTTTTGATAGATGTTTAAAACATTTTAAATTATAAGGATTTAAATTAAATTTTCAAACCTGGAATTCAAATTCAGTTTGAAATACTGACTTTAAGTTTCATTTCTGTTAACAACTTGCTTCAGATTCAAACTAAATTGAATTTTGAACTTATATAGGTTTTCAAAGAAACCTGTTAACATTAGAAAATGCCCCGAGTTCCCCCTGATTTACTTCGAGTAAATCCTTGCTCTGCTTCGAGTCACAACTCGGATTACTCGAGTTTTAACCCGAGTCAAAAATTTCTGGAATACCAAACTTTTTCCCCCTCTGACACCTCACTGCACCGTGCATATGCACGGGAATCCTGACCACCTCCGGCCAGTACCATGACCACAAGCACGACGGCGATCATCACTGAAGTACTTCGCGACCATCCAAAACCCTTCAATCCACTTGAAGTCAAATTCGAGTTTTTCCCCCAATTCAAACCTGGCAACAACAGGCAACCTTCAACCCAAACCTGAAAATACCTCATCCTCTTCCCTCCGACCATCGGAGACGATGGAACCCCGTCCACCTCTTCTTCTACACACGAGCTACCCTCTCTCCGAAAATAGTTGCACTCGAATCACTGAATCCTCCCACAGATTGAATCATGCAGTCACTAAATTAGGTTAAGCACTTCCCATTTTTACTACCCAGAGAAAAATAGCACTGCACAAAAATCCTAATTCTAAATATTTAAATTTTGGTTTTACAAATCTCAACTTAGTTTTAGCTTCAAATCTATACACCTGAAACTAAGAAAAATCCACTTGGATTTATATGATTTTAGTTTTCTTTGTTGTTAGCTTGTTCCAGTAAAACTACAGGTATTTTTTTTTCTTACACAAAATCTTAAACATATTATTTATACTGCATTGAACAGGTATTGTTCAAATCTCTTGTGTTATTTCAGATTAATTTAGGAGCTCTTAAGTTTTTGGACCAGGAACTAAGTAAAACAAATACTGTATAAAACAGTAAGTTTATACTCAATACAAATCATACTATAGGAACAACATACATCATCATAACTCTTCTTGAGTTTTAAACTAATGTGGCAAATCATACAAATCAACATGAAATTCAAGTAACACACATAATCAAAATCAGGCAACTTTTTAATACTTAAAATTTTGAAAATAAAAAAAAGTTACTCACAAACATACCAACCAACATGCAATTCAGGTAACATACACAACATACTTATTTAAGCAACCAACTTATGTTTAAATTTTAAAAAGTGTTACTCACCTGTAGTAGAGATGGAAGAGAGCTTTTGTTTTGAATTAAAAATCAGAGCTTTGCTGTGAAAACTTGTATGCAGGCTTGAAGAAATTTGAATGTTGCTGTTAAAACTTGCATTGCTTTTACTTCTTTGAATCTTTAATAAAACTTGAGTAGCTAGCTGTTTAAAACTTGTATGCAGGCTTGAAGGCCATTTGAACTTTGAACTAGATGTTAGAACTTGCATGCAGACATACTTGATTCCAGATTTCAAAAAAAAATGCAGAGCCCATTTTATTTTCTTTTATATGAAGTGCAGGCAAGCTTTGATTTCCAGATTCAAGCCTGATCTTGCTTTTAATTGGAAATGCAGGCATGCATGTTTAAAAATTCAGGTGAAAGGATGCATGTAGGTTCATGTACAGGAATTGTATTGCTTTGAAAATGTGTAGATTTGAGGAAGAGTTTGCAATGATATGCTGATGGTTTGAGAGGAAGTAGAGTTGCAGATTTGTTTGGAAGTGAATTATAGATTTGCATTTTAAACAAGATTTACAGAGGAGAGGAATTACAGATTTGATTATGGATTTGACAGTTTTCTGAAACAATTATGTTTCAACTGAGATCTTTCTTTTCTTAGAAGAAAATGAACATTAGAAGAAAAATGAGAGTGAAGAAAAAATATGTTTTATAAGTGTATAAGTGATTTATTTAAAAATTGAAAGAAAATCAAATTAAAAGAAACTTGTCAAATTAAGTAATTAAATTTTGTACACTTGTCTTATTAAGTTCTTAAGATGCTAACACTTGTTTAATCCATATGTTACTTACTATTTTTAATTTAAAGATAAATAAAAATCCTCTTTACTTTATTAAATACACATATAAGTAGTTTACATAAATAAAATGATATGTATTTCTTTTTAATGAAATAAAACAATTTATAAAACATGAAAGCTCACTTACAAAATTTAAATATGGTTATTCATATATGTTTATTCATTTGAATTTCAAAACGAATTCAAATTCAAATGCTACTTATACATTTTAAAAATCCAATTTTAAAACTAATTTAAAACTAGTTTATCAACATATTTTAAATTTTAAAATAATAACATTGTCTTTTTAAACATATCTACATTTATACGTTTATTATTATTAGAAAATAACTCATTTATCAATTTTAAATCATTTATAAAAGAAATCATAAATTACTCGTCTTATTTATCTTAATTAAAAGAATTAATGTTTAATATATAAAGAGTACTATAAATTTTCATATAATTCCAAATTATAATTATTAAGCTATATTTTCAAAAAGAAATAAAATAAACTTTTGTTTATCTTATTAAAATTTAAACTATGTTTAAAATTCAATTATACAATTTAAAACAATCTCTTTAAGTATTTTAAACCAATTAGCTATTTATTAAATAAAATAAAAATCTTCAAATTATTAAAAATGAATATTAGAATTTTAAAAACAAGATTTTATTTGTTTATTTAACTTCAATTCAAAAATTATCCATTCACAATATATATATAAATATATATACATTATAAATAGGAAAACATTTCATTAGCTTTTAAAAGATAAAACTCACCAATTAAACATTTATTAATTGGATTATTCAATCAAGTTAATTTTTATTAACAAAATTTTATCAAATCAATTTAATTTTAAATACAGATTATTAAATTGATATTGCTAAAATTTCCGGGATATCACACAGTGTGAACAAGCTTTTGAGAAATTGAAACAAGGACTGGTGGAAGCTCCTGTCTTGCAAATCCCAGAAGCAAATGAAGGATTGGTTGTATATACTGATGCTAGTGGGTCTGGGTTAGGTGCAGTGCTTATGCAACTTGGCAAGGTAGTGGCATATGCATCAAGACAGCTTAAACCCAATGAAACCAAATATGCAACTCATGATCTAGAATTAGCTGCAATAGTGTTTGCATTAAAACTTTGGAGGCATTATTTGCTTGGAGCAAAATTTGAATTATTTACAGACCATCAAGCATTGAAGTATTTATTTTCTCAAAAAGGTTTGAATATGAGACAAGCAAGGTGGATGGAATTTCTAGCTGCATATGATCTAGATATTTTGTACACCCCTAGAAAAGCCAATAGGGTGGCAGATGCCTTGAGTAGGCATCAAGTTAGGTTAGCAAGTCTAATAATTGATGAATTTAAAAACCTTGTAATGCTTGGGGAGGCAGACATATATAGCAAGAACGAAAAGAATTCTAGAGAGCATGATGACATGGTAGAATATGGTACACTAGGATTGATTACAGTAAAATCTAATCTAGTGGAGAAAATTGGTGGCATGCAAGACCAAGATAAAAATTTGAAGGAGAATAAGGAAATGTTACTTAGCAACATTGAGTTGGAAAATTTTAAAATAGATCACAAGGGGTATTTGAGGAAGAATGAGAAATTGTGTGTACCAGACATTGCAGAATTGAAGGAAGAAATCATAAATGAGCATCACAAAACCAAGTACACCATACACCCTGGTGGTACTAAAATGTATCATGATTTAAACAGAAGCTACTGGTGGCCAGGAATGAAACAAGCAGTGGCAAGATATGTGGCAAAGTGTTTCACCTGTCAGCAAATTAAAGCAGATCACCAAAAGCCTTCTGGCATGTTGCAACCTTTGGAGGTACCTCAGTGGAAATGGGAAAGTATTTCCATGGATTTTATGGATGGTTTGCCTAGAACTAAGAAAGGCAATGATAGTATATGGGTAATTGTTGATAGACTAACCAAATCAGCTCACTTTGTCCCTGTCAAGTCAGATAGAAATGCAACTAGGCTTGCACAATTATTTATTAAGGAAGTGGTAAGGCTACATGGTATACCCAAGACCATTATAAGTGATAGAGACACTTTGTTCACCTCAAGATTTTGGGAAAGCTTCCAAGAAGCAATGGGAACTCAACTATGCTTAAGCACTGCCTACCATCCTCAAAGTGATGGGCAGACAGAGATAGTAAACAAAATATTGGAGGATCTGTTGAGAGCATGTGTGCTTGACTTTGGGGGTAATTGGGAGGATCACATTCATTTGGCAGAGTTCACATATAACAATAGCTACCAGTCAACAATAGGAATGGCTCCCTTTGAAGCCTTGTATGGGAGACCCTGCATATCTCCTACCCATTGGTTGGATATGGGAGAGGGTATACTACTAGGACCAGATCATGTTAAAGAAACTTCCAACATGATTGAGTTAATTAGACATAGGATGAAGACAGCACAATCAAGACAAAAGTCTTATGCAGATAAAAGGAGAAAGCCAATGGAGTTTAAGGTAGGAGAGTATGTTTTTCTAAAGGTATCACCAATGAGAAAGGTGTTCAGGCTTGGGAAATCTGGTAAGCTATCACCAAGATTTGTAGTACCATATGAAATTATGCAGAGAATTGGTGCTATGGCCTACAAACTTAAGTTACCTGAGGAGTTGAGTGGTGTGCATCCAGTGTTTCATGTTTCTCAATTGAGAAAATGGGTGCATGATGAAGGAGAAATTCTGGAGTCACCTACTCAAATTCAAATCCAAAAGAATTTGGTCTATGCAAATGAACCAGTAGGGATAATTGCCAAGGAGGAGAAAAAGTTGAGGAACAAGGTGATCAAACTAGTAAAAATTCAATGGAGCTTGGACACCAATGATTGTACATGGGAGGTGGAGGACAAAATGAGGGCTAAATACCCCAATTTGTTTACTGATGGAGAGGTATGTTTAAGTAGTTTATGATGATTTTCTGAATATTCTTATGCATTGCTTGCTTTCATAAAATGTGAGTATGGGGTTATGGAATTAAAACAGACTATGGATTAGTATTTTTATTTGGAGAAATTAAAAGAAATTATGGGGACATAATTCCTTTAAGGGGGAGGGTATGTAATGACCCTAAAATAAAATAAAATAAAATAAAAGATGCATCAAAACAGAAAAGCTTGTTAGTAAATAAAAATGTGCGTAGGAGTTTCTGTTTGATAAAGATGCAAGGAGTTAAGGTGATCAAAAATTGGGACTTAAAACAAATATAGTTCCATGTCTAAACAATTATATAAGCACATGTATTTAATATGTAGGGAAATTTTCTATTTAATTTAAAAAGAAAAATACAATGGAGTTTTATGAAGTTTCAAATGACTTATATAATCATGCTGCCAGAAAAGAAAATAAATAATCTTGCGTGTGTATAATTTTTATCACATAGATATGTAAAAAGGAGTTGCTGTTTTAAAGGGAGAAATAAAAACAATATAGTATGAATAATTTTTACACCACCTAAATATATATGACAGTGTACATGAATTGTATAAGAAAAGGAGGCTAGGTAGAAAGTGCAAAAAGATTAAAGTTTCTTTAAAAACTGAGCAGAAAATAAAATAAGCAAAGGTCACATGCATATGGAATGAATAGAATGAGATCATGGAAATTGCATGCAGTAATTAAAGTGATGGAATCTCGAAATAACTACTAAAGGAAATCAGTGAGTGTAATTCCAATTGAGAACCATACATAAATATGATCTGTGCATGAAAAATAAAGGGGTATCAAAGGAATTACCGATTTCCTTAAACTCTAAAATAGCTTTATAAAACCTGTACACCATCATGACCATCATCATCTCAGAAAAAAAAGATAAAACAAAAATAAAATAGGAGAAATATGGGTAAGCAGCTCTGAAGGGATTTGCTGTGTGGAGGAGCAAGATAGTAAAAGAAAATACTAGGTGAGCATTAATCCATTTTATGCAATGGCATTAAGTCCTCTGGTAGGCAGCCTAAAGTATTATAAGAATTATTTAAATCTTTGAAATGGTTTGATATGGATGAAATGGATGTTTGTTGTGCATTTCTGTTTGGAGTTTTGTATGACAGTTTTTCCAAGTTAAAATGGTTTGAGCATTTTTTTTATTCTATTCTTATTATTGTCAAGTATGGATTTAAATTATTTAGGACATAGGCAGCAAGATAGAAATCTGGCTCATGTTTATTTTCTAAATAATAAGGCAGGAGGATTTCTGAGTTTTTGGTGAATTTTCTTAACAAACACCTCTGTCCATATTTTTACAATAATATAGTAGGATCATGATGCTTAAATTATTTTGGAAAGCCCACAAACCTGTTGTAAATCTCTGTAGTAAAATAATAATTAAATGGATAACAAAGGATTGTACTAGAAAGTATTTATGTTTTTCTGAAACATGAATGGGTTGGAGATTTTATGAGTAAACTCATAAACAGGTGCTTAATGAATTAAGTAGAGAATTGGAGGGGGAACTTATTAAATTAATAAACCCTATGAATAAATGAAAGAAAATTAAATTGGTCATTTGGGGTTAGTCAATGATCTGCTTGCTTCAGGTGGGAGGAAGTATATGCATGGTGCAAGTGCACCCTGAGGCCTTTGTGTGTTGGAATAAATAAAACAATCTGGGTGATTCCTTCACAATGCATACTTGTGTTCATTTGACAGGGGGATTTAGACCATAAAATAAAATGGGGTATGAGATTTAAATCTCTGAGCTATATACATCTGGACAGGGATTTGAATTAAATATGTTTTAATATGATGCCCTGATTAAAAAAAAACTGGGAGAAATTGGGAGAACAAAACCTGGGTTTATTTATGAAGTTATGAATAATGCATTGCTTGTTGAACATTTGTTGAATGAATGGTTGTATTCTTGAAGTTATCTGGCAATTTTTACTGATGTGCATAATTCACAAACTGCTAGATTATGCAAGGGTTATAAGTTCATAAAAGAAAACTGTAAACATGTGTATAAAATTTATTAATGTTCATACCAGTGTAAACTGACCCTTTTGGTTGCTTTTACAATCATCTGGGTGTCTCAATTAAATGGGGCAGCTCAGTGAATTGCATGCAGGTAATTAAGGTTGACTTGATGGATGAAGGAAGCATTAGCTGCTAGTATAAATAAGAGAAACTTTGGTTTGTATTTGCAGATGCTTGTAGTGAATGATCTGGTTATCATTAGTAGTTAAAGTAAACTGTAAGGAGATTTTTCTGAGTGCTTGGATTATGACATGTATTTAGCTAAACCTTTGTTGAATGATTTCTGATGGAAAGTAATTAGTTTATGTTCTTATAAATGTCTGGTCATCTTTTTTTTTGGAACTGAGAAAACTGATATAACATATTAGTATGATATGTGTGCATGTTAGCCCCTGTTTTCTTTGGTTTGAGATTATTTTGTGATTTAATGATGGCAACTAAAAACGGTCAAGTATATCTGATTTCCAGAAAATAAAATGAGCTTGCAAATTTTGAATAAAATGGATTATGCATGGCCTGTAATAGATATTGGTTGATGCATAATCTCTGAGAAAATGCATGACTCATATTTATGCATTTGATTTCAAAATAAAAAGGGTTTTAAAAGAAATGGACTTGGAAATATTTTTGTTTTTTTGTTGAAAGCCTGAGAAAGTAAATTCTCAGAAAAACTTTGATATGGTAGAAGCAAACATTTGTAGAAATTTTGTTTACATAAAAGATAAGGTTTTGAAAGTGGTAAGTATGGGATCATGACCGGCCTAGATGGTTAAGGGTCAAACCCTTATAAGCCTGGAATCACTTCCCTACAAATTCATGTTGTGCAAGTGCTTCCAGTTCAAAGAAAAAGATAGAAAAACTCCAAGTTTTTGAAATACAAACTCTAAGCACACCAGTTTGCATTCCAGCCTGTCTTGAAATGTAGTGAAAACTATAAGTGGTTCAACCTGGAAATAAAAATTAGTTTTGTTTGCTTAAGCCTGCAACTAAGTATTTTCAAAAGTGTCTTCACCCCAAAACTCTGTTAAACTTTTAGATTAATACTTAAACATTACTTTAGGTGATTACAGGCATATACATGTATAGGCAGGTAGTTTAGTAAATAAAAAAAAATATATATATACAAAGGTGCACTGTGTATTTCAGTCACTTATGTATTGTGCTTGTTGTAAATTTCATCTCATACAAAACAAAAGAAGCAAACATATCATCAAATATATAGAGCTATTTTAAGGTGAATCATGAACTGATATAATTATATTGGTCATCCAGGATCTTCGGAAAAGAATCTATGAATTTTCTAAATATTCAAACTTAACATTATGGGATTTAATTATATATTCATTTTGTTAAAAAAAAATCTATGTGTAAAAATTAAAGGGGTCACTACACAACTCACTTCTTGCACTCTGGTGCAGTGTATATGAACATTAAGCGATGCCATGGCCTAAATCGTGGGCTGATCACAGCCTCTCCGGGCTCTTATCGAGTCCCGACCTAATCACTCTCCGGTGAATGGGAAACGACGTTAAGTGAGTCAATCCTGTCGCTCTTCGACGAAGCAACTTACTTCTTGCACTCCGAACCCTGCCTCTCTGGGAAGGATCATAAAGCGATCATTTTTATTTTGGTATTTGATATTCATCCTTTAACTCTCCGGTCAAAGGTTTATTTCAAGAAATTTAAGTTTATTTATTAAATTCAAGTCCTAGATGTTCAATCTCAAACATCAGGAGAAAATTAAACATTGCCTCTCCGGGAAGATCGGTCTGTTTCCATCTCAGAGCATGCCTAGGGATCTCTCCGGTTCCCATACATGAGTGAGTGGAATAGCCATTTATTTTAAAAATCAAATCTAAGAAAACTAATCGACCAAAGTCCAAATCTCGAACTTGGCCCTTGCCATCATAATCAATTGATGGCGAGTTGTGATCCCGATCCAGGGCCAGTTCTGTTAGGTGGAGGCGGCAGTTGTTCAGGTCTTACGGCCGCAGTCCATTCTCTGATATACTGTGGCAATCTACCACTCCTGACATGTTCTTCCACCTCATCTTTTAGTTGATGGCATTCATCGGTAGTGTGCCCATCCAGCTCGTGGAATAGGCAATATTTTCTAGTTCTACGCTCTCGCTCAGTGGGATCTCTCCTGGGCGGTTTTCGATAGGGGAGTTGCCCACGAGTTTCAGTGTAAATCCTTTCTAGACTTGCCGTCAGATCTGTGTATTGTCTGAATCTAGGCTCTCGGAATTTCTTCCATCTATCAGGACCATCAAGTCTATCATCCTGCTTTCTCTTTCTTTTGTTCGCTATAGACTGTTCCCTGGTGGTTGCTTCGCCCTGCACAGCATTTACTTCTCGCCTTTTGGCTCGTGATTCTTCCAGCCAAATGAATCTTTCAGCTTCATGAAAAAATTCTCCAAGATCATGTGGTGGATCTCTTGCCAAAAAATCTTTGAGTTTGCTTCCTTCCCCAACTTCTGTCATCGCCGCCATCAAGATCATAGATGGATCCGGACGATTTACAGAAGCCACCGTCGCATTGAATCGCAGTAGGAAATCTTTTATGGACTCTCCGGTCGTTTGCTTTATTGAAGCCAAAGTCATCGTACTCTTGGGTCGCGTCACGTGGACCCTGAACTGTCTCATGAAGCAATCTACAAGCTCGCTCCATGTTCTAATCAATCCAGTCTCCAGCTTTCTAAACCAAAGCGTAGCCAAATCTGACAAGTATAGAGGGAATCATCGAGCCATCACTTCCTCGAATGCCCCCAGCACTTCTATATGCCTGATTTATCTGGTAATATGCATCGTTGGGTCTAACTTCCTGTCATAAGGATCCAGTATAGGCAGTTTAAACTTTGGAGGGTTCCTTGCATTTCCGATATTCGGAGTGAACGGACACCGACCGACTTCTTCCAATCCTCCACTCGACAATCCTCCTCTCATGATTCGCCGCACTAGACCGATCATTCTTTCATCTCCATCCGGGGGCTACTCCCTTGTCATGTTTCTATCCTGCCCCCCAAGTCTCGAAGGGAATTCTGGTACATACTCTTCATGTGGCTCAGTAACATTAGCATTGATTCCACCCTGTTGAGTTTCATCTATAGGTCTTCCAGTGTCTGATCCCGAGGGTCTGCCCCCAAGTCCTTGTTGATTGCCTTCAGGTCCTGCATTCCGGTCTTGAACCTGAACTTCATTGGTTTCTGCAATCCTGACTCCTTGTCCTGCACTTGCAGCCGCTGTAGTTGGCCCAAGTTTCTGCACGTTCGCTGCTCTCATCTGTTCAAAGAAATTCTGCAGCATCTCCTATTGACTCTTCATCATCCTTTCATGCATCAGATTAGCCATAGCCTCCATCTCATCCATGGTGATGTAGATCGAAGCCTGTCCTTCTCCAGCTCCAGAGGATGCCTCCTGGCTTCCTCCTTGTTGGCTTCTCTCAGCCCTCTGTCTTCTACTTGTTTGTCGAGTCATTTTCTCAAGATCTGAATCCTTCAAGCTTTTCAAATCTGAACTTCAATCCGTTGTAGCGGGTGCTAGTTCCTTGTCAGTGAAAGCACCAAAGTGTTTGCGCCAAAAATGGTCACAAACCCCAAGTATAGTGAAAGCACCAACCAATGAATATAAATCAGCAATATTCCAGCACAAGTTGCATATCTCAGCAAATGACAAACAACAATATAGAAATAACGAACAGTGACATAGGATTTATAGTGGTTCGGCTATCTCCGACCTACGTCCACTTCAAGTAATTATCTTTTATTGATATTCTTTGCTGATTACAAATGATTGCAGCAGTTACAATGAAGGAATTCGAATATAACAGCACTGGTAAGATGTAGAATTGAATCCGACAGAGTCTGGATGACGAATAGCCAAAAGATCACTTTTCTATAGGCTTCAGGGGGCTATTTATAGGCCTAGGAGGCTAGTATCACGCTCAAACTTCGGGAGACTTCTTCTGGCATGTAGTGGGCCCATGCGACCGATCCCACCAAGTTTCGACTCGAACTGTGATCGATATGAATTGATTTCGTATTGATTAAGAAATTATCCAATCAAGCTGAAACTTGGCAGAGACATTCTTTGGCATGTACGTAAGCTGCTGTGAAAATTTCATAGCATTTGGATCAGTGGTTTATGAGATATGATCGATACGAACATGGGCTACTGAGTGGCTGTTTAGTTCGAATCCATTGATTCGAATCGAACACTTCGACTCGTTGCTAACACGCGTGAGTAGGTTAACGTGGCGTGCGCTCTTCGTTTCGATCTGTTTTTCACTCCGGTTTGATCGAGTCACTCCGAGTATTTCACCGTGTTCACACCCATAACTAACGCATCATCTCTGGCCCGTTTGACTCGATAGGTACGAACAAGTAATTATTCATGGATTCGAACAAGAACTCCTGATGGATACGAAGTGGTCACCGCCTGATGGATGCAGAGGAATTATATCCTTGATCGATTCGAAGACGATGGATTTGAATTAAAGCTCATCCGTGGATACAGACCGTGTCTAGCTGGATGGACACAAAACATGACATAGCCGATCGATACGAAGCGCATGCCCTGTTGATGGATACGAACTTGATCGGTGCGAGCCGAGGTTCCCCGATGGATTCGAACTCGATCGATGCGAAGTTGATGGATACGAATCGAGACGTGATGATGGATACGGATTCCATCGATACGAAGTTAATGCTGTCTGATGGATACGAAAATGTGATTTTTTTCCTTCAACTTGCATCGATCATCACTTGAGCATATGAACTCGAATTGACTTGAAATTTGGAATGTAGGCTTTTATGGGTTTTCTTGTCATGTCTTGTCAATTGCAGCCTGATCCGGACTCGGACAAAATTCATCGATATCCATGGTTATCCTGCAATGCATAGTTGATATTCATGACTTTTTATTATCGATTTTCAGTTAATTTATGGGTATCTCAGCTTTTCCAAAAGGTGGGATAACAATATATTATCATAAATCTAAATAAGATAAATGAAGTTGGAATGATCTTATATAAGTGAAGTAAAATAGTTAAATTGTATAAATAAAAGATTTTATAAATGTGATTTATAATTAAAAGGAAATTTTAAAAAGAATATAAAGCACTGAATTCACTATTATTGCTAGAAAATAATAAGGGTGATGACTACAGCATCATCAGTATCATTTTCAAGTTTCTATATGATGGATTTGCTACCAATAGTAAATTGAAATTGAAATTTTGTTGTGATAAACAAATTTGATTAAAATCCAAGATGAAATTGATAAGTATAAGTTAAATGAGATTGGATTTATAATATGAAATAATGATTTTTAACTTTGGTAAAGTTGAAATAAATTTTGAGTTAGCATAATAAATGTATGATTTGAAATTTAACTAAAGGAAAGTTGAATAATTTGAATTGGATTTTAACTAGATTATATAAGTTATTAAAATGGAAATTAAACTAAAAAGATAAGTGATTATATAACATGAATTTGAATGTTTAAATAAATAAGTTTTATAACTTACAAAGTGAGAAAATGTAAGTAAAACCAATTGTTGAAATGGATAGACAATTTTATAAAGCAAAACAAAATACGAAATTGAATAGTGATATGAATTTGACTTAAATAAAAGTTGTATAAAATGAATTTAAAATTGGAATCTGAATTGGATTTATAAGTAGAAATTTAAATTAAGTCAAGTAGAATGAAATGTTTTGATGAAATGTAACTTAAGTAATGTTGAATCAAGTTGATTTTGATAAATAAAATGAATATGAATTTGAGTTATATAAGGAAATTCAACTTTATTTGTTGAATGAATTAGCATTAGAAATGTTGTTGTTAAGAATTGGATAAAACTTAAGTTAAGAAGTTGTGAATTAATAGTAATATTGGAAATGTTGTATAGAAACGTGAATATAGTGAATACTAGAATCCATTGTGAATTGAATATTAATCATTGAATGTAAATGAATTGATATGGAATGGATGTAAGTGTTAATTCATTTAAATCTAACTGATCATGTTAAACCAATTGAAATTAAATGTGCTAACCAAATTGAATGAAAGTAAATTAAATAAATGCAGTTATGTTAGATACACATTGATTCTTAAATGTACGTTAGTTGATTGTATAGAAATTCATATGAAATTGAATTAATAAAATTGAAAGCTAAATATTTGAATCCAAATGGGATGTGAAGTGAATCTAATAGAATTGAATTTGAATTAATTGGATGTGAACTAACTTGAATGTAAATTAGTGAATGTAAACTAATTGAAAATAAATAAACGAATGATAGTAAAATCCAATGTTAGTGAATCAAGTGTGATTAAATTAGAAAGTCAATTCAATGGATATTAATAAGAAGTGAGTTTATATTGATTTGGTTATGGATTGATTGGATAGTTGTTGGATGTTAGTTGGATGATAGTTGTTTGATTGTTGGATTTGTTGCTTTTGATTGCATTTGCTAAATTGGCAATATATAGTTGTTGTATTGGTATATGTTGTATATTGATATTACTTCATATATACATGTTTCTCATTGTTGTTGAGTGCTTAGTAGTGCGGATGGTTCTTGCTTTGCATTTGGAGCTCGCTTTCATGCTATATTAGCCGTATAGCTCGCTAATAATATATAAGGTAAATATCTCGGATTATATATCGTACTTTTACACTTTTTTCCCTACGGGATGCCTCATCCTCGAAGATGAGATGTATATTTGTGACATATACGTGTGTTGTGATCCTACTACAATCCAACCACGAAAAGGAGATGCTGGCGAATTTTTTTGAAAATTAAAGGCTTTTGAATTTTTTTGGGGAATTTTGGGAAAATTGGAAATTTTTTGATAACTAAATTTTTGATTTTGAGTTATAATTTGAAACTATATTAGTTGTTTTGAAAAGATAACTATATATGGATTTAAAAACTTAGTAAAGTTTTTATATGAAGTCTAACTAATGGATTTTTAGAAAAGTTATAAGGTTTAAATGATTTTGGAAATCTGGTTTGGATGATTTGCCTTGAAAAGTTAATGGATTTTGTAACATTTTCTTACTTGGTAATTTCAAAGACGAAAATCATCTAAGTAGAGAAGAATGTAACGATATAGAATTTTAGTCATTCGAAATTGGGATATTTAATTAATTTTAAATATTCAGAAGTTAATTTTATGAGCTAGATAACTTATATTTTGAATACGGTGATTTAATTGGATAATTAAATCGTCAATTTAATATTCGAAATCGAAGAAATAATTGGAATTTGAATTATATGTGAATAAAAATGATTTATAAAGTTGAATTAGAATGATGTTGGTAGACTTTTGAAATTGAATTAAAAGTTAAATTGTAGAAATTGAATATCTTAGTATTTAGTTGACTAGGGAAAATAGTCATTTTTCAAACAATCTCGTATTACGACGAAACTAGTTTCATTTGATCCGTAATGTTATATTATTGCTGGATTTCAAACTTCGTTTCAATTGGATTTACAGTTTGTTCGGGGCAAGCTAAAACGCTTAAAAATTCGTTTAAGTGAATTTTAAATTTAAATAGTCGATTTGAAAATCTATCTTTCAAATAGGATCGAATTGGCTTCCAATATATATTCCATTGTGTTCGGAATAAGGGTAAAACATTATAAATGCGAGGCGACATGCTTTGTTTGTAGCTCGGAAGAATTTCGGATGAATTGTGCGCGAGAATGTTCTATAAAAGGCCAACATTTTTTCTTATTTTTACTAAGCCATATTTCATCTAGGGCAGGCCACCACTTATTCGTTCAATGGCCGATATTTTCCAATTTTCTTCCTCGATTTCATCCAATCCATCAACAATTATGAAAAATCTCCAACCACATCGAGATCTTCGATATGAACGGTCGAGATGGTATTTCAAGCAGTGGATCGGCGGCAAATTGACGTCGAATGTCGCACATTTGAGTATGAAATACGAGGCAATGAAACGACCGAGCTCAACCATGCTCGTGGCAATGGTAGGTGAGGGCAAGGGATTCGAAATGGTGCTAGTTGATCAACGTCCAGATGATTGTGGTTGAAGCGGCGAGGAGAGAGGTATCATCGACTATAGGTTTTGTTGCGTTTGAAACCCTAGGGAGCGAGAAGGAAGATGCACGACAGATATTCTTTGGTTTTGAAATCAACGGCCAGACAAATTTAAGGTTTTAAAAACAAAAGAAATTGTAAATTTATATATTTCAAATCGTATAAACTTTGAAATTGCATAACTTCTTCATACGAGGTCCGTTTTTGACGAAACGAATGGTGTTGGATACATATTGACGAGCACTACATTATAGAGCTAGTTTGGAGTTGTTTGGAGCTAGTATAAATGTTGGATAAACTTTAACGACTATTTAATTTTATTCGAAATAAAACACTTCAACTGCTATTAGAATCAATGTGAGTATAACTCACTCTTTCTAACTCGCTGATATTTTTATATAAGTGGGAATAAATTTAGTTATGTTGAGTGATGATTGTTGGGATGATATGTGATATATATATATATATATATATATATATATATATATATATATATATATATATATTAATTGGTATTTGAATATATTCCTGCCTATTTGAGTAGATGAGACCCTATACGTTCCCGTGTATGAGCGGATGATCCTTTGTACGCGCGTCTGCCTTGAAGCGCACATTGTCCATATATTTCTAATATGTATATTTGTTGCAAGTGACAGGAAAAACGGATATCGGATTAAGGATCTTAAGGCTAATTTAACACTAAAGCGGGAGGAGTGAATAGTGTTTAAGGATTCTAAGACTGATATGAATTAACTTAAAATTATGACACAAACAAATGCAAAACTTAATCACCGAACAATTACAGAATCAAACATAGATGGAGAAAGTAAATAAAAAACAGTAAAGGGAAAGAACACACTGGATTTTATGCTAGTTCGAAGTTACCCTACATCCAGTTCTATACCAAGGCAAACCACCTCATACAGATTTTTATTATACCAATATCGAGATTACATTCCTCAATTTCTAAAGGCCTTGAGGTACCCTCTTGTCTCACGAGTGCGGGCAAACTCTCTTGATTTATGGGCTATATGATTAACCAATTGATTTCCAGGCACAACCACACCTTATAGAGTGGATAAACTTTTGATTACAAATTGATCCTATAACTCTGAATAGCAGTTTGATCTTCGGAAGAGGGCAGAGAATCAAACAAGAATTAGATTCTAATTTGATTCACTTAAGAATTTGGCAGAATTTCGGCAAGGTCTTAAAAATATGAATATTATAAAATATGGATTTGTGGAGAAGAAGAAGTGAAGAAAATATGAAAATAGATGTTTAAAACATTAGTTTGTGAAGCCTATTTATAAAGCACCAACGGTCATAACCATTCGTGAAGAGATTTAAACAAATAGACACTTCTTTTGAAACTTTTGAATTCAACGGCCACCATGTCGACATAGGGTATCCCATGATGTTGACATCCCTATGTAAAAAACAATGTAAAATTTGTTTTTGAGAATGAAGTTTAAAACAAGAGTTTATTTTAAAACAAAAACAAACAATATTTTAAGGCTAAAACATCTTTTTGAAAAATCTTTTGAAAAGATAATTTTAAGGCTAAAATATTTTGAAAAGCAGTTTTGAAAATCATTTTTGAAAAACCATTTTGAAGTAGTTTTACAACTTCTTCCTGCAGAATATCTCATCACATCAGGACTCGAGAACTTGTACAAAACCTGGATGTTCATGGGTTTGTAAGCCACTTGTCGTAGGTTTATAAGCTACTTGTCGTGAGTTTGTAAGCCGCTAAGAAGGTAGAAATAGGTTCCATCCCAAATGAAACTTGGAATGAAGATTTCCATGCTATTATGAAATTTTAACAAAAGCTAGACGCATATCTTGAAATCTTGATCCCGATACTCTAGACAACAGTGTTAGTATATATTTTATAATAAGATAAGTTAAAAAGTTTGTTGTCATCAAAACCAACATCTCGGTTCTTAATAATCCTCCCCTTTTTGATGATGACAACCATCAAAACCAACATCCCAGTTTCTAACAACAGGTTGGAGGGATCCAACTGAATTCCTCGCTAATATTGATTTTATTTACAGATATTGTGATATATGTTGTTATCATATGATGTATGATGTTTCGGATGCCGTGATCGATGTATGTAGTGCTGTTGCAGCATTGGGCCTATTTCTAGGAATTTAAAAATGTTAAATTAATGATTTCCAAATTAAAAAGGATTTTCAAGTGATTTTGGAAGTATACGTTTTGTTGAACTTTGTAGTGTTAAGGAGATGAATTTGTTTTGAATAAATAAGTGTTATAATTTTTATATTATGAAAATTATGATTTTTTTGAAATAAGATCATAATGTAATTTTTGAAATATGAAGTTGATTAATTTGTAAAATGTGTTAAGTTGAGATTTTTGAAGTTATAATAAACAGTATATATAAATGATTTATAAAATTGATATTTTATAAATCAAAATGATGGAAGTATAAAGGAGTTCTGTAAATGTTAAAATGAAGTTAAAGATGAATTTTATAAGCAAATAAGATTTATAGATCTATGAAGTTGTGAAGTTATAAAAAAGAACGATTTTAGAAATAAAGAGATTTATAAGTAATTAACTTCTAAATTGGATTTTGGCATGTAACTGGGATATAAATGGAATTGGTTGATAAAAGGATTTTATAGTTGAAGTTTTTATTAAAATATAAATGGAATTTATAAATATTATTTTATAATTCCGAAATCAATTGAATTGGATAAATTAAATATAGAAGTTTATTACAGGAGATGTATCCCTGATTTTGGACAGCGGAAAATCCTTTAACAAATATATAAAAGCAATGAATTTGATAAATGAGTTATATCTACGAGTTTGGACAGTGGACTATCTTTAATAAATGTGTAGAAGTAATGAATGTGGTAAATGAACTATATTCACAATTTTGGACAGTGAATAATCTTTTGAATTAAATAAATGTTTTGAAAAGTCATATTTTAAATGAAGTAAAATGTTTTGAAGATGTTTTAAAATGTGTTAAGTATCGAAACCATAGATTTCAACATTCATTGTTGAAATAGTCGTTTTTGAGAAATAAGGAAATGATGGACTATAACACTATTGTTATAGTAAATGATTTTCAAAAGGAAATGTTTTATATAGCATATGGGATTTATATATTTATCTAACTTTCGAATCCCTATACTAGTGATTTTAGGTTGTCGTAACGATGTTTTACCCAAATAAATGTGTTTAAAGAGAATGTTTTCCTTAATAATAAAATATATACTTAATCGTGATTTAAATATATATAATATTTTCTAAGTGTTGAAAATAAAGAGAATTGTGAATTACTTATACTATTAGTATTTGGAAATGCTTTCCAATATAGAAGTTGAAATGATTTTTGAGATTATATCTTTTCTAAAGATAATTTCAAGTGTATTTGGCAAATGATTTAATTAATAAAAGATTTATTAAAAGGGCATAGTGATTGCATATGGTGCTAAATATTTATTTGTTGCTTTGATAGTTAAATGACCGGCTACCAAAATTGGCCATTTTAGTTCCACGCCTTGATGTGGGAACTATTTAGTTGTACACTTAGTACGTAGCCTTCTGTGTAGGCTTGATTATCGTTTGTTTGAGGATGTTGATTTGTATAGTGTGGAATGTTATTCCAATCTATCGAGCTTCCTTCTTGGCCGAAGGATAGCAAGTTGAAAGTTGGAGACATAATAATTCTGTGAGACATAGTTTCTGTGTGAGGTTGAGAAACGCTTTTGCGTTGTTGGTGCAAAGAGACCGGGATCGGATTATCCGAAAACCACTTCGGTCCAACGTATATGCGACGATTGTGCAGGTTGCTTATGATGATATTTATATTTCGTATTTTAATAGTGGGGGACTGCTTGTTGATTGTTTGGAGTTAAAATCCCAATATACATATAGTAGCAGTGGTCTCTTCATTATGAAATATCCAATGCAAGGACTGTACGCTACTAATTCTATGGATTTTCCGACTGGATGTGGTAGGAAAGTACCTTCGATTTTTCCTGTTCCTAGATAACTTGTATGGATGTTTGTCCGACATTGCATTTCTGAAGATTACATACATTGGTTTTTACAAATGTACATCGGTGGGGGCGGAGAAGGCAACTTCTCTTAGCTTAACATCCTTCTTGTGATGTATGAGCTTAAGGGTTGTATTTTTGTGGAAGGCAATTAGTTGTCAACGGAAATGGCCATTTGGCATTCGAAAGTGATGTGATATGTTATTGTGAAAGGTAATCGTTACCTCAGGCCTCATCAACCGAAAATGATCAAAACAGGGTTAGATGCGGCAAGGCTAAGTGGGTTTTTCCAAGTAGGATATGATCATCCTCTTCTAGATATATCTTTACACGTTATGATGCCGTGTATCTGATTATTGTGGTTTGCATGCTATGAGGGCCCTCGGTAAAGGTCGGTATGGACAGGGGGAAGACATAATCGGTATCATCTAGTTATAGAGGTGAGCCGGTCTTGTGCTGGTAGAGGGCATATGTTCTATGCCTCGGGACATCTATCTAGAGGTGTACCTACTGGAAGGTAGTCCCTTCACCTGGTCATTTGTATGGAAATCCAAACTCCCCAACATGACTGCCATTTTGATTATATTACCAATTTTGGGCAATATGCTGGAATTTAATCAATGTAGCAATTTCGGCTATGATTTATATTATTTGTATACTAGACAAAGAGGATTTGATAAGAGATGTTTTAGTTATCTTAAGGTAAAAACATGTCCGTGCTTATGTGTGGACGTGTCTTACGAGATACTTTTGTTTTGATAAAGGAAAATTTTGGTAATCTAATAAATTCAGTCGAGTGTGTTTCTCATGCGGTCTACTAGACTGATCTGGGCATTCTTCCTTTTCAGTGCTCAGGGCAGACCAAGTATATTTACAGGTTCACATTTGGTGCTTTTGGAGCTTCAGCAAGAGAGCTAGAGATCTTCATTTTCGCATACACGTATCAGTTTTGTTTGATTATGTGCTGCTTAGTTGTTCTATATTATCAGCAATTGTGAGGACAGGTTATTATAACTGTTTAGGCTGATAACTATTGATTGATTGTTGAATTCTGATTGATGTGTATATATACAGTTTCTGTTTTGTAAAGATCGTTGATATGATATTATATGTTTTCCATTGCAATGTGAGCTTCTATATTGTTCTGTTTGGTTCTATCTTCTCTCTTTCTTTACTTCTCTTCTTCTCTCTTCTTTTCTTTCTCCTGACTTTCCGTCAATCTATGTTTTTTCGATCAGACATGTGTGGTATATTGTCGATTCAAAGGGTATCAGATTTGCGGGTCGTCATAGTATTATTAGGTTTTGATTTGATTTGGTTTGTTTAAATATGTATGTTTAGATTGTTAGTTTGATTTGAATAAATAAAGATTACCTTATCTTATATATTTAAATTCTCCATATATTAATCATCATATCATATTACATCATAATCATATTAGTATACTATAATCCCAAACTATTTCTTTCGACCCTACAGTTTATTAGTTTACCACTTAAGGGGAATTTTATTTTTTAACCATATTTATCGATGAAAAAGAGGGAGAAAACTATAAAATATTACACATGTATATGTTTAAGGGGAGTATGTAATTTAGAGGGAGTTATATCGTATTTTATGTACACGAATAATTAATGGTTGCATCATCAAAAAGGACAAGATTGTTAATACCTCAGTTATTGATTTAGTGATGGCAGCCATATACGATCATATAAAATATAGATAGTAATATTTTTCCAAGTTATATAATATATAGTGCAGAATATTACATAGGTGGTAAATCAAAGACTGTACAATATAAAGACTTAAAATAAAGATATGAAGACTCATGAGTTAAAAGACAAAAAAGAAAGATCTCAAAATTATAAATTAGTCTATACAATCATTAGTATATATTTGCTAATCAGGTTTTTAACCAAATCGATTCAACAGGAAGTTAGAACGTCAAGATAAAGACAAAATGATCCAAGGACTTTGGGACATCATAAAACGACAATAAAAAGGAAATATCAAAAAATGAGCAAAAAAATTGATGTGAGTTTTTCAACTTAGCGCTTGGGGTCGACCTGAGTCATACCTGAGATTAATCTAGGAAAAATGTAGGAAAACCCGAGTTGAAAAATAACTCGTTAACGAACCAGTTTTCTCTGGTTTGACACACAAAACTCTTAGGTTAGACTCTAAGTAATCATTATTGAGTATTACTTAAGTTTTCCACACAAAACTCTCAGGTGAGATTTCATGCAAATGTCACTAAGTACATAACTTGATACCAATCCATTTAACTTGGTGCTGAGTGTATTTTCTCAGATCTAACTCACAAAACTCTCAGGTCGGACTATGAGCTATCGCTATTGAGTAGAATTCCATCCCAACTAACAAAACTCTCAGGTATGACTTCAAAGAATCATTAATGAATAGAACTCTAGTCGGACACACAAAACACCTAGGTAGTAATCGAAGTTCTTCAAGCTTTAGACGACTCCAAGAAAATGCACAAAGGACTCATGTTGGACACTAAGTCAGGTCAACCTTGACTTGAAGCTCATGATTTTCATCAATATGGTTTTGACCTTAATGATTTATTCCAAAATGATTAGAATATCTAGAATGGTGGCATAAAGTAACTCAACAAGTCTCAATGAAAACGAGGCTAAGGAACTTGGTAAAAAGTCATTTGGATTGGTGAAGAGTTAGTTCATCTCTCCTTTCTATCTACCCAACTCCTTACATTTCATAAACTACTCACTAGGAGAAATTTCACTAGAAATTGAATTAGTGAAATAACTGGCACAAAGTCATTTAGGTCTATACCGAGCCATTTTTTATTCCTCATTTCTTCCCCTAAACTCCATGCATCTTATGTACTAATCCAACCACCCCTGGTTAAGTAGTTTTCCGATGACAACCGATCTAAGAGTTGAAGAGAAGAAAATTAAGAAAGTTAGACAACTCAAGTGATGGTGGAATGATCACTAGATTCAACCAATAATTAATGAAAAGAACATGTAACACATCATCTTGTAGATAGAAGAGTAGTGCAAAAGAGTTGGAGCAATTTCCACTAAAGGAAATAACTTGGAACCTAGTTCAATAACTCGGCATCAAGTTATTATTTTAGCTCGACGGAGTTTGAGTTCACTTGTTCGACCTTGTGTTGACTCTACTACAAGCAGGCTTTTGACTCGACACATATGTTTCCCTTTAAATGCAAGCCATAGAGAAACTAAAATAGGATCTTCTCCCTGATCTTTCTTCTTCACTCTTGATCTGGGATTTTATTGCTCGTTACCATCTTCCTTCCTTATAATAATCACCAAGGTAGCTATTCTTGGAGGTTTTATGCCTTAGATTTTGTCACTTTCTTGTACTTGTGACTCAAATTCCTTCTAATCTCATAAAACTATCTTAGATCCCTAATCAATAAAACTATAAAGTGGACGTAGGCTAGAGATTACCAAACAACCATAAAAATCTTGTGTCTCGCTATTATTTTCCTTTAGTTTCTATTATTATCTACTAGATCTAGGCCTTACAGTTTCCATATAGCTCATTCTTGGGTATTTATCCATTTCTGGGATTGGTGCTCCCGCTGAGAGAACTGAATCCATGCTTAGATATAACTTGCTATTTTGCAATTGGAGACTTCTAGTGGTTAGATCGAAATTTTTTCTCTATGATGTTTGAGAACTTGTTGTTGAAGATCAATGGCACCTAGAAAGAGAAGACTGGTTTTCGATAAATCCGTAGAATCAGTGGATAATGGTGATGAAAGAAACACTCACCAAATGAAAATTAACAATGGAATTGAGTGCTAAGATCTCTGCTCAACATGAAGTAGTGACCTGATGAGAGTTTGGAAAGATGATTCATGAAATTAACCATAAAATGGTAGGTAGTCATAAAGCTCAAATGATAAGATGGATATGTTTCTACCTTCCAACCACCAACAACAAGAAGAGTTAGAAGTGAAACTTCTCCTACAATAGAACATGAGAACTCGTCTGTTTTTGGCTGAAACAGGAGAGCTGGAAAGCGCAAGCGAAATTAGGTAACTTCCGGTGTTGTAGGAGTTGTTGTAGGAGGAAGTAGGAGTGCTCCCCACATAAGAAAACAACTAAATACCGGGAAACTCGATACCAACCCAAATATTCCACTTGATGATGCTCGAGAGGACGGTGTAATGATGGGGGATGATGATTTTAACCAAATACTGGAGGAAATGCTACCGGATTTCAAGCATCCACAGTTGAACCAACACCACGACGACATGATCACACAAGAGTGGTTCTCCTAAAGATTGAAGAACCTAGACATCAGTTAGCATACCGAGATCGTTTGTAGAGTCAAACACTTAAGGCAAACCCTGACAACCAAACTATAGGTTACCGCACCAACAAAGTGTACAATGTCGACTTGGTCAAATGGTTGGTAGAGGAGAGCAAAGGTAGAAAAGATGAAAATGGGTTCCGTGCCAAGTCGAACTCCATTTACTAAAAATGTTCAGAAAGAAGATTACACAAGGAAGTTCACCATGCTCATTACGCCATGCTAGAATGGAACCACGGATCCTAGACAGCACCTATTCAAGTACAAATGGAATATCGATGGAGCATGAGCTTATCTTGTTCGCTGCAGATGTTTTCCTATCTTCTTGAAAGGAGTTGTTTCCATGTGGTTTAGTAGGCTCATAATGAAGTCTATTTCTACTGTTGATGAATTAGCTAAGAAATTTCTAGAGCAGTTCATGCTCAATGCTACCCGACCAAAGGATGTAATGTCCCTATCTTGCATGTCTTATGGACCCAAGGAGTCTTCGAAAGCTTTCTTAAACCGGTTCAACATCCCTGTGACGAAAGTTAGCAATCCCAAGGAGGATATTGTATTTATGGCCTTAATCTAAGGCATTCATCCAGATATTGATTTTGGTATATGGTTAAAGATAAAGTAGTCCACTACCATGGAAGAGTCTCATTAAAAGAAAAATTCAGTTCCTATGGATGTAAGAAACAGTAGTTGCCAAAAGAGAGGTTGCTAATGAACAATCGGAGGAAGTAAGCAAAACAACATCATAGTAAATGTAGGAAACTTTGGTAATCATAAGAAAAGAAGTCAGAATTCTAGTAATAGGCGTAATGTGAATGCAAAAACTCCAAAGAACTTTAAATTAGAAGATTACATGCCTTTAAGAGATACACCGGAGATTATACATCTTGCCACTCAAAAAACTAAGCAATATGAGAAGCCACCTAGGAGGAAGCAATGGAGCAGGAGAAATGTTTCGAGAAGCATTGTTGCTTCCAAGGAATGCATGGGAATATCACCAACGAGTTCTGACACTTGAGGAATCTGACTGAGAAGCTGATAAGGAATAACAAGCTCTAGGAATATGTTAGGGAACCATAGAATGATGGAGAACTAAAGGAACCCAGGGTCTACTTGCTTAAGGAAAACTGCCTGGACACAATATATAGGGGCTCAGGAAAGCCGATGAAAAACTAGTTATCAAATTAGTTTCAAGCTAGCCGGTCATCCAGATGTGAAGCAGCAACCTAAAAAAATATTGTTTCATTCATTGTTATCTAATTTCCTTTCGCGAATAAGCCTTCTATGGACACCGAAGGCATTGTAAACAGGCAGGACTTGCAATTTCTTCTACCCATTAATTAAATCTGCTTCTTGAACAAATGTAACCTTATTCTTGAAAGCATAACTCCTTTGTCGTGCAACTAGCAACACAGTTGAGAAAATGCATCTCTGCCTTCGAATAACAGATTGAGAGCGCAAGCTCACTAACCGCCAAATCAATGGGTCGTATAGATCCTCAGCCTTCTAAAAACCAACTTCATTCCAAAACTAGCAACATCGGGAAGGTCTAAACTACTAGATCGTTGGGTCGTATGAATCCTCAACCTTTCAAGAACCAGGGATGTCCTATAATTGGCAATGTGAGGAAGGCTTAAGCCATCAAGTCAATGGGGAAAATTAAATTAAACCGTCGAATCGATAAGGAAAATCGATCATCAACCTTCTAAGAATCAGTGCTGTCCCAAGACCAGCAATGTCGGGAAGGTCTACACCATCGCATCGACCGGTCGTATCAATCCCTAACCTTCTTAGATCTGACATTGTCCCAAGATTAACAACGCCAGAAAGGTTAACCAGCCAGACCGATCGGTCGTATCAATCCTCAACCTTTTGAAAACTGGCATTGTCCCAAGACTGACAATGTTGGGAAGGTCTAAGATGCTAGATCGATGGGTCGTACCAATCCTCAACCTTCTAAGGACCGGCATTGTCCCAAGACTGGCAACGTTGGGAAGGTCTGAGCTACCATATCGATGCGTCATATCGATCCTTAACCTTTTGAAAACTAACATTGTCCTAAGAGTGACAATGTCGAGTGGGCAAAAATTGCTGGATTGATGGGTTGTGTCAATCCTCAACCTTTTGAAAACTAGCATTGTCCCAAGACTAGCAATGTTGTGAAGGTCTAAACCGCCTGGTTGATGGGTTGTATCGATCCACAACCTTCTAAGAACTAGCATTGTCCCAAGACTGGCAAATTGGGAAGGTTTAAACCACTAAATTGGTGGGGAAAATCGACTCAAACGTCAGATTGACAGCAAAAATTAGTCCTCAACCTTCCAAGAATCGGCATTGTCCTAAGATTGGAAACTTCGAAAAGGTCTAAACCATCGAATTAACGGGGAAAACCGACTCAAACCATCTGATCGATGAGGAAAATCGATATTTAACTTTCTAAGATTCAGTATTGTCCTAAGACTAGCAACTTTGAAAAGGTTTAAACCAGCGGATCCATGGGTCGAATCGATCCTCAACCTTTAGAGAATTGATGTGGTCCCAAGATTGACAACATTGGGAAGGTCTAAATCGCCAAATCGACGAGTCATATAATCCTTATTTTTTTTAAGAACTAGTGTTGTCCTAGGACTGGTAATGTTTGGAATGTCAAAAACATTAGATCTACAGGTCATATCGGTCCCTAACCTTCTAAAAACCATTGTGGTCCAAAGACTGGCAACGTCGGGAAGATCAAAACCACTGGGTCAATGGTCATATCGACCCCTTACCTTTTGAGAACCGGCATTGGTCCAACTACGTTGCGAAGGCCCAAAACCATCAGGTCGACAACTAAACTACCTCCATTTTCAAGGATTCGGTGTTAGCCCCATAACACTAGAAAGATGAACTAATTTCCAAGTAATCATTACTTCCTAGAGACTGGCAGGAGCACACCGTCGCCTAGAGAAAGGCAATGACGGAAGACATGGCCAAAATCAAATTGTGGATACGCTAGTTTCTGAAGATAAAACTAGACGCTCGACTGAGTTTTCAACTCTAACATGCAATTATTTGCAGTTGCTCGAGGATAGGCAACGTTAAGAAAAATCCATGAAATTGAACTACTCGTATGCTAGTTTCTGGTGATAGAAATTGAAACACTACTAGATCCTCAATATTGAACAATGGAAGAATTTGTCATGACAAAAAATAATGATGCATCTTTACGATACATACATCTAGAATAATGTTGGCTGAAGATATCAACTTGGACAATTCGATTTCAGCCTAGAGATTGGCAGCATAAAAAATATAACACTTCGAATCAGGTGGTAAAAGTAGGAACCTTATTGCTGGGAAGACTTCTGAGATAACGCTAGCGGCCAAGCGAGACGTGCAATGCCAAATATGAGCAAGGAAATTCAAGAAGATTTGGGAACCTAACCATCAGAATTACCCTATCCTATAGTACGATTGGGAATCAGATTGGGAGTAATCGAACGAATTGCTTAAGATATCTAGCCCCTAATAAATGACTTAACTTTTCGAATATCAGCACTGTTCGAAGACTGACGATGTTGAGAAGGTCTTAACCGTTAGGGTTGACGGGACAATTCGGCCTCTAAACTTTTGAATAGTAGCTTTACCTCGACAATGTTGGGAAGGTCAAACCACCATGATGACGGGAAAATATACCCCAATCCTTTCAGAATTCAATGCTGCCAGAAGATCGACAATATCGAGAAGGAACCACCTTGCCTCCTCAAGGAATCTGGCATTGCCTAAAGATAGGCAATGCTTGGGAGGGAAAAGCTTAATACCCATGAATCTGCTATTACCTAAAGATGGGCGATGGTAAGGAGAAGAAGCTCCTTGTCCTTAAGATCATTGCCCAGAGATAAACGATGATGAGGAGACTTGATAACAAAATCTATTTTCTATAATTCGTTGATGCCAGGAGATTGGCAACAACAAGAAGGTTCCCAAAACCTAACTAGGAAGCAATCAAATAATCCGACCTCAGCCTTCAGGAATATGTCATTGGCCGAAGTCCAGTGATGGTTAGAAGGATTAATAACCTACTTAATGACCAATAAGATCAATCGATCTGAGGTCATCACCCGAAGATTGGCGATGCTATGGAGAAACTCCTAGAATAGGACCATCAATACACTGGCTTTTGGAAATAGAAGCAAAAGCTCGATTGGGCCTTTAGCCCTACCTTTTGGAATTCGACACTACCTGAAGATTAACAACATAAGGAAGGAACCGTCTTCCAGCCTTCAGGCATCCACCGTTGCTTAGGGATTGATAATTTCGGGAATGTGTAATCACTAACTTTCAGAAATTCTATTGTTCCCTAGAAGTAAGCAACTTCAAGGAAGGATAATCAGAATTGCATATTCTTTATGCTAATTTCCAATGATTGAAACTAGTGCTTGACTGGGCTTTAACGACAACACCAGCGATCAAGTGAGACACACTCAGTCGAGGATAGGTGAGGATAGTCATAGAAAGTTGAGGGAAAATATTATCAGGTTTTCTTGATCCAAGACCATTCCGGAGGAAGCGTATTTGGACTGGCGGCAATCAGATAATTTTCCCTACATGTTTAACTCACACTAATACCTAAAATCATGGTAAAAAACTTCGTGCATATGGTTTAGTTTATGATAGAAACATATAAGTAAGGGGTAAATATTGTAGATAATGCTCCCTGACGACTGGGAACAATGTAGAATTGGACTACTCATAGCAAATGTCTACCATGGGAAACTTGACCTAAGAACATATCGTCGTCGTCCCATGGTAAACAACATCACCAAGGAATAACAACATAGGGGTTGATCACATAATCAACCCCAACTTGCAACAATCAACCCTTGCTTGGAGGTAGGTAACGTCAAAAAGGATGACCTGAAGAATTGACATGCTGGTTTTTTAAGATCAAAATAGGGGCACAATTAGACTTCTGTGACAATGTTAGCAACTAAGTGGGGCACGTTTAGTTGAAAAAAAGCAAGGATAATCATGGAGAATCTAATGTAGCCATCGTTGAACTATCCTGACCGAGGGTCGGGGTTTTGAAGACACACTCGGACCGGGGGCAATTGAGATTTAGCTCATGGAAAAGTTCATACAAAGAGAGGATGAACATCTCAAATGCTGCTCGAAAATGGTCAAGAGTGGCACAGAGCTGGGATTCTTCACGACTAGTAGCTGGTCGAAAAGAACATGATCTATTTATAGCAAAAAAAATTAGGATGATCGGTGATTCATCCTGAGTGAGGAAGCTTGGCGTTGAACACGATCAGACATGTTTTATTTTGAAAATTAAAACCCATGTGACCAATGCCCAAAGTCTAAAGGGCATCATGTATGTCAACCACTTGGATTACAAGCATTGTCATGGGAAAGCGAGAAGTATTAATCTATGCAATATGAGTCTTGTACCCTATATGCGATGAAAAAACCATCCTGTGTAGATAGTTTATTGTGCTACAAATAAAAATTATGTTAAATAATGATATTAAATGTCAAAACTTAACCATTATCGATGAACCATTGACAATGAAACCGCTACCTAGAGTGATATAGAAAAAATTCTTTTCATGAACATAGGAAATGAAGCAAAAGGAAAATCATAGCGATGGAATCATCCAACACGACACTTCTAAAAGAGAACTATGTTATTGGAATACAAGCGGCAATACAGGAATAACCATGTATTGATAGGAGTTAGATGAAGAAAACAAGTTGGATGTATCTCCAATATAGCATGTATATAAGCTAAGACGAGCTTGAGATTCATAATAGGTCAAGCGTAACCCAAACTTCAACTATCTCCATAAAGAAGCGGTCGGCTGTACCACCACCATTATTACTATCGCTACAGCGATCGCCATTCCCCGGACTTTAGATAAATTTTCCTCAATGGTAGGAGCCAGAACCTCTAATAGGGGCAATATAAAAACAAAAATGAAAACTGTACATAAAAAGACTGCATGCTGGTCTAATGCATGGAATGATCTCCAGAGCATAGATCTTATCCTTAGCATGAAGAATGAAGAATGGAATTCTAACTATTCAAAATGGTTAAAGGAATATCTAACGGACAAAAGCAATACTTTAAAGTAGTTCCCAAATGAATATTCGAAATCTAGGGATATCAAATCGGAACTTTTCTCGATCCAGAGCAAGCTTTGTTTTTAACAAAAGCATATTCTAGGGGACAAGTATTAAAAGTGTTTTTGACCAATCTGATTCCGATCGGAAGTTAGAACTTCAAGATGAAGACAAATTGATTCATGGACTTAGGAAACATCATAAAAGGGTGTAACACCGGTAGTTTGAAATAACATTATTCAGGAGATTTAATTAGATAAACTAAATATATTAATATAAAGATTTAAATGGTTAAGAGATTGAGGTTTGTATAGTCATAAGGTAGTCGTACCTTAAAATATGAATAAACAAATGAAAGTTTAAAATAAAGTAAGCAAGGAAAATAAGTCAAGGGCAAAATAAAAGTAGGTTATATTCTTATACCCTAAACCCTTATCCCACTTTCATTTACAATGGCTCACAAACTAAAACTAAAAGAAAAGTAAGGCCGGCCACCATTAGAAGATAACAATGCGAAGACAAACAAGATTTTAAGAAGGAAGCTTAATCAAATTAACTCAAGAGCAAATCTCAACCTCATTAACAACGAGTCAAAGGTGGATAATAGAATACGTATTGTTTTTATAGCTTTTGGTTTATAGATATGACCCATGTTTATTTCGCAAATGACTTTCCATGTTTTGATTGTTCAAATGGATATATATGCTTGTTGATGATTTAGGCTATTTCATGTAGATTGTATGATAAGAATTGATTTGGAAAACCTATATCCAAATGACTTGCGTTATTTATCTAAGGAAGAAATATTATTTTAGAGATGGGTTTCCAGTTTCATAATTTTCTGAGATGTCGTGGATTTATTATAAATTTTCTAGTTAAGAAAATTGTTAAAATGAGTTTGTATTAATTTCGGCTGTTATGTATTAGATTTGGGTCAGAAATTTAAATATGCTAGAAAACATATTAAAAGTGATTTAAGGAAATTTTGGAGAGTTTTCTTATGTGTTTTATTAAGTATATACAATTATTTAAGGCATGGGACTTAAATGTTTTATATATTTATAAAAGGAGAAGGTGCAACTTGCTAAATGTTTTAAATTAATAATTACTGAATTCAATAGCTCTTTTAGAAAAGATTTTGGAAATGAAATCGGAAACCAATCATATGCTAATAAATAGGCAAGTTAGTTGGAAAGATATTGCTTTGTAAAGTTAAAAATGAGATTTATGAAGGGTTATTGTTTCGCCACTTTCAGCTGCCACCATTCGACCTCATATTACTGCCTCCATCCTAGTCGAATCCAAAACACATGGTATCAATGCCTTAGTATATAGTGAAATGGTGACAGACGGAAGGTATAGAGTCAAAACGTGCTTTCGAAGTGATCGATGCCTTTGTTTTGCTTTCAAAAGCGATGCTGCTTACCTTGTTTTAAATGAACGCTTTCGAAAGGGTTTTAATATAGCTTTCAACAGAGGTTGCTATGTTTTTTCTTTAAAAAACCTTTCGATGGGGTCGAAACACTTGCTGTCACATTCTACCTTTCAACCCAGTTGAGGCCACTTATGCCTTCAAATAATGGATTCGAAAGGGTGTTTTCGCTTTTAAATAAGAAGCCACTTCTCTGTACTTTCGAAGGGGATAGTTTCGAAGCCATCTATTTCCCTTTACTTAGGAAATTGCTTTCGAAAGAGTTGCTTTTACCTAGTTCTTGTAAGGCCTTTTTTCTATTCAATGATAAACCTAAAAGCTTTTGAAGAAAAGTTTTAATGGGTTTCGATGCTATGTTCTACAATCTTTTACTTGAACCCGGTGCTTTCTAAAGGTTTGTTTTAAGTAAAGGACTTTAATGTTTTTGAAAGGTACTTAAAGTATTTAAATGAAAGTTTTCCAATGCTTTCGTAAGGTAAGTTTGAAGTGTTTTGATATGAGGATGTCAAAGGCTTACAAAGGTTTCGAAAGGATACCTTCAATGATTTCGAAAGGTTATTTTAAAGGTTTTGAAAGGTATGTTTTGGCCTATCAGCCTAGTGTTTCAAGGTATATTAGTTAATATGTTTTAGAAAGGGGTACTTTCAATGAATTCGAAAGGATTGTTTAATGTTTTTAAGCAAAGGTTTCAAATGGTTTACCTTGACTTATGGCCTAAAATCTTTTAAGTTAAAAAGGGTTTTTAACTTACTTTGGAGGGTTAGATAACCCTCGTTATATTTCATCAACATTGCTTTGTGTAAAGTATATATAACATGGAAAAAAGGTATTTGAGTAAAGCAAAGAGTATATTTTCCTTGTTTAAGTATGATTTAAAGGGTTAAATCAATTTAAGAGAAATGTTTTCAATGAAAATTTGATCGGGTAGTTGACCCAAAGTCAATGGCTCAGATATTAGAACACTAGATGAGACTAATTTTAGTCTAAAATTCCAGTATGTAGGATTTTGTCACAGGTAAGACTAAAATGATGTTACAAACAGAAAGGGATATATAGATTAAAAATAGGTTATTGGGGAGCCCGTAAAACTATTAGGATCGGTTGACCTTTAGAGAAGTAAGTTAGGGCCAGACCGTCCAGGAGTTTGTCCAACAGATGTTAGATTATTTTTTATATCTGGTTGGCCCGAGTTGTCCGTAGGTTAGTAGTTAGACAAACAAAACTATTTGGACAGATGGTCCATTAATTAATTAATTTATATGCGTATGTGATATTTCTATTATTTCTTTAATCAGTGTGATTGCAGGATTTTGCAAAAGGTATGTTTAAAAAAGGATATTAGTGAGAGGAAACCTATTCCGCTAACCAGTGTAGTCTCATTTAATATCTGATAAACAAAAGGTATAGTATTAATCACACCAGGTTTTATATCCGAATCAAAGTTTTTGTTTTCCCCTTAAACTCTCGGGTGCTCAAAATATGATTAGATTGAGAGTTGAGGATTTACATGTTTAATAGGATGGACGAATAAGCTTCAGAAGACGTGCAGAAGGCAATGCTAGCTATATGTAGGAGTTATTTTATTTTATTTCCGCCATATTGTATTAAGACTGATTGTCTATTTAGTACCCCAATTATACAAGGTCGCATCTTCATATATCACGCTTTGTGTAACCTATAATAATTATGTTTGAACAAAACCTAAGAATTAATTACGGGATGATGTTATTTGAATATGAAAAATTACGTTGAAATGCAATTAGAAAAGCCATTTTAATCTGTGATGATTTTATTTCATATTCCTGAGCTTCTGATATTATGGATACCATTAACATTACCATATTTTGTCACTAGACGCTAACACTTTGGCCAACTGCAGCATTTGTAATGCTTAGCTTTGGACCTCAAGACAGGGGATGTTACAACTTGGTATCAAAGCATAGGTTTATGAAAAAATTCAAAAGAAATTTCAAACTTAAAATGATTTTTGGGAACATAATCCTAAGGAATTATAGAAAAGAATGGGGCATAGGATAATGCTGTGGTAATGTACTTGTATTCGCTTTATCTCTGTTATCCCAACTCTCTTAGACTATTCTTCTGTATATTACAAAGACTTGAATGAAGATTTTACGGACATAAGATATGGATGCTAGAAGTGGAAGAGTTAACCTTAGTTGGGGAAGCACCACAACAAATGGAAATGCCAGACCAAACACTAGAAGGAATCTAGGTCAGGCACACGCTACTGGTGTGGGTGCTGGAATGCCGCTAGTTGATATAGGAACTATATACCAGTTCTTCATCAACTTGATGCAGGCGGGAGTTTCTACTGGATTAGTTGGAGGAAATGCTAAAGGAGGAAATCAAGGAGCTCTGTTGGTTAATAACTATGCTTTGTTGAGTAGAGACTATGCCAGGCTGGGATGAAAACCATTTATCGAGAGTGAAGACGCAATTGAAGTGGAGAATTGATTACTTTATTGCAAGAGGATTTTTGTTGATTTGGGGTTCAACGATGAGCAGAAAAGGAGGCTTGCTTCTGGGCCAGCACTACACTAGTGGAACGGTGTTACAGTCGGCGTCAATGAAGGGAGAATATGACTTGGGCTGAGTTCATAAGAATGTTTGAGGAGAGGTTATGTCGAAGATTACGAAGTCAACTTTGCTCAGGAAGTTTGCTAAGTTGGAGCAAGAAGATTTGATAATGCTTGAGTATGCAACTAGATTTGAAAATCTATTGAGATACGATTAAGCTATAGTTCATACCATTATTAAAAAGAACAAGAATTTCATTCATGGGTTGAAGTTTGAATTTGCTAAGGATGCATTATCTCATATTAGAGATCTATATGATGTAGTTGTTGAAATGGCCTTAAGGTAGGAAGAGATGCTTACTTTTCTTGAGGGTAACAAGGTAGGTGGAGCTCAAGAAGGACAAAACTAGAAGAGGAAGTTTTCCCATAGGAAGGGAGCAAAGAAGAGTGGAGCTGCCAAGAAGGGAAAGGAGGAGGTTATCTGTTGTGAATGTGACAAGAAACGACATTTCGCTAATGAATGTCGCTCGGTAGATGGAAAGAAGGTGGTCAGGAAGAAGAACATTAGATGCTTCAACTGCGATCAAATTGGACATTATAAGAACCAATGCAAGGAGCTAGCCAAGGAAAGAAAAGGTAAAGTGTTCACATTGGGGCCAGCTAACTCGAGGCCAACAGCAAAGGAAAAAGGAAAAGCTGCGTTAGGAGGCACACTTTTGATTCATGGTATGTCAGCTAGGGTTCTATTCGATACTGGTGCATTGCATTCTTTTATATCTCGTTGTTTGGTAGATAAGCTTAACCTAGAACCCTCATACCTAGTTACTTCCTCAACGGTTGCAAATACGATATGAGGTTATGCGACTCTTGGGATGAGATGCGACCAAATAAAGTTTGAATATTTAGGTTATGTGTTTGCTTGCAATTTACATGTGGTTGATTCTATAGGGTTCATAATTATTATGGGTATGGATTGGTTAAGTAAATACGATGCTACGATATTCTGTCACGATTTAAAAATATCACTTAAACACCCCGACTGTAGTAATCACATAGTATACTCCGTAGAAAATCCTAGTTTTGAGATTAATGCTTTGTTGGGTGTTATGGAGGCAGAGGATGAGTTGAATTGAGTTTTCATTGTTAGAGAATTCATAGATGTCTTTAAACCTATAGTAGGACTACAACCGAAATAATCCATTGAGTTTCGGATAGATTTAGTACCAGGAGCATAACCAATGAGTAGACCACCAAGTAGAATAATGCCTGCCGAGATGAAGGAGTTAAAGGTGCAATTAGTGGAAATAAAAGGTAAGAATTTTATTAGACCAAGCAGTTCGCCTTGGGGAGTAGCTGCAGTGGTTGCGAATAAACCAGATGGATCGTTAAGGTTATGTATCGATTATCGCTGGTCGAATGAGAAGACGATAAAGAATCAATATCCGTTACCTAGAATTGACGATTTTTTCGACTAATTGAGTAGAGCCAAAGTATTTTCCCAGTTGGATTTAGCAACAAGGTTCCATCAGCTTAGAGTGGCTGAGGATAGTATTTCTTTGATGACATTTAGGACCCGATTTGGATCATACGAATGGTTAGTGATGCCGCTCAGACTAACTATGCGTGAGTATTCTTTTTAGATTTGATGAACCAAGCTTACCAAGAGCATTTGGATAAGTTTTTGTTGGTATTCATAGATGATATTTTGATATACTCTAAAGATGAAAATATGAAGTTCATCTTAGATTGGTGCTTGACATGCTGAGACAACATCAATTGAAGGCAACATTTTCAAAGAGTCATTTTTGGAAGAAAGAATCCTTGGTCATCTAGTCTTAGAGAAAAGACCGTCGATAGATCCGGCTATGATCAAGGTAGTGAATAGTTGGAAAAGACCTAAGACAGTGATTGAGATAAGAAGTTTTCTTGGATTAGCTGGTTACTATTGGAGATTTATTAAGGATCTCTCATAGATAGCGGCACCAACGACCATAATAACTCCGAAGGATGTGAAGTCCGTCTAGACTAATGAGGGTAAGGAAACATTCCAAAAGCCAAAACACTAATTGACAAATGCACCTATGTTAGATGTCTCGGAGGGGAATCAACACTTAGTGGTGTACGTAGATGCTTGTGGAATAGGGTTACGAGCTGTGTTAATGCAAAGAGGTAAAGTGATTGCCTATGCTTCCCGACAGCTCAGACCGCATGAGGTTAGATATCTGACTTACAATTGTTAATTAGCTGCATCAACTTTAGCATTGAAGGTGTGGAAATATTAACTGTTGGGGAAAAGATTCGAGTTGTATACTGATCATAAGTCTTTGAGGTGTTTATTTTCTTAGAACGAGTTGAATATGAGACAGTAGTGGTGGTTAGAGTTTTTAGCCTCTTACAAATTTCATATTGAGTATACACCAAGAAAGGACAATAATATTGCTGATGCACCTAGCAGAAAATATCAGAGTGCAGTGTTGGCAATGAAAACCGAGTGGAAAGATTTAGAAATGTTCTTTGCATGTAGAGTACAGTGGAAATCTAAGAGTATTTCTAGTACAGAACCTGCTATACTGTCATGTTTAGTGGTTTGACCAATGATTATTAAAAGGATTGCTTCTAAGCAAGGAAAGGATCTATTATTAGCTAAACAGATCAGGAAGTTAAGAAATGGAATGAGCGACGGCTTGAAAGATTTTATTCATGACCAGAATGGGTGGTTGAGAAAGAAAGGACAGTAATTTATTCCAAACGCGGGAAACATTAGGAAGGAAGTTCTTGAAGAAAGACATCGTTAAAAGTTCATTATTCATCCAGTAGGAACTAAGATGTAATAGGATATGAAATGAAGTTTCTTCTGGGAAGGTATGAAGAGAGATGTGGGCTTATAGGTGAAGCAGTGTTTGAACTGTCAACAGGTAAAAGATGAGCATTAGAAACCAAGTAGGTTACTTCAACCTTTAGATATTCTAGCTTGGAAATGAGATTATCTCAATGGATTTTATAAATGGGTTGCCGACACCAAATTGAGGAAATGGTAGTATATGGGTTATAGTGGACAGATTGAACAAGAGTGCCTATTTCATTCCAGTAAGTCAACTAGGATGGCACCTGTTTTGGCTAAGTTATTCATGAAGAATATAGTTAGACTTTATGAAATTCCTAGTAGTATATAAAGTGACAGAGATTACATATTCACTAATGTGTTCTGGAAGAGTTTACAAGATACTTTAGGTACCAAGCTCAAGATGAGTACCTCTTACCATCTGCAGACAAATAGGCAAATGGAAAGAGTTAACAAAGTCTTAGAAGACTTGTTAAGGGATTGTGTGCTAGACTTTGGGGGATCATGGGAAGACCATCTACACTTAGTCGAGTTTTCACATAACAACAGTTATCAGACTAGTATATGTAAGGCGCCGTTTGAAGCTTTGTATGGAAGGTCATGCAAATCTCCTGTTTGCTGCTTAGAGACCAAGGATATGTTAGTTCTTGGTCTAGATTTGGTTATGGAAACTGCAGAAAAGATTAAGTTAATTCGAGCTACAATGAAGGAAGCTCAGTCTAGGCAAAAGAGTTATGCTTATAAGAGATAGAAAGACTTGGAGTTCTAGTTGGACATCATGTTTCGTCAAGGTATCACCAATGAAAGGTGTGATTAGTTTCGGGAAATTCGAAAAATTAGCACCAAGATTCGTCGTACCATTTCCTATTATAGAAATGATCGGGAAACTCGCGTAAAGAGTAGAGTTACCGAACAGTTTGGCAGAAATCCATAGTGTTTTTCATGTTTCTCATCTAAGGATGTGTATTCGAGATTCGAAAACTACTATTGCACCGACCATGTTAGATGATTTAGTAGTAGAAGAGGCTAAAGAACAAGATAGTTAGATTAGTTAAAGTCCAGTGGAATAGCGATAAGAGAAACTGTGTTTGGGAAAAAGAGAGTAGGATTAGAGACACTTATCTTGACTTGTTTAATGATATGTTTTACCTTTATGATTGATTGTTATATGAGCACCGTATCATATTTTCATGGATGAAATTATTTAAGGAGGGGAGTGTGTAACACCCTTAATTTCAAATAACATTACTTAGGAGATTTAATTAGATAAAATAAATAGAATAATGTAAAGATTTAAGTGGTTAAGATATTGAAATTTGCAAACTCATAAGGTAGCCGTGCCTTAAGATATGAATGAAAAAAAATGAAAGTCTAAAATAATGTAAGTAGAGAACATAAGATAAGGGAAAAATAGGAATAGGTTATATTCTTATACCGTAAACCCTTATCCCACTTTCATTTACAATCCTTCACAAACTAAAAGTAAATACAAAGCAAGGCCGGCCTCCTTTAGAAGATAACATGGGGAAGATAAACAAGATTTCAAGAAGGAAGCTTAATCAAATTAACTCAAGAGCAAATCTCAACCTCCTTAAAAACAAGCCAACGGTGAATAATAGACTGCATCTTATTTTTATAGCTTTTGGTTTTAAGATAAGACCCGTGTTTATTCTGTAAACGATTTAGCATATTTTGATTATTTAAATGGATATATGTGATTACTAATGATTTAGACTATTTCGTATAGATTTTACGACAAGAACTGATTTGAAAAACCTATTAAATGAGATCCAAATAACCTGTGTTTTTATATAAGGTCAGAAATATTATTTCAGAGATGGTTTTCCAGTTTCATAATTTTCTAAGATGTTGTGGATTGATTATGAATTTTCTACTAAAGAAAATTATTAAGTTGGGTTTCAATTAATTTCAGTTGTTATATATTAGCTTTGGGTCAGAAAATTAAATATGTTAGAGAACGTATTAAATGTGATTTATGGGAATTTTTTGAGAATTTTCCTAAGTCTTTTATTAAGTATATAAAATTATTCGAGGTATGAGACTTAAATGTTTTATATGTTTATAAAAGAGGAAGGGGAAATTTGTTAAAAGTTGTAAATTAATAATTATTGAATTTGGCAGCTCTTTTAAAAAAGATTTTAAGAAAGAAATTGGCAACCAATAGTATGTTAGCAAATAGGAAAGTTAGTTGGAAAGATATTGCTTTATAAAGTTAAAAATGAGATTCGTAAAAGGTGGTTGTTTCGCCACTTTTAGCAGCCACCTTTCGAACTCATACGTAGTGGATTGGTGATAGGCGAAAGGCATAGAGTCGAAACATGCTTTCGAAGGGGTCGAGGCAATTGTTTTGCTGTCAAAAGAGATGTTGATTGCCTTGCTTTAAATGAAAGCTTTCGGAAGGGTTTTAATACAGCTTTCGACAAAGATTGCCGTCCTTTTGCTTTAAAAGCCTTTCGACAGGTTCAAAACACTTGCTGCCGCTTCTACCTTTCGACCTAGTTGAGGCCGCTAATGTCTTTAAACATTGGATTCAAAAGGGTGTTTTCGCTTTTAAATAAGAATCCGTTTAACTATGCTTTTGATAGGGGTGGTTCTGAAGCCAACTAATTCCTTTTACAAAGGAAATTACTTTTGGGAGAGTTGGTTTCGCCCTAGTTTTTTTAAGGCCTTTTGTTCTATTGAAAGACAAACCCAAAAGGTTTCGAAAGTAATGTTTTAAATGGTTTCTAAGCTATGTTCTACAAGCTTTTATTTGAATCCAATGCTATTGAAAGGTTTGTTTTAAATAAAGGACGTTCTTGTTTACGAAATGTACTTAAAGTATTTGAATGGAAGGTTTCCAATGCTTATGAAAGGCAATTTTGAAGTGTTTTGAAAAGAAGATGTCTAAGGTTCACAAAGGTTTTGTAGGGATACCTTCAGTGATTTTGAAAGGTTATTTTAAAGGTATCGAAAGGTTTTTTTTATCCTTTCGACCTAATGATTCAAGGTATATTAGTTAATATATTTTAAAAAGGGGGTACTTTTAATGGTTTTGAAAGGGTTGTTTAATGTCTTTAAGGAAAGGTTTCGAATGGTTTAAGTTGACTTATGGCCTAAGAACTTTCAAATTAAAAAAGGTTTTTAACTTCTCGGGAGGGATAGATAATCCTCCTTATATTTTATCAACATTGTTTTGTGTAAAGTATATAGAACATGGGAAAAACATATTTGAGTAAAGCAAAGAGTATATTTTCCTTGTTTAAGTATGATTTAAAGGGTTAAATCAATTTTAGAGAATTGTTTTCAAGGAAAATCTGATGGGGTAGTTGACCCAAAGTGAATGACTCGGATAGTAGAATACTAAATTAAATTGGTAAAGGGTTGTGCCTTATACTTTAGTTAATAGCCCTAGCTAATTTAAGTCTAAAATTCTAGTGTTTAGGGCTTTGTCACGGGTAATAATAAAATAATGTTACACATGGAAACAGATATACAGAGTAACGATAGGTTATTGGTGAGCCTACAGGACCATTAGGATCAATTTACCCTAGGAAAAGTAAGTTAGGGATATACAATCCAGGAGTGTGTGCAAGAGAAGTCAGATTATTTGTTATGTCTGGTAGGCCCGAGTCAGCCAAAGGTTAGTAGTTAGCCAAACAAAACTATATTGTTCGGATATATAATCCATTTATTATCCGATTTTGGGTTTCAATCCTAGCCCATCGACCAAATCACTAGATATGAAGGAATGTGAAGCCCCGTATCGAATAAAATACATATTAGAACATCGTTAATAGAAAGCATACCTTGAATTACAAAGCTCTTGCCCTTCTCTTTTTCTGAGGGAGCGCTCGACGAAGTCAGAATAGCATCAAAAATACATGCCTTTACAACCTATTTCTACTTTGGTCGTTTTGGAAAATTCTTTTGTATATGTCCGGGTTTTCCACGATTATATCACTTCCTTTGCCATCAGCTTTTTTGTTGTCCATAATTAGGTGACCCTTTTCTCTACAATTATAATAAATAGGATCTCATTTAGCCTTCTTCTAAGTGTACTTTCCCTAAGACGTCTTCCTCTTTCCATTTCATTTCTTCTTGCCTCCACTGCTTTGTTGCAATTTTGGCTCCTCCTTAGCAATAATAGCTTATTGGACTTGAAGTATAAACTCTCTTAGTGAAGATATTTCCCGAGGAGTCTCTCAAATGGCTCATCAACTTCTTCCCTAAGTAATCATCCAAAACCATGATGAACATCTCATTCTTTCTCAATAAAGTGTTGATGAAAGACATCCCATACTTGGACAAAGCATGAAGCTCAACAATATATTCGGAGAAAGACATATCTCCCTACTTTAAAATTAGCAAATTTTCTGAATGGCATCGAATTCTGAGTTGTTGGAATGAACTTCTCCTCAAACCTGTCCTTAAACTGATCCTAAGTAAATTGATCCTCGGGTTTGGCAATGGTAACGACATTCCACCAGTTCGTGACCTTCCTTGAAGCTATTTAGAGGCCAACTTCCTTTTCATGACATCAATTCCATATCACAAAAAATACACTCGTAAGTGTCCAACCAATCCTTCATTTCAGTAGCTAACTTTATTCCAAGGAATGGTTTTCCTCCTAAGGTGGAGTATTCTTTTCATAGCTTGGCAACCTCAGTTCTCGGTGCCTGCACATGAGGACCACCACCAATAGAAACATTTGGAGCGGTATCTTAGGCATTTTTAAGCATGCTCACCATCATCACATTAAACGTAGCTTGCAAGTTATGGTAAGTATCTCCTGATCATGCTTCTTCTTTAACTCCAGAGATGAGGTTCCTCATAGTGTATCTAGTTTGCTGGCTTATATTTGATCTATAACAAGAATGTTCAGTCCATCAAAAAGAAAATTGTGCCAATGGTACTCTTATGTGCATGGGAGTAATATTCTATATATACCACTATATAGTTTTGAAAACCAAAATATATAATAATTACACACTCCCTCATATATATACTCTTGATCTAGTCTTGGGTGATAACTCCTTCCAATCTCTATTGTACCACGATATCAACTCAAGTAAATCATGTAACCTAAGCTCTAATATCAAATGATACGACCTCCCTACACCACTAGCACTCAATATACATAAGGTGGTGCGCTCCTGACATCACAGACTCTGTCATGTATATCACATTGCATGGAATAAAATATAATATACATTGTAGATATAAAACAGGGTGGACATCAATAACTGAGTGATCCAATATAAGAGTAAGATTCATAGAGTTACACAACGGGTAATGGAGTTTATACAACATAAATAAACTCATGTAACTGTCTCATAATAATAAGCAAGCACTACCAAGACTCCACAGTGTTGCACAATGGAGTAAGCATAGAATTCCATATATAATACGATATAGCTCCATCCAGCTCATCCTTTGCACAACTACTACGTTGCACCTAAACCTGCTCTCGAGTTTACTCATTTAAGAGGACCCGAGATAATAAGAAGCAAAGTATAAAACCTTGATTAAGAAAGCAGTCTGGTGTGAGCAGTAAATAAATCTCAAAATGCCATAGAATTTGGTATAGTAGGAAACAAAGATATTGAATCATACACGACCGTCCCTACAACCAAAAAGCTAGCACATAAGAACATAATATGCTACCATACAAAGACAATAAGAATACACTACAAACTAAGTGTAACGGCAAGTGTCTAGGTATCCTTATATCCAATACCTATCCCCAGCTCATCCCTAGAGTGATATAGCACGAAAATCAAAATAACCATAACATCCATCAAAGAATCCTCACTTTCGCTCAATGTTCTCTGGATATATGATAACTCTTATGTCCTTTCTACTACCCGGGACTAATGGAAATCTCAGTTTTTAGTGTGCTCTCTATAGCCCGAAGCAGATACTAGACCAATTCAACCGATCCAAGGTGCACGGATCCATTCAACTAATTCAGGGTAACATTTCAACATACCCATAAGCATCCTTACAATACCCCTTCTTTGAGTATATCATAAAACACTCCGAGTATTAATGATCCCTTGGCGTGCCTATCTGAGCCCTTTCTTTGCTCCATCTTCTCGAGGAACCATTCTACATTCCTTTATTCCACGATAGAACCATTTAAACGATTCATCCATAGGTCACCTATCTTAGAACCCACTCTATGTGGATACTATTCTCACGACTCCGTTCAAATCGAGTTGCAATCATCAGAGCCTAACTCCTTTCATTATCGAGTAATTATCAAGTCTCAAAACTGTCATCATGCTAATATGTCGCCAACAAACCACAAAATACCAAACAAACACCTTCAGCACGACTTATAAAGCGCATACTTCCCGTTCTGGAAGTTTTATGTCAATCCAAGCAAAATGGAATAACTCGATGCTGACATAAATAGGTCAGTCCTGACTTGTTTACTTGAACAATTTTGGTCAGGTCTTTTCCCTAGCTTCTAATACACCTTTCCCCGACCTATTTATCCAAATAACTCGATCCAATGCAAGAGCTTTGATCTTCAAACTTTCGAAACAAGTCAGTGTAGTACCCTAATCTTAGCCAAATCCTTGTTTCTTGCTATGGTCCTCCTCTACTAGCCATTCTCTAGAGATCCCCAATTGACCGACCAACATAAACAGGTCGGTACCCGAAAAGAACAAGTCAGTATTGACTTGTTTACTTAGCTCATTTTCTGATGCGACTTGAACTCCAAACTCCTCCTATGATCCAGATTCTGCCCTTCAAGTTTCATCGAATTCCGACTATCTTTGCTCTCGATTTGCTAATTCGACCATCTATTTCCTAGATTCCTATAAGCACTACCAAAAATATCAAAGAACAACATACTGCCATGGATAATCTGCATATACATCCATTCATACTTATAAAACATAATCATATGATAATCAAATAAATCTTATTCTATGTCTAACTTTACATTGGCATACACATATGAATACAAGGGATTTCAAAACATTTAAAATCATTTAATCCTTTCAGAATTCGTTTATACATATACATATAAAAGTGTGATTAAAATTAGAAAATGTTTTACAGTCAAAATCATATTAAAAACCATTTTTCTAACTATATAAACATGCATAATAGAGTGAGAGTTCAAGAACCACTCACCAAATACCTAAAATACCAATCTTTATGCTTAGATCTGGAGTAGATAGCAAAGAAGAAGGATTCAAATCAACAAAAATGATAATCTCTAGCTGCTATATACTAATCATCCCTCTAATAAATGATTTGGCTATAGTTAACAAAGAAAAGATGTGATTTTTCGATGAGATTATGGTGGTTTAGAATTATTCTAGAGAAGATGAAAATGACCTATCAGTTCCTACAGCCTCCTCTTAGCACAAGTTTCAAAGTTGGCCGTGGGCATGAGTAGTGGATTAGTTAATTATCTGCTAAAACTAACCAACAGAACCCAAAACTTAGTATAGGTATAACTTTTAAACGATAAGTCTATTTTTCTCTTATGACCACTTTATCAAATGGGAAACCATCATATTGAAGCAATGGAAGTTGTTTGAGACCTTTATTCGGCTTCTATCAAAAGTTATGATCAAAATAATATTTTCAAGGTTAAAATGGTTACATAAAAATTCAAAAAAAAAACCGTATATGTGGAAAATGTCCTTCAGAGTAACTTTCCAAAATTTTACAGTCATACGATCTCACACGAATAAAATAAAAATATTTTACGATCCTGTGATATGTAAAATATTGATCGATACAGACATTCTTTCTTATTCAAAACTCACACTTTTTCTTGTTTTAAACTTGATAATATGCAAAAATTTACTTCAACATTTTAAATTCTGATATATTAGAATATCACAAAAAACCCAAAGATGTAAACAATTTCGTATTTCAATTTTTATTCATACTACCGAATAAAAAAAAGATCCCAATCATTACGTATTCATCAAGATTTTATTCCGTTCATATTCGTCAAATAAAAAAATTCCTAATCATTACGCATCATTAAATTAATATCTGATGTAAAACTAATAATTATTATCTTTATGCACTTATAATTATAATTTTAATCGTTACGCACTAGTAATTATAATTCCAATCATTGTGCACTTGTAATTATAATTCTAATAATTACATACTTGCAATTATAATTTTAATCAATTAGAAATATGCATAATTCAAAATAGATTATAATGAAATAAATCTAATTTTACTACAAAACATGTAATTTTTCTCAATCATCTTTTATTAGCGCTCCCAAATCTCTAGACTTAATCTAGATCTAAACCCTTTTCCTGTATTCTCTGTTTTGACTCCCTATTCTGATCCGTAAATAAAATTTGTACAAGTGTGTAAGAATTTGGATTAGAGAAAGAGGTTTAGATTTAATTTATTAATTAAAATCAGATTAATTGTTTACCTCAAATGTAGCAACTTGGTTTGAAACTACTTCCTATTCTCTATCACCTTCTATTCTTCTCCATAGTGTACACATGCAAATCAAATCTATTTCTGCAAAATCTACAATTTAGAAGGAGAAGAGTAAGTGTAAGAGTTTCCATGCTCATTTGAAAATTATGAGTTAAATTGAAGACTTGGGTATATATTTGTAGAGGTTCAAATCAGTGCTAACCATAAGATTGAGCTATATTAAATCTTGGCCATGTGGCTAAAAGCTATTGTTGCTAAAAAAAGATCACGGATCGACCATCATAGACCTATGGTGGACCGTCGGTACTCGACTTAGGTAAGGTTAGGTCAACCTATGTAAATTTTTTTGCAACTCTCTAACGTCGATTGATTTGTTGATTTGTTTCCATTATTGATCAATTAACGTTGCCTTATACCTTAAACAAATTACTTGATGCTTAAGCAACAGTTTTGTTTAACTTCTAATTATCGTTAATCAATTACCTATTATTTCCTTAATTACGCATGTATTTATTTCTGACTCCAAAAATTCAAACATTAATATAGTTTTCATTTGAACCCCGATCGAAAAAGTTTATCTGTGAAAGTTGATCAGAAATTGCTATGAACCAAATGGTGTAAGTTTCATGGCTAAATTCTAATGTTAACAAAGATTATATTTTTCACTGTTTACAATTTATTAAATAGTTTCTTTTTAATTAATTAGCTTAAAAATACAAGGTGCAAAAGGATGGAATTTTTTAAATGTGGGAATTGGACAATAAATGTTTTTATCGTTGCTTTCATGGTAGAATACTGATTAATTTCCATATACAATATGCTGAAAATAGAGCTCAAACAAGAAGTTATGAACATTTGATGAACTTAAATAATTTAAATCAATTTTAGATAAGTAAATAAATTTGAAAATTAAAATTTGAAAATTAACTAATATTACACTTGGTGGATAATTAAACGATAAAGCTTACAATTAACGTTAAAACTAATTAAGTTATAAAATGAATACGGCAATGGAAACAAAATAACGCTTCCCAAGCGAATGTGGTGGTCGATTCCAAGACTCAACCGATCGAATCATAACCTTTGACTAGTACACATAGGGCAGTCAAATGCTACCAGAGTGGCGGCTAGGGTTTCTTAGGATTAAATGGCCTAAATTCTTTCATTTTTGACCTATTTTCATCCTACGGCTCTAGTGCAATTCTACCCCTATAAATAGAACCCTACCCTCACCACTTTTATTCATAAAAATATTTGGAAATTTAGTAAACCTCTGTCATTCTTGACTCTGCAATAAATTCAAAAACTCCATTAGAAATTCAAGTAAGAAATCTATTTAGTTTTCTATTGGTTCTTCCATTCTTCTCCAAATTTTCTAAATCTAACGGATATATATATCTATCCATTGCTATATATATATATATATATATATATATATATCAAAGCTAAGGATATTCTATGAGTGAAAATTATAGCATTTTTATTTCTTGATTAGTATATTATGGATTTGAATATGCTTAAGGGGTTATGGGTTTGCGAAAATAAAATAAAATTAAACCCTTGAGTCAAAATGTCAATCCTTCTTGAAATTCGCAATTGTTTACATTGAATTGTTTGAATTATATAGTTTTTCTAATTTTGCTGATTTCAAATTCTATTCCACACACCTTTAATTATAATTTGATTATGAAATCTCTATTGAGGAATAGGGGTAAAGTATGAATTTATTTGAAGTTTACACCATTTATTCCATGCGAAAATAAATGAGAAGTTCCACTGTTTATCTCTTTATAAAAGAGGGGTCGTAGTAGTTGAAATAGGAATTGCAATTTCTAGTTTGAAGAATCTTCCATTGATTCAATGTGATAGATTATGTCGAAATTTTTTCATACACAAGTTTATTTATTGAAATTTTTGGATAAAAATGTTGAATTCTTTATTAAGGATATTAAATCTCTTATTAGTGATAATGGAAATTTGGCACCATGGATAATATGGGAAATGACTTGTATTATTGTTATTAAAAAGGAATTGACATCTAATGTTAGTTAGGTTGTAATCTCCGCATGCATAGAAAATGTACCATAAATAGCTTACATGCATAACATATAATTGCACAGTTAATGTTAGCATCAAAATTTGTCTCTAACAACCTTGAGTAGGATTGTGTAGAGAGATTAATGAAGAAAATAAATTAAAACAGAGGAATATCACAATGGAATGTAGTAAGAATATAAAAAGCGAGAACACCATAATTATAGTGGTTCGGCGTAATTGCCTGCATCCATTGTAAGTATATTCTTTATTTCTTTCCTCAAAAACTTGAATACAGATAGAATCCGTAAACAAATAGCCCGAATACAAGTTTGAACTGAAAGAAAGCTAGTGTAGAAAATGGCAGAATGTCCTTCGAGTTCTTGAGAAAATGTCCCTTCAATTGTACCCATGCGTCTCTATTTATAGACGAAGAATAGGCTAGACTCCCTGTGGAAGCCCAAGAACAAGGTACATCGGCCCATAAAAAGCAACTCGCGTTCACTGAGCCATACATCCCAAGCCAACAATGTCGAACGTTGGTTACCGAACGATGCTTGTCGAATGGTGCTTGCCAAATAGTACTTGCGCAACGATGCTTGCCGAATGATGGTTGCTGAATGATGCTTGCCAAACGGTGCTTTTCGAATGATGCGTGCCCGATGATGCTTGTCGAGCGGTGCTTGCCGAACGATGCTTGCGGAGCGATGGTTGTCGAACGATGCTTGTCGAACGTGCTTGCGGAACAATTCTTGCCGAGCCGACATGGCTAAGGTATTCATGCCGAATGCCCCACGGCCGAACCGCTCTTGCCGAATGACCTCTCTTAGGACATCTTGACCGAACCACTTGCTTTTTCCCTATCTTGGCCAAACTGCCCTAACTTTACTCCGGCCTGAGCTGCCTTGGTCGAGCCAGAGTTAAACGCACCGAGCCATGTATTGGTATAAAGGTCACTTATATTTCCACCTCTTTCTTGGCTTGAGTCTCGCTTATGTTCAGTTGTAAGTTCTGTGACCATCGCCATGTAACCAGGCCAAAGTGTTGGGTAACATTTGCCCCCCAAAGGGCGTCATGTTCACATGATGTGCTTTGAACCATTGAGCAATTTGCGCTTTTGAAATCTTGTTCTAACTTCTCCAAAAGCTAAAGCCATGAGACCTTTTGAAAGTTAGACTATGCTAGAATCGAGTCATCGAAATTTTCCAACCGACCCGATGGCATCTATCCCTTCGCATAGTCTCATCTTCCAACACTATATTGTGCTTATTCATTCATACATACCCTTTCTACATTTTATCTATTATTTTAGCCGATCCATTCACCACACATTTGTTTCTCCTTTTTTTAGACATAATATGGATCTGCGTATCGATACCGAACCATGCGATCAGTGCTTATTTCATAGAATTAGTAACCATGAGCCGACCGGCTCCATAGGGTATGGCCTGTTCATCTTCGCTTTCCCACGTATAAAGGCCCACACTTCTTCTCTTTCTTCCTACTTTTACTCCTTAACTTATCTTCTCTGGCTCTACTCGAACAAAAAAAATCCCCTTCCTCAAAACTTCGATCATTCTGGTTCTCTCACCTTTCCACTGTCTTCAACCCACTCCTTCCTAAGTTTACTTATTACTTAGCCTTCCATCGAACCAGGATTGCCTACCTCGTGACTCTAATTGCCTAAGAACTCGAACAAATCCCTAGCCTAACACCAGGAAACCACCGCATACATCGAGCTCTTTTCATAGGTACGAATCTATTTCCAATCCCGGAGTTAGATAAAGTTTCAGTTCTCGAGTGGACGGTTCTCCCTCTTCTTTTGTCATAAGAATAGGTAGAAGATGATTTAGAAGAGGGAAAAAAGGTGAATTAGGAATAAGAGTCAACTTTAGGCTAGAACCTCGGCCTGAATTTGATAGATGGTGGCATAAGTCGCCTAGAAGGAGCAGCTATTGTTTCCTAACTCGGATGTCAGGACCGAGGAGGAGGATGGAGAATGTCGCTCGGTAAAAGATAAGTAGAAAAGAGGTATGGTGATTCAAGAGTGCAGTTTGTTAAATTCGCGTGACGTTACGGTTCGGTAGGAGTCTAGTGGTGCGGTTCATACTGAAAAAGAGAGCATGAGTCGTTACGTGGGTCAGTTTAAACAGAGTGGGTTGTTGAGTGATTAGAGAGTGAGTGAGGAGAACAAATATGGTGAGTGCGGCTCGACTCCCAGTGAGTCTCCCCTAATTGGCATGAGTCTATGAAGGTGGGTTGGTCACAGCTTGAGTGAGGCCGTTTGGTTGTTAAGGACAGAGGTTCAGTAAAATTGTGATTGAGTTCATTCGGTCATTGGAGAGAGATAGGAAGTGAGTGGGTCGATCGGTATGGATGGTTTCTGGAGTTATGGATAGTGGCTCAGTGTCGTTCGATATTAAGAGAGCATCGATCTGGAGATTGAGCAGGTCGGTGTTGTTAGTCTAGCGGGTCGCTCGGTAGTTTGGTAATAGATGGTTCGGTATGTTGGTTCAGAAAGGCGATCGGGTTCGGTCGTTGGGGTTGGTGTTGGTAACCATGATCGTCTCCACTTAAACATATCATATGTTAATATCACATTACTTCCATGCCTAACCATAGAACATGGGAAAATGAAAAGGACTCAACCACATGAGCATATGGAACTATTTTGACTAATGACTCCATAGTTTTAAGGACCATAGACGCAAGTTCAACCTAACAAAAGCAAATAACGGTCTTTAACATAAATGCCAATGTTAGACTTCAAGACCTATACTACCGAATCATAGGACAAGCCCTCGAAGACGATCATGATGACGTTCTTCGAAGATGATAAATTAACGGTTAATCACACTCCATCGGTTTTTAAAGCTTTAATTGTGTTATACTCATGTCTGAACGATTGCACTAGTCCACACACCACACGGGGAGGGGGGGGATATTTTTGTCTTTATATCTAATATCGATTATCTTTCATGTATAGTTCAAATAGGATTTTATCCATATCCATTGCTCTCTAAAGATATCCAGAAAATCGAGTTCTGCTACAGTTTCAGATGTGCCTGATCTATGCTCTCAGTAGGAGCTAGTAGGTACTACGGACCCATCGATAATCTCCACGCAGGGTATTCCAGATCCATCCATTGCAGTTATTGTCCCAACACCTGATGCTATAGATGTAGCAATTATCCTAGATATTCCGACTGATTCTCAAGCTTCAAAAATCAGTGAAGCCGCTCTATACCGGCAATGCTTGATACATGGAATCCCTTTCGATGACATATTAGTTCCATCGGAATAAGATCGTCGTCACCTACCTCTAGCTGGGTATGCAGCTTGCAACAAATTCATGTGCAGGGTCGGTAGCGTGCCACCTTTCAACTCCTTTCTCCAAGAAGTGCTATAGTATATTGGGATCGCCTCGACACAGCTACATCCTAATAGTCACGCGTTCATCTATGGCACTTGTATTCTCTTTATGAGCATCATATTCATGCTCCCTACTCTCGGTGACATCCGCTACATCTATCGCTTCAAAAGACGATCTGATAGTCCATCTTTAATATTCCCCGAGCCACATTTCAAATGTCAATTCCTGACGAGGGCATGAAGTAAATTCACCCAATATAAACAGGAAAGGTTCTTTGTACGCTGCCCCTCGGGCTTTGCGAGAAGATGGCTGGTAGGGAGTAAGTTCCTTTTTCGGATCAATATTTTTTTATGGTATGTAGTGCATTCTCTCTAAACTTCTTTCGATTTTCATAGTAATCAGCCCACGTCACAATGGCATCGGGTATTTCGAGGCCATCGAGGCCATTCAAGTAGTTCCTGTGGGAGACCGAGAAATCAGATTTGTCATTTCCTATGAATCGCTTTTAAAGTTTGGATTGTTGGCGGAAGGTCATCGAACAAGTCTCCCTCATAGCGCCACTACAACCGGACCTTCCTTGGAAAAAGGCAAAAGGCAAGCTGTTCCTTCGATGCCCTCTGTAGGAGGGACCCTCGATGTATCTGAAGAAGGTAAAATAAAGGAGACCGAGGTGACAAAAATGACCAGTGAGAACCTGGGCGCTCATATTGCGCCTATAATCGATGTACCTGACGTTACCAAATCACTTCCCCCTTCGAAGAGGCATAAAAGCTTAGCCTATAAATTGAAGAAGAAAATAGTTGACGGAACTTCTAAAGTTACCATCATCCCTATCGAGAAAAAATCTTACATCAAGAAGGTTCACTAAAAGGTCTCTCAGGCCCGGCCATTCCCGATGACCTATTGAATTATGGTTTTAACGATTCAGGAGATATGGGGCTTAATTCTCCCATGAGAGGCGATGCAGGCGATTTGGTTGGTCGACACGGAGAGTCAAACCAATAAGTAAAGCAAAAGAAACTATTCCATTGGGGGGGATCACTAGGACACTCACGAACACTTACACTTTGCCCTGCACTTAAACTTCAGCCATCATACTATTCTTGCTAACTCATCCTCACTTAATTTTTGTGCAGGTGATATGAGGCGCACTCAGGGGTTTGACCGCCTTCGTGGGTCTTCTATCTTTCATCACTTCAGTTGGGATTCGGGGTCAAGTAGAGGCCGAGAAAGAGATAATAGCGATGATAGGGACTACCGTCCTAGAGATTCATCATCTTTGCGAAAAAAAACATACAGCCATTCTTCGTACCCTAATTATCCTCCTCCTCAATTAGAGCAAAGTAGGGAGAAATTTGCTCAAATGGGGTCTCAATCTGAAGCTCCTTGCGACCAACACTCTGGTTCATCAAGCACTAGACAATCTCGCAAGCCTTACAAGAAGTTCGTGGTTTCGCAAGACGAACTTCCTCAGCCCCACCACACGATACATCGATAGCAGAAAAGCTAGGTGAGCTCAAAGCCACATTTCCAAAAATATGCTTTGACGGACTAAAATTTCTTCCTGTGATCCTTCCTATTCCAGGGCATGTTTAAAAAAGTGCCGTTGCTTGCAATAATGATGTCTACGTCCAACACGACGCATTTGTTCATTTGGCGGAAAAAGTTTCAGAAGTCTCTTTGGAATGTCAATATGAAATCGATCGCTTGAAACTTGAAGCCGTCCACGATAAAGATATCATCAAAGCCCAGGATAAAGAGCTTTCCTTGTATAAATCTCAACTTGAGGCCGCCCAGAAGAATGCTAAGGATACTGTTGAGGTAGTCAATCGCTTGGAGGCCACACACAAAAAGGAAATTGATGAGGCGGTTCAACACTGTGGCACTTTAGCCTTAGAAAAGGATTCCATCCAAAAATAAAAGGACGTCCTCGCTCAGTGAGTTAAAGAATTGGAGGAGCTTCTCCTTAAAGAAAAAGAAGAAAAAACCGCTGCTCAAGAGGAATCACAACAATATTGTGATGAGATTGTCGCCACACGACTTCTAAAAACAAAGCTTGATGAGGAGCTCTCCGAAGCTAAAGCACTGAAGGATGCAGCACGTGAGGTGGATAAAAGAATGGCGCCCTCGGAAAAAGATTCCCACCTCGAGGCCGCTGATGAGGCTAGTAGGGAGGAAATGATGTGCTTGTTTGACCTGTCATTGCTAAATACAACGCTCGGGTGTTAAGGCACTGAGATCTATCTTTTCTAGGCGATGGTTGGCTTGAATTATTAGCTGAGGCATGGGAGATCTTGATAAAAATCAAACGTGTAGAGTTGGGAACCAAGGTGGTTGATGAGGTTTCTCTCGTGAAGGAAATGCTGCGAGGAAATAAGCATTCCAACTTATCTGCAACCAAATCCCTTTATGGAAGAGATTCCTCCTCATCAAAAGGGAAGGACGAAGTTGCTGGTCCATCCGGGACTGAATCTCAAGTTCTTCCTTCTATTCAGCCAACCAGTCGCTCCCCACTTGATCGTTTTGAATAACATGTTGGCTATGATCCAGAGAAACCTGGGCTTGATATCCATGTTCTGTCTCCTATCCCAAAGTGTGAGACTCCCAAAACCGCTGAGGGCCAGCCAGTATTGGTACCTAACCTTTCTTTCTAAAGTTCAAATAACCATCGCTTCTTAGCAGGCAATAAATGTATTCTAACATTTGTCTTTTATAACTTCGTGTAGGCCATTCTGACCCTGAACCAACTCCAAGGAGTGATGCCTCCATGAAGAGGGAAGAGATATTGGGAGAGGCATCTCACAGTGCGGATTCCCCCAGACCCGATGCTCAAATGATTGGGCACCCGATGAGGACAAACTCAAGAACCCCCCACTTATAGAAGAACGTGATGAAGTCGAAATCATGGGCGCCTCCGAACATACTACGAAATTGAGCATGGAGGAACAAGTCATGGAAGAGGGGAAGAAGAAAGCTGAAATTAAGGATGAGCCCCGAGTGGTGGAATTGGATGATCCCTTGAACAAGCACTTGAAGGTCATTCTCCCTGGTGGGACTAGGCCATTAGATGTTGCTCCTCTTTCCCCGGGCATAATCTCACTAGGAAGCAAGGCATCCAAGAGGAAACGCTCAGGTGAGGAACCTTCGGAGAAACCGAGGAAGGAAAAGAAATCAAAATGGTAGCCATCCGATCGTGCCTTATTCAACCCGAATAAGTCCGAATTATGTAGTTATTTCTATTTAGTCGTTGTAAATAGACTTTTGGCTCCGAGTTCAGGAGAAATTGTAGTGGAACTTTATTTTGGAATAGTGAATAAAATTTTGTTTCTTTGCTTTCGATGATATTCGTTGTTCAGCTTACCGTATATCTTGTAGCCGAAATTCAAAATCTTGTGAGTTACACAAGCTCTAGTTCACTTCCATATGACTTGTAAATTTTTGGAATCGTAAATCCTCGAGTCCACGCTTTGGGGACTTAAAATACTTTTAGTCCACGCTCCAGGGACTAAGATATTTTTGAATCATTTGTACTCTAGCCCGCACTCTGGGGACTCGGAGCACTCTAGTCCACGCTTCGGGGACATAGAGACATTTAAGTCATTTATACTCTAGTCCATGCTCTGGGACTCAGAGAACTCTAGTCCGCACTCTGGGGACTTAGAGATTTTTAAGTCATTTATACTCTAGTCCGCGCTCTAGGGACTCAGAGTACTCTAGTCCGCACTATAGGGACATAGAGACTTTTAAGTCGTTTATACTCTAGCCCGCGCTCTGGGGACTTAGAGTACTCTAGTCCACACTATGGGGACTTAGAGATTTTTAAGTCATTTATACTCTAGTCCGCGCTCTGGGGGCTCAGAGTACTCTAGTCCGCGCTCTGGTGTCTTAGAGATTTTAAGTCGTTTATACTCCAGTCCACGCTCTAGGGACTCATAGTACTCTAGTCTGCACTCTATGGACTTAGATATTTTTATGTCGTTTATACTCTAGTCCACGCTCTGGGGACTCTGAGTACTCTTGTCCACACTCTAGGGACTTAGAGATTTTTAAGTGGTTTATACTCTAGTTCGCACTCTATGGACTTAGAAACTTTTAAGTCGTTTATGCTCTAGTCCGCGCTCTGGGGACTTAGAGTACTCTAGTCCGCACTTTGGGGACATAGAGATTTTTAAGTCATTTATACTCAAGTCCGCGCTCTGGGGACTCAGAGTACTCTAGTCTGCACACTGGGGCTTAAAGATTTTTATGTTGTTTATACTCTAGTCCAAGCTCCGAGGACTCAGCGTACTCTAGTCCGCACTCTGGCGACTTAGATATTTTTAAGTCATTTATACACTAGTCCGCGCTCTGGGGACTCAGAGTATTCTAGTCTGCACTTTGGGGACTTAGAAATCTTAAAGTCGTTTATACTCTAGTCCACGCTCTGGTACTCAAAGTATTCTTGTGTGCACTCTGGGGACTTAGAGATTTTAAATTTTGTGCGTACATTCATACGCCGGACAGATTAATGCTATTTAACTTTTGCCATGGAATTACAACACACGGAACATTGATAGTTCATAGAAAAGCGGCTTCAAGCCTTTATTATCAATAATCAAATAGAATAACTAAATTGTCTTCTTACATGCCGAAAACAAAAGAAAAACATACTGGAAACAATTGGTACTAAAACGCAAAGGAAACAACTTAGTGTAAATGTGATGACCCGGAATTTTGAGCGATATCAATTTAATAATCTATAATAAAAATTAAATTGATTTGATAATTTTATATTATAAATTGACAAGTTAAATTCTTTTAAAAGCTAATAATATTTAATTTGGTAATAATTACTAAAATCTTTTTCTAACAATTTAAAACTGGTAAGATTTATCTTTCAAAGCTAATCAAAATATTTTCTATATTTATAATATATATATATATATATATTCATATATATTGTAAATAGGAAGTCTCTAATGTAATGAAAGCTATGTTTTCAAATTGTAATATATATGTATCTATATATATGTATATATTATGATTTGAAATTGTGTTTCAAAATTTAATATGATAATATTCAAAACTAATGTTAAAAAGTTTTCCATTTAAAATGTATATATTTGTATATATATTGGAAATGGAAAAAATATTTTTATGAACTTAATAAAGTGTTTTCAAACTTTAAATTATATATAGTTTGTAATTTGGAAATTATAATTTAACTTAATACTTTAAAGTGATATTTGAAATTTAAAATCTTTAACAACAAGGATAATTTCTTATTTATTTTAAATATATATTTTAGCTTGAATTTAAAATAAGATTTAGATTTAAAGTTCATTTGTTTGTAATATTCTATCATTTTTAAATTCAAACATTATACAAAATTGGTTTGTAAAAATACATATATGGTTAAAATAAAATTCTCAAGCTTATAAATATATGATGCAATTGATTGATCAAAGCATAAGTTATTTATAAATAAATGTTTACATGATTTCACATTGTATATTTATATAAAATCTAAAAGCTTAAAAAAAATACACATTACATACATGCAAATATTACATAATTATACATACAAGGCTTAAAATATTTATAGAAAAATAAATGATGATAACACTTGTAAATATATTAAATTGGGTTAGAGACATTTTTAAAAATATAAGCATAGGTGTAAGCTAATTAACATCTTATGGGACAAATGTCAACATTTTCTCTTTGATAATTTAATTCAAAATTTAAAAAGATAAAATAAAAATATAAAGAAGAGAATTACTTTTACTTTTCCGCTGCATTCATCTTTTCAACTAAAATCTAAAACAAATCAAAAGAAGAAAAAACCTGAAATTCCAAGTATCAAAAGGAGATAAAAAATCTGGAATCAAGGATCAAAGAAAATTAAAAGCTGGAAGTTCAAATCTGGAAACTCAAGTCTGAAAAGGGAATCAAAAATCAGATGGCACATTTGTTTCAAATTCTTCAAGTATAATCAATCGACAAGCAACTAAAGATAAAGATCAACAGCCTGATGTAAAATTCATCAAGCAAGAGAAATTCAAGTCTGGAAAAAAATATGTCCTCTGCCTCTACATTTCTAGGTGAGTAAGCAGATTTTAAAAACAGTTTAAATATTGTTCTTCTCTTTGATATATGTATGGAAATCAAGACGTTTGCCTGTGTTCTTGAATTGAATTGAATGCATATTTGTATTATGAGTGTTTGAATGCCTGTGTAGTTAAAAAAATAGTCTCTGTGTGATAATAACAGGCTTTGATTTCTTAATAAATTCAATAACTCATTTTAGAATTCAGATTAGCTTATGATTTGTAAATGGAAGATGTTTGAAATCATGTAACATCTCACCGAAAAATAATTACAGGTATTTAAAATGAATAATTGGCTCAGGATTTTTAAATTTACAGTAAAAATTAAAATGGGTCAAACATTTATTAATTTAATTTTTAAGTTTTGATTACATAATTTAATTCAATATAGAAAATCATGATTTTTAGTTTAGAAATCCGCGTGCATTCTCGTGTGTTCATTTTGGACGAATTGGTCAAATTACGTCGATCGACGACGAGATGGTCGTAGTGATTGGACCGGAAGGTCGAGGGGAAGTAGGAGATCATTAGAAAAATGGAGTTAGTATTTTTAGATGCTCAGTGTGGATACGAGAAGGAGGAATAGGGTTTAACTGCTAGGTTGCGTCGATGATGTTCAGATGGATTTCGCCATGCCTAGTGGCGATCGGAGTCGATCGCAAATGGTGCGTGGGTGCTGGAAGGTGCGGCGGAGCTTCGGTGAAGGTGGCGTGTTGTCGCAGGTTAGGGATCGTCGGAATTGGTCGATCTTTTGACGATGTCATTTTCGGGTTGTGTGAATTTAGAGTCGAATTCGATTCTACAGTGAAACGAGATGATTGGTCGATCTCGTGGAGTTACCGTGGTTGTTGTCGACTTGTCGGAGGTCAGGGTGGAGTTCATTGACGATCGGTGGTGGCGTGCATGAGAACGTGCACGACTTTCGTGTTTCTGGGAATCTGGTTTGGGGAAGGAAGTGCTAGCTCGAGTTTTGTTCAGGGATATTCGAGTTTTACTCGAAGCAGGGAGAGGTTGGGAAACCTTGGGTTTCGCTTGAGTAATTGAATGATTTGCTCGGATGCGCTGTGATGTGCAGGGTTTTGTTGTACAGGCTTTAGATTGTTCGGGATGCTTGAGTTTTCAAAACAATGGAATTTGATTTTTAAATTGTTTTCAAATTCTTTAAACAAAAGTAAAACATGATTTTCTTATAATATTTATTCGTTCCCAAGAATAAGTTTTGATAAGTTTTATATATTGAAAAAAATAAAGATTTTTTTAAAAGTTAGAAAAGTAAATTTTCAAAATGATTTTTATATCAAAATTTATTCAAAAACTTAGAGAAGTTTTAAAGGTACAAATTTGAATGTTCAAACTGTTTTAATTATAATTGATTTCTAAAGTATTTTATTTTAAACAAAGTTTAATGATTAAGATTTAACAATCAATTTTAATAAAGATTTATTTTAAATAATTTAGAGATTTTGATTTATTATAGATATTTAATAGGTGAAAATAATAAGGATAATTCAAGAATAGATGGTCAATAAATAATTTAATTAAGATAATGTTTTTCTTAATTGAGGATTTTTTTAAATATAAGAAGTTATGGAATTATTTAATTAAATTTAAATAATTAGTTAAATAATTGACTAAGTAATTAATTAGTAAGTGACTACAGATATTTACTTATGATTTAATTAAGTTTAATTACTTGGTGAAGTAATTAAGGAATAATTACTGGATGTAATTAAGAAAGGAGTTATTATTTAATAAAGTAAGTAGAGGTTAATTACTTTATGAAAGTAATTAAGTGGAAGTTACTAAGGGTTAATCACTTAGTAATTAATTAAAATAATTAATTAATATAATTAATTAAAGGTTTTAATTAACTAATTAATTAAAGACTGATTAATTAATGAAAGGATTAAGAGTAATTAATAAAGTGATTAATTACCTGTTAGGTAATTAATTAAAGAGGAATTTAATTAATGAAAGTAATCTTTAATTAATGAAAATAATTAATTAGTAATAAATGATTAAAGGATAATTAATCTATAATTACTAAATGTAATTAAAGAGTAATTAAACAAGCGCGATTAATTAAAGAGTAATTAATCAAGTGTAATCAATTTAAAAGAGATAGTTAAGGAATAATTACTTGGTATAATTAAGAAGTAATTAATCAAGAAGATTAATTAAAATTGTAATTAAGGAATAATAACTTAAAGTAATTAAAAGTTAATTAATCAAGGGAGATTAATTATAGTGGAAAATTAAGTGATGATTAATTAATTAATTTGTAATTAATTAATGGTAAGTTGGATTAATGATAATCCAAGTGACTAAGTAAGGAGTTAATTTAATTAAGGATCAATTAAATTAATTTAGTTTGGATCAAACTTTGTGTATGAATGGATAAATGATATTGGATGATATTGGATGTCATTCGATGATATTTGATGATTTGAATGTGATATATCTGAGATGTGATACATGTGCTGCTTTGTGATATGTGTGGATGAATTAGATAATAGTGGATTATCTATGTGTGTGTTATGAATCATCCATTCATGTTAAGTGATATTTTGAATATTTACTGTTTAAACCCTGTTGTACAACTTGGACATTAAAATGGCATTTTGGATTCGGTGAGACTGCAATCGGGTTTTATATCCGAAAACTACATCGATCCAAATTAACGATAGGTAGTGAATCTCAAGTGAAGTGAAGTGTAGTAAAGACTCGAGGTGGAAGAACTATGTATCGTTATAACTCCGAGGATGATTCTAGAATGAGTTTAACGAAGATAGTACTTTCATATTCGAGATGAAGATTCAAAGTGCGAGGGCTATTATCGTTAACTTTGAGGGTGATTCGAAAATGAGTCTAACGAGTTAGTGCCTTCGGTTCGTTCGAACTCGTGATGGACTTGTATGGATTGAATGCTTTCAGAACATCGTCAGGTGGACGATGAGCATTCTAAGATAGATGTGTTCTACAAAGATAATCGTATCCTCAAACCTCATCAACCGGGAATGGCTAAAACAGGGGAGTTGCAGCAAGGCTAAGTGAGTCGCGCTCAAGTAGGACGAGATTGACCCCTGTCTAGATGTCCCTTTTTATTCGGCTGTGTGTGTAGTTGGATCTACAGCCAACTAAGGGGTTGTCTTGTTAGGGACTGTCCAGTAAGGGATGGTTCCGGCCTTGTGTTGTAAGGGACTTAGGGTGCATCCTCGGTACTCTGATCTAGACCTAGTACTGTGACGGGCGGTACCCCAGTAGCCCTCCCATTGGTGGAAACCTATTTTCCCTATGAGACCTTACGGTTTTGTTTGTATACCTATGTATGCTGGAATTTAATAACTATAAGAATTTCGACTATTTTCTATTTTACTTGAAAACCCTAGACACTATTATAATATCACTAGATTTCCTATCAAATGTTTTGGTTAGCGTAAGGTAAAAACTTGCCCATGTTTATGAGTGGGGAATCTTTCGTGATACTTTTCTTTTCAAAGGATTTTCGAAAGTTAAGCAACTTTAAACCGTTACTAACACCAGACCCATGTCTGACCCAAGTGTTTATTTTCTATTTTATTAAACTCTTGGGTACTCATATTATGTATGAATAGTCAAGTGATTCAGATTAGCGTTGACGAATTCTGGAGGAGCTTTGGAGCAGGAGGCTTCAGCGTATAGATATTTAGAGTTTCTGTTGTGATACCGTATTGATGTTCTTGCGTTGTATATTAGACAGAAATGTTATAGCTGTCTAATTAGAGTTGTATAAGTTGCGTACTCTAATGTATGTGATACTTTGTATATGTTATGTATTATATTTCATTCGTTCCGCTGTGAGATTCTGATGTGTTGTTGTTCTTTCTTCTCTTTCTTTTCTTCTTCTATCCCTTTCTTTCTTAAATAATGATGTGTATTTCTGGTGATAGAAAGGAAGGTCGTCACAGTTGGTATCAGAGCACTAGGTTGAGTGAATAACTAGGCTTTGGAGTGTCTTCTTTCTTGAGAGAGCGTACTTGTAATTTATATATATATATATATATATATATATATATATATATATTTATATATCTACCTAATCTGTTGGGTTATCTATTCGGATTTTCCAACAGAGGTTACAAAGGTAGATAAGGTAGGAGTGCGTGTAACACGACTACCACTAATGGAAGAGGCTCATATGTTGTGGTTGGAGGTGTACCTATCAAGAATGTAGATATAATACCGTCTCAAATATGCTTTGTAGATTGGTGAAAGGACTTCTTTGATCCCAGAGAAAGTCTTTTCAAGAATTGGAGTATATTCTTAAAGTACAAGTTTGGTTTTCTCTTGTGTGAGCGGGATTTCCAAGAGTTGAATCTGTCAGATGAGCTGAAGCAGGTGATGGTATCTTGGCGACTTCAGAGAGGAGTAGCTGTGTGGTGGGATGCAGTATCCATAGATGGTTCTGAAGATGTTCTTTTGGAGCAAGATTAAGATGGTGTTGAAGGAACAGTGATGCCTACTGCAGGGAAGAGTCAGATGTTTAGGGATCTTCTGGATCTTGAATATAGAAGTCTTATCTATATTGAAGTATGAGACTAAGGTTGATGAATTGCTTCATTTCGGACATGGTCTCAGTGTTTCCCTTAAGAAGAACAAGTTGTTGGTGTTTGGTTTGGAGCCTGAGTTTCTTGAGAAGATGTCTATCCGACTCAAGGATTTTTTTTGGAATTGGTTGATAGCTTTAAATTTCAAGGAGTTTTGGATGAGGAAGATCTTTTGGCTTGGTAGTATCATTGAAGTGAAGTTTGGAAGCAGTAGTGTGGACCTGTTTCTTCAATGATTTAGAAATCTTTAGGATTCGACTATCAGTAGTCCGGGCAGGTAGTGAAGGCTTATCCACTTCTTCGAGAGGCTCAGCAAAGCAGGATATTTTTTGGAAGTGATCTATCAGTTTTTATGGTAGATAAGACATTCTTTAAGAATTGACCTTGATTAGGAAAGCTATTCTAGTTGGTGAAGAGGAAACCGTTCCTTTGGAATCTGAATTGGGTAAGATCGCAAAAGTGACTTGCGATTAGTTTGGGAAATCTTTGAGTACTCTTTGGTTTGAGATTGAGGCATCTCAAGTGGAGGTAAAAGCTTTCTAAGTATTCATAGATTTTCAAGATGTTTTTAAGGAAGTCAGAAGTTACTTGAATCAGGGAGTGAGTTTCCTTGTCGACTTGGATTTCAGAAGCAATACTAATGATTCAACCTAGTAGAGGGGGGGCTCTTTGAAAGAGAAAAATTTGGTGAAGCAGCTTAGGATTCTTTGAAGAAGGATTGATCATCTAGTTTCTAGTTAAGATTTTACTGGGGTGTTTTTGACCAAATGGAATGGGTCACTAAGATTCTATGGGTTTGATAAACTGTGTATGGATCCAGTTTGTGCTCGAGTTCTCCGATAGCATTCTCATCTTCTCCAGATCAGAGTTGTGCAGTAGAAGTGAGATAGCATCCGTCCTAGAACGGGAGCATCCCGGAGTTGCAGTTTTCTTGGATTAGAGGATTTCTGCAGGAAATTCAAGTATACTTCTAAGTGTGAAGAAATTTTCAGGATCTGGAAAGCAAGGTTGTCAAGTGCAATGGTTGGGCTATTCCAGATAAGAGAGGTAGGTCTGAAGTCCACTAATGCTTGTAGAGTAGAGTTGTGTTTGGTATTTTAGAGAATTTTTAGAGAGCCATTTTGTGGTGTGGGATCCAAAAATGGTTTGATTTTGGTCTAGTTGTTTGAAGAAGCATCAGTAAGGGTTAAGCAGATCAGAAAGAATAGAGGTGACCCAGGATCGTCAGTAGAGTTGTGTTGTTAAGAATTGATGGGAATCTGGAATGTGAAGATGGAATTTGGATATTGTTTGAGTTTTATCTGATCAAAAGAGACATAAGAATGGGGTAAGATTGGAGAGCTAACTCCGGAAATATTTTGGATTTTCCTGCGTTATCAAGAGGATTAGTTCTTTGATCTACAAGATTAAATTGCCAGTTCGAGTAACTGGAATTCATTGTATTTCTCGTATATCTAAGGGATACGTATATGATTCATCATTGGTGATAGAATCAGCAATTCAGAAGGACATGGTAGTTGAACTGGTCTTGAGTTTAGTCTTGTTCAAATTTGTAGATCTAGATGGGAAGGAGTTCTGGATGGTAGTGTACTTACTTAAGGTCCTATAGAGCGAGTATTCCAGTATATGTACCTGGAAACTTTAGATAATATTAGGAAGTTCTATCCAGAATTTTGTCTGGATAGTAAAAATTGTTTGTTTGAATTGGTTGCTATGCTGCTGTTTGAAATTAAAAATTTTACTGGGTTATTAATTATCTTTGCTTTTAAATTTCGGGGACAAAATTCTTTTGAGAGGGGAGGAATGGGATGACCCAGAATTTAGAGCAATATCAATTTAATAATCTTTAATTAAAATTAAATTAATTTGATAATTTTATATTATAAATTGACAAGTTAAATTCTTTTAAAAGCTAATAATATTTAATTTAGCAATAATCATTAATATCTTTTTCTAACAATTTAAAACTGGTAAGATTTATCTTTCAAAGCTAATCAAAATATTTTATGTATTTATAATATATATATATATATATATATATATATATATATATTGATATATATTGTAAATAGGAAGTCTCTAATGTAATAAAAGCTATGCTTTCAAATTGTAATATATACGTGTGTGTGTGTATATATATATATATATATATTGTGATTTGAAATTGTGTTTTAAAATTTAATATGACAATATTCAAAACTAATGTTAAAATATTTTCCATTTAAAATGTATATATTTATATATATATTGGAAATGGAAAAAATATTGTTTTGAACTTAATAAAGTGTTTTCAAACTTTAAAATATATATAGTTTGTAAGTTAGAAATTATAGTTAAACTTAATACTTTTAAAGTGATATTTGAAATTTAAAATCTTTAACAACAAGGATAATTTCTTATTTATTTTAAATATATATTCTATCTTGAATTTAAAATAAGATTTAAATTTAAAGTTCATTTGTTTGTAATATTTTATCGTTTTTAAATTCAAACATGAGACAAAATTGGTCTGTAATTATATATATAGTTAAAATAAAATACTCAAGCTTATAAATATATGATGCAACTGATTGATCAAAGCATAAGTTATTTATAAATAAACGTTTACATGAATTCACATTGTATATTTATATAAAATCTAAAAGATTAAAAAAATAAATACACATTACGTACATGTAAATATTACATAATTATACATACAAGGCTTAAATAAATTTAAAGAAAAATAAATGATAATAACACTTGTAAGTATATTAAATTGGGTTAGAGACATTTGTAAAAATATAAGCATAGGTGTAAGCTAATTAACATCTTAGGGGACAAATGTCAACATTTTCTCTTTGATAATTTAATTTAAAATTTAAAAAAATAAAATAAAAAATATGAGGAAGAGATTTACTTTTACTTTTCAGCTGTATTCATCTTTTCAACTAAAATCTAAAAAAAATCAAAAGAAGAAGAAAAACATGAAATTCCAAGAATCAAAAGGAGATAAAAATCTGGAATCAAGGGTCAAAGAAAATTAAAAGCTGGAAGTTCAAATCTGGAAACTCAAGTCTGAAAAGGGAATCAAAAATCAGATGGCAGATTTGTTTCAAATTCTTCAAGTATAATCAATCAACAAGCAATTAAAGATAAAGATCAACAGCCTGATGTAAAATTCATCAAGCAAGAGAAATTCAAGTCTGGAAACAAATATGTCCTCTGCCTCTACATTTCTAGGTGAGCAAGCAGATTTTTAAAAATAGTTTAAATATTGTTCTTCTCTTTGATATATGTATGGAAATCAAGATGTTTGCCTGTATTCTTGAATTGAATTGAATGCATGTTTGTATTATGAGCGTTTGAATCCCTATGGAGTTAAAAAATAGTCTCTGTGTGATAATAACAGGCTTTGATTTCTTAATAAATTCAATAACTCATTTTAGAATACATATTAGCTTATGATTTGTAAATGGAAGATGTTTGAAATCATGTAGCATTTCACCTAAAAATAATTATAGGTATTTAAAATGAATAATTGGCTCAGGATTTTTAAATTTACAGTAAAAATTAAAATGGGTCCAAAATTTATTAATTCAATTTTAAGTTTTGATTACATAATTTAATTCAGTATAGAAAATCACGATTTTTAATGTATATATCACGATTTTTAGTTTAGAAATCTAGGTGCATTCTCGAGTGTTCACTTTGGACGAATTGGTCAAATTGCGTCAATCGATGACAAGATGGTCGAAGTGATTGGACCCGAAGGTCGAGGGGTAGTAGGAGTTCATAAGAAAAATGGAGTTGGGATTTTTAGATGCTCAGCGTGGGTTCGAGAAGATTGAACATGGTTTAACTGCTAGGTTGCGTCGATGGTGTTCAGATGGATTTCGCGTTGCCTAGTGGCGATCGGAGTCGATCGCGAATGGTGTCGTGGGTGCTGTAAGGTGCGACGGAGCTTCGGTGAAGGTGGCATGGTGTCGCAGGTCAGGGATCGTCGGAATTGGTCGATCTTTTGGCGATGTCATTTCTGGGTTGTGTGAGTTTAGAGTCAAATTTGATTCTACTGTGAAACGAGAAGATTGGTCGATCTCGTGGAGTTGCCGTGGTTGTTGTCGACTCATTGAAGGTCAAGGTGGAGTTCATCGGCAATCGGTGGTGGCGTGCACGAGAACGTGCACGACTTTCGTTTTTCTCGGAATTTGGTTTGGGGAAGGAAGTGTGAGCTCGGGTTTTGTTCATGGATATTCGACTTTTACTCGAAGCAGGGAGAGGTTGGGAAACCTCGGGTTTCGCTCGAGTAATTGAATGATTTGCTCGAGTGTGCTGTGATGTGTAGGGTTTTGTTGTACATGCTTTAGATTGTTCAAGGTGCTTGAGTTTTTAAAACAAAGGAATTTGATTTTTAGATTGTTTTCAAATTCTTAAAACAAAAGTAAAACAAGATTTTCTTATAAGATTTAATTGTTCCCAAGAATAAGTTTTGATAAGTTTTATATATTGAAAAAAATAAAGATTTTTTTAAAAAAATAGAAAAGTAAATTTTTCGAAATGAATTTTATATCAAAATTTATTCAAATACTTAGAGAAGTTTTAAAGATATAAATTTGAATGTTCAAATTGTTTTAATTATAATTGATTTCTAAAGTATTTTATTTTAAACAATGTTTAACAATTAAGATTTAGTAATTAATTATAATAAAAATTTATTTTAAATAATTAAGAGATTTTGATTTATTAAATATATTTAATAGGTGAAAATAATAAGGATAATTCAAGAATAGATGGTCAATAAATAATTTAATTAAGATAATGTTTTTCTTAATTGAGGATTTTTTTAAATATAAGAAGTTAAGGAATTATTTTATTATATTTAATTAATTAGTTAAATAATTAAATAAATAATTATTTAGTAAGTGATTAAAGATAATTACTTATGATTTAATTAAGTTTAATTACTCGGTGAAGTAATTAAGGAATAATTGCAAGATGTAGTTAAGAAAGGAGTTATTATTTAATAAAGTAATTTGAGGTTAATTACTTTATGAAATTAATTAAGTGAAAATAATTAAGGGTTAATCACTTAGTAATTAATTAAAAGAATTAATTAATATTATTTACTAAAGGTTTAAATTAATTTATTAATTAAAGACTAATTAATTAATGAAAGGATTGAGAGTAATTAATAAAGTAATTAATCACCTGTTAGGTAATTTAGTAAAAAGGAATTTAATTAATGAAACTAATCATAAATTAATGAAAAAAATTAATTAGTAATAAATGATTAAAGGATAATTAATCTACAATTAAGATTCAATTACTAAATGTAATTAAAGAGTAATTAACAAGTGTGATTAATTAAGAGTAATTAATCAAGTGTGATTAATTTAAAAGAGATAATTAAGGAATAATTACTTGGTATAATTAAGAAGTAATTAATCAATACGATTAATTAAATTTTTAATTAAGGAATAATTACTTAAAGTAATTAAGAAATAATTAATCAGGGGAGATTAATTAAAGTGGAAAATTAAGTGATGATTAACTAGTTAATTTGTCATTAATTAATGCTAAGTAAGTTGGATTAATTATAATCCAAGCGATTAAGTAAGGAATTAATTTAATTAACGATCAATTAAATTAATTTATTTTGGATCAAACTTTGTGCATGAATGGGTAAATGATATTGGATGTCATTGGATGATATTTGATGATTTGAATATGTTATATCTGAGATTTGATCCATATGCTGCTTTGTGATATGTGTGGATGAATTAGATAATAGTGGATTATCTATCTATGTGTTATGAATCATCCATTTATGTTAAGTGATATTTTGAATATCTACTGTATAAACCCTTAAGTACAACTTGGACATTAAAATGACGTTTTGGATTCGGTGAGACCGGGATCGGATTTTATATCCGAAAACCACATCGATCCAAATTAACGATAGGCTGTGAATCTCAAGTGAAGTGAAGTAAAGGCTCGAGGTGGAAGAACTATGTATCATTATAACTCCAAGGGTGATTCCAGAATGATTTTAACGAAGATAGTAATTTCAGATTCGAGATGAAGATTGAGAGTGCAAGGGCTATTGTCGTTAACCCTAAGGGTGATTCCAAAATGAGTCTAACGAGATAGTGCCTTCGGTTCCATTCGAACCCGAAACGGACATGTATGGATTGAATGCTTTCAGGACATCGTTAGGTGGACGATAAGCATTCTAAGATAGATGTGTCCTACAAAGGTAATTGAAGCCTCAAGCCTCATCAACCGAGAATGGCTAAAACAGGGTAGGTGCAGCAAGGCTAGTGAGTCACGCTCAAGTTGGACGAGATTGACCCCTGTCTAGATGTCCCATTTTATTCGACTGTGTGGGCAGTTGGATCTGCAGCCAACTACAGGGTTGTCTTGTTCGAGACTGTCCAGTAAGGGATGGTTTCGGCCTTGTGTTGCAGGGGATTTATGGTGGATCCTCGGTACTCTGATCTAGACCAGGTACTATGATGGGCGTTACCTAGCAGCCCTACCATTGATGGAAACCCATTTTCCCTACGAAACCTTACGGTTTTGTTTGTATACCTATGTATACTGGAATTTAATAAATGTTACAATCTTGGTTATTTTCTATTTTACATGAAAACTCTAGACACTATTATAATATCACTGGATTTCCTATCGAATGTTTTCGTTAGCTTAAGGTAAAAACTTACCCATGTTTATGTGTGGGGAGTCTTACGTGATACTTTTCTTTTCAAAGGATTTTCAAAATTTAAGCAACTTTAAACCGTTTACTCACACCAGACCCATGTCAGACCCAAGTGTTTATTTTCTGTTTTATTAAACTCTTGGGTACTCATATTATGTATGAGTAGTCAAGTGATTCGGGTTAGCCTTGACGAATTCTGGAGGAGCTTTGGAGCAGGAGGCTTTAGTGTATAGATATTAGAGTTTCTGCTGTGATACCGTATTGGTGTTCTTGTGTTGTATATTTGACAGAAATGTTATAACTGTCTAATTTGAGTTGTATAAGTTGTGTACTCTGATGTATATGATACTTTGTATATGTTATGTATTATATTTCATTCGTTCCGTTGTGAGATTCTGATGTGTTGTTGTTCTTTCTTCTCTTTCTTTTCTTCTTCTATTACTTTCTTTCTTAAATAATGATGCGTCTTTCTGGTGATAGAAAAGCAGGTCGTTACAGTAATAATGACGTAGATGCTCGCTATTCCATGCTTGGGGGAGTGTCATGCCATCGACGGTCGCTAGCTTGAAAGTTCCTACTCCAAGCTTCCGTTCAATGATGTATGGACCTTCCCATATGGGATTCATTTGCGATGGGATCAGAAAAACTCTCTTCAAAACGAGATCGCCCACATCAAAGATTCTCGGTCGGACTTTTTCATTATAAGATCGAGCGACTCGGTGACTATATGCAGCTGCTCTTAAATCAGCTTCTTCACGTTTTTCGTTAGCAAATCCCAGCGATTGTAGTAAAAGATGCTGATTCGTCTTAGGATCAAAATGAGTTACCCGATGTAAAGGAACTTCAAGTTCCATGGGTATAACAGCATCCGTGCCATATGCCAAAGTGAATGGTGTGTGGCCAGTCATGGACTTGTGGGTGGTTTTGTAAGCCTAGAGTGCTGTCGGAAGCTTATCCACCCACTTACCTCTAACCTTCTCCAAATGTTTTTCAATATGGATTTGATTATTTTGTTTATGGCTTCTACTTGTGAATTGGCTTTAGGATGAGCAACTACTGCAAACCTTTTCTCAATGCCATACTTTTTGAAAAAACTCTTTGAACTCCCTACTTTTGAACTAAGTTCCATTGTCTATATTGATAGTTGATGGGAGGCCAAAATGACATATGATGTTTCGCCCAACAAAATTAATGACCTTTCTGGTAGTGATTGTAGCTAAGGGCTCTGCTTCTGCCCACTTAGTAAAGTAGTCGACTGCAACAATTGCGTATTTTACACCACCATTAGAGATTGGCAGGGAGCCGATTATATCGATTCCCCATATCGCAAATGGCCAGGGACTAACCATTTGTGTGAGTTTCGTCGGGGGAGCTCTTGGGACTTTTGCATACTTTAGACATCTATCGCACCTTCTTATATAGTTTGTGGCATCCCGATTCACGGCCGGCCAATAGTATCCATAGCGGAGGATCTTTTTCGCTAATGTCTACCCGTAGTATGGTCGCTGCATTCTCCTTCGTGAACCTCTTTCAAGACCCGCCATATCTCGTCGTGGGCAATGCACCGAAGTAAGGGAATTGAAAACCCTTTTCGATACATTACTCCATCCTGCATTATGTACCGCAAAGCTTTGCGAATGACTTGTCATTTTTCGTTCCTTTTTTTGGCAAAGTCCCATGTAATAGATATTGATTGAATGGGGTTATCCATGACCCCCTTTCAATTTCTGTTTCCAAAACAAAATCTACTTCCATCTCATTTATACTTGGATATTGTAAAATTTCGACGGGAACCAAGCCCATTTGCTGTGCATCACCAGTACTTGCGAATTTTGCTAATGAATCAACTTCCCCATTTTTTCACGTGGGATGTGTGAAATATCATAATATTCAAGGTCTGCCAACATCTCTTGAACTCATGCAAGGTATGGGGCAATTCTTAGCCCCTTTCCTTGATAGTCTCCCGCACTTGGTACACCACCAATTGTGAGTCACAAAGGATTTCAACTGATTTTACTCCAAGTTCCCTGATAAGTTTCAAGCTAGCGATCAATGCTTCATACTCGGCTTTGTTATTTATAGTTGGGAAATCGAGCTTCAAAGCATAAAAATTGATTAGTTTTTGGGAATTACAAGAATTACACCAGCCCTAGAACAACGGTCGTTGGATGCCCATCGGTGTATAGTTTCCATCAAATAGGGGGAATAAGATCATCACTGCTTGGCTCATCTAACATGGTGAATTCTACGATGAAGTCCACTAGTGCCTGCCCTTGGATAGCCCTCCGAGGCAGGTGGTGATATCGAATTGACTCAACTCAATGTTCCACTTTAACAACCTTCTATAGGTCTTGGGTCATTGGAGCACCTGTCTTAAAGGCTGATTGGTATAAAATTGATCGGGTGTGCCTGAAAATATGGACAGAGCTTGCGTGATGAAATCACCAAGCACTAACCTAGCTTCTCAATCTTAGGATATTTTCTCTCCGCCCCTGTTAGACGTTTACTAACATAATATACTGGCTTTTGAATTCGGTCCTCCTTACGAACCAAGGCCGTACTATGGCGTGCTGAGACACGACCAGGTATACATATAACACTTCGTGGTCTACAGGCTTTGACAGAACTGGGGACTTTCCAAATGTCTCACCAGAGCTCGGAAGGATCCCCACAGTCGGGTGTCCATTCAAAATTTCTTTTCCCTTTTCTTTATCACATCGAAGAAGGGATGCAATTGTCGGTCGCTCTAGACATGAATTGACTCAACGCGGCGACCTTTCCATTCAATCTTTGTCCTTGCTTTATAGTTTGAGGTGCTTGTATGTCTTGAATAGCCTGGATCTTTTTTGGATTAGCTTCAATTCCCAGTGCATTGACAATAAAGCCCAAAAACTTTCCCGACGCAACACTAAAGGAACACTTCAATAGACTGATTTTCATTCCGTAGTATCTAAGTATATCAAACATCTCCGCTAATTTTCGAATGTGGTCGTTTGACTCCGCCACTTCATGATCATATCATCCACATAAACTTTCACTGTTCTACCAATTTGGTCTTTAAACATCCGATTTATCAAGCGCTGGTAATTCGCCCATGCGTTCTTTAACCTAAATGGCATCACCACATAACAATATAGCCCGACGTCCGTGACAAAACTAGTGTGTTCCAAATCTGGAATATGCATTTGTATCCCCAATACGCATTCATGAATGACAGTAATTCATGACCGGTTGTGGAGTCAACCAACTGGTCAATTCTAGGTAAAGGGAAACAATTCTTAGAGCAGGCCTTGTTCAGGTCTGAATAATCAACACAGGTCCTCCATTTCCCATTTGATTTTCTCACTAGTACATGATTAGAAATCCATTCAAGATAGAGGGCGTCGCGGACGAGCCCATTGGCTTTGAGTTTGTCCACCTCCTATCTGAGAGTAGCAGACCTCTTCAGGTCCATACCTCTCCTTTTCTGTCTCACTGGTACATATTTTGGGTCAATGTTCAACATATGACTTGCGATGGCTGGAGAAATCCCATACATTTTAGAGTGTGTCCAAGCAAAAACTTCTAGGTTCGCTCGAAGGAAATCATTTAGGTCCTCGATCATCAAGGGAGTGAGTTGTGATCCAAATTTAAGCACCTATGATGGGTCATCATGGCTGACTGAAATGTCAATCGTTAGTTCAGCCGGTGCAGCTTTAGGCTCCTTAGGTTCTTCATCATCATCTCTTGGACCTATGTCTCTGTAGATCCGACCCTACTGCCCGAGCCAAGGCTCGGGCTCTACTTGTCAATTTTGCGCTATTTGGATGCGGACAAAGTGGTCCACAACCATTTCCTTCTCTCTGCGCCGGGCCTCTCTCAGCTCAGCCATATAACTCACAGGACTTGTCGCCTTATCGCCATGTACAACCCCAACACCTATATCCGTCGGAAACTTCAAAGTCAAACACCACATGGCCAAAGCTATCCAAAACTCTACTAGGGCCGGTCGGCCTAGAAAAGCATTATATGGGGAATCAACATCCAACACAATGAACGATAGGATCTGTACCCTCCTACGTCCACCTTCTCCAAATTCAACTGGTAATTGGAAAAAACCTATCACGTCAATGGCTCGACCATTAAAACCGTGAATGCAGGCTTTAGATGGCTTCAGATCCTTTGCCTCCATTTTCATTTGGTCGTACGCCTTTCTGAATATAATGTTGACAGAACTCCCACAATCTATCAATATCCTTCACACAAATTCTAGCCCAATCTTTGCCGAGATGACCATCGAGTCAATGATAGGTGCCTCCATCCGATCAGCATCTCTATTTCTGAACACTATATCATCAGTCATCATTCATTGTTGTTTCGCTAGAACCCCATCTTTCGAGTTCGAGTAGCATTCAATGTCCGCGTGTTTTAAGGAACTAGCATAGCATTTCATTCTTGCCAACTCTTGTCTATTGGATGAGGCCCACCTATTATCGTGTTTATGATTAGTCTACCTACAGCCTGAGCAGGTTCCTTAGGATGGCGTGGAGCTTGCCCACGACCGGGGTCTGACGTTCCTTGTCCGCCTTCCTATGGATTCTTAACAAACAGCTGTAAATTCAATTGCTTAATCAATTTCTCTATAGGGTCATGGAGGTGTCTGCATTCCTCACTATTGCGCCCATAGGTCTCGTGAAATCGGCAGTACTTCCCAGTGTGCTTTTATTCCTCGGTGGATTCTTTTAGGCACGACTTTCGGTATTGGAAGGTGTTACAAGTTAATAAATAAATATTCTTCAGAGATGCGTTCAGAGGAGTGTATTCATTGTTGGTCATGATCCTTGGCTTCAACTTTCCAGCTTCCCTCTTTCTTCAGGAATTTCCCCTTCCAGACGCCTTAGACGGCTCGGGCTTTTTTTGAACATTAACCTTGACCTTTCCAGAATTGTCGCCAGCCTGTTTTATCGCAATGTTAGTTTGCACTGCATCTTTGCCAGTCCTTGGCGCACTGTCTCGTTTCGTCCATCTGGCTTCCTACCTTCTCATGAACTGGTGTGCCTTTGAATAAAAACGTTCTAGGGTAGCCAGAGGTTTTCCTGCCAGCTAATCACCAAACTCTGAGTCCACATCTACTCCTCGCATCAGGCCAAAAGAATAACATAGCCACTTGGGTTGCTAACCTCAGTAGCTGCAACATGAAATCTTTGCAAATATTCTTTTAAGGACTACCCTAGGGCTTGAATTACACTGATAAAGACATCATGTTCTTTGGATGAGTGGTATGAATTCTGAACTGCTCCACAAATTTCGTCACTAACTTATCAAATCTGAAGATCGATCGTGGAGGAAGTCTAGTGAACCATATGGTAGCTATTCCAGATAAGGCTATTGGGAGACATCTGCACTTAGTCGCATCATTCGCCCTAGCCGAGTCCATCATCAACTCATATCACATTACATGCGGTCGGGGATCAATCTTCCTTCATAGGCTGGAATAGTCGGCATACTAAACTTCTAGGGGTATTCGGCCTATAGGATAACATCTGTGAATGGACTATAACTTCTATCAATGCCCCAATCATCATTGGACAACCCTTGATTTTATCTCATCAGCTGTCTGATCATAGCTGATAGGTTTGGGGTTTGTATGGAAGGTGGCAAGTTGGAATTCGTCCTACGGGACCGTTTCAATTGGTGCCTCCTCGGTTGGCGATCTACCAAATGTCTGGGGACCAACTTCATTATGACCTTGGTGAGCCAGTTGTCCAGCTTCTACTCGTGCCCTAGATCCTAAATTTCATATTCCAATTGGAGTGCGATTACCCTGGCATAGGTGAGGGGAAATGGCTCCAGGTAGGGAACTTAGACTATCACCTGTGGATCGATCAGCTGTACTTGTTTGTGTTGTTTCAATTCTACGGCGTCTACGGCTGGGAGGTTCAACATACGAAGCAAAGCTGTCGGACGAGGAATATGAAACAAGACTTCCTCCAGCAATCTGATGTTGTTATTGAGTAAGCTGGGTGATGTGATTGACGTTAGCTTGTATCTTCTCATTAAACTGTCTCCTGCTTTCCACGAGTTCTCTCAATAGCTCGTTGAACTCCATTCTGGTGACAACTTATGTTTGGTTTAGGTCAGTGGCGGTCCCTACACCTAGATTAGTTTGTTGATTGCTGGGTCCTACTTGTTGGACGCTAGTGGTCTCATTGACATGCGCATTGTGCGAGGCCGATCTAGTACATGGTCTTCCTATTGTAGAGTTATTAGTTGGAACTCTAAATAGAATCTATGAACTTCTTATCAACAAATTTGGATCTTCTTTGGGGGATTTCTTCAATCCAGTAGCGGCAAAGTTGATCCTAACAGCCTGAGAATGCAGCTCTCAGTGAAAGCACAAAAATGTTAGCACCAAAATTGGTCACTAACACCCTTGAATAGGATTGTGTAGAGAGATTAATGAAGAAAATAAATTAAAACAGAGGAATATCACAATAGAATGCAGTAAGAATAGTAAAAAGCGAGAACATGCGAATTATAGTGGTCCGACGTAACTACCTATGTCCATTGTAAGTATATTCTTTATTGCTTTCCCCAAAAAGTTGAATACAGGTACAATCTGTAAACAAATAGCCCGAATACAAGATTGAACTAAAAGAAAGCTAGTGTAGAATATGGCAGAGTGTCCTTCGAGTTCTTGAGAAAAGGTCCTTTCAAATGTACAGCTGCCTCTCTATTTATAGACGAAGATAGGCTAGACTCCCTGCGTAAGCCCAAGAACAAGGTACGCCGGCCCACATGAAGCAACTAGCGTTCACCGAGCCATACATCCCATGCCATCAATGCCAAATGATGGTTGCCGAATGATTCTTGTCGAATGGTGCTTGCCGAAAAGTGCTTGCAGAACAATGGTTGTCGAACGATGCTTGCCGAACGGTGCTTACCGAACGGTGCTTGCGGAACGATGCTTGCAGAATGATGGTTGGCGAACGATGCTTGCGGAACAATGCTTGCCGGGCCGACATGGCCAAGGTATTCATGCCGAACGCCCCACGGCCGAACCACTCTTGCCGAACGACCCCTCCTAGGACTTCTTGATTGAACCACTTGCTTTTTCCCTATCTTGGCCAAACTGCCCTGACTTCACTACGGCGTCGAGCTGCCTTGGCCGAGCAAGAGCTAAACACATCGAGCCATGTATTAGCCGAACCAAACTTTAGCTACACTGGTTACTTATATTTCCACCTCTTTCTTAGTTTGAGTCTCGCTTATGTTCAGTCGTATGTTTTGTGAACAGAGCCATGTAGTCGAGCTAAAGTGTCGGGTAATAGTTATTTATGCAATAATTATGATTAACTCCTGTAATATCCCGGAATTTCACACCGAATTTTAAATATGATAATATATATAATAAATTGATTTAAATTGATAAATTTGTAAATTTTTCAACAACTAATAAATGAATGGTAAATATAAATTTATTTCAATTAAAAACTAGTACATATATAAGGAATTGAATGTGTTAAGATTTTATTCATACCAAATTTGATTTTGAATTGGATTTTTAAAATTCAATTTGTGTTTGAATTGATATATTAAAAGATTTGAACTATGTTAATTTTTATTCTAAAATTATACTTGGAGTACTAAGTTATATTCTCATAATAATTATGTTATAACATTGGTTTTATATTCATTATTTAAAAAGGGAAATTGATTTTTCTAAGGATTTAAAATATAAACATATATAAGAAAATCAATTAAGTAAATATTTAAATTTAAGTTTTTGCATGAAATTAACGCATGTTAACATCTAAGCTTATTAATAAAACATGTGTTAGGAGCTTAACCCTTAATTTGACAAGTGTCATAAAATTTAGATTTTCTTTTCTTTAAATTTTTTATAAAACAAATTTTTCATGGATACTCTCTTATTTTTACTAAAAAGAAAATTTTCATTTCTTCTCTCCAAAAATCTGAACCTTTTCAATCTTCACATCTTCAACAAAATTTCTGCAACAATCACAAAGTTTAGCATCAACTTATTCAAGATTTAAAGCACCAACATCAATTCATCTCAGTTTTTAGAAGCCTGCAGCTCACATAATTTGTTCCTGCAAATTTGAATCTGCATCAGAAAAAAAAGGTGAGTAAATCTTTAAATTAAAATCTTAAGTATATAAGTTGTATGTTGAATGTTAGTGATGAATGCCTGCATGTTAATTGATTTGTGAAATGATGTTTACAGTTTCAATTATTTGACTGTGCATGTTAATGAAATTGTGATCCTCTGTTGCTTCAAGATCAAAGCAAATTATCTTAGCTAACTTTAAATTAAAATATGGTATGGTGATGTTGGATACATATCTTCAAATATATATATAAGTTAGAGTCAGTATGATTAAAAAAAAACATATATACTGATGATACTGTAAACTGCAGAAAGCAAGCATATGCAGTAAAACAAAGAAAATCATAGCATGTAAATTATGTTAATTTTTGATGAATCAAATATATAGGTTGGATATATAATGCATGTTATGAATTTTCAAATTGAAATCAGAATTTATAACTTGAAATTGAATTTGAATTTTGAAGACTACTGTATTTGGGGCTTTTGTAAAATTCTCGAGCCTGGATTGATTTTAGCTTTTGAAATTTAAATTGAAGCATTGTTAGATGTTGTATAGCACTAGAAAAATACAAATCGAACTTATTTTGCAACATAGAAATTGGAGTTTGGGTTTTTAGGGTTTTGAGTACTGTTTTTGGGAGCTTCAGTATTTCGATCGCGAGATTTATAGAAGGGACCGAGCTTCATATGGTTTGAGGAGGAGTGACATGTGGTTGTTGTGCGCGCATGGCCGGAGTTTGGTGCGGAATGGGGTGAGATGCTCGTGGTTGTTGGATTTTCTCGTTGCGTCTGCAGTTTCGAATTTTGGTTCAAGCATTCGATTTTTGTTTGAGTGCGAGTTGTTGATTTCTGGGTTGAGATTCTGGAACAGGGGACGAAGTGTGGTTTGCGCGAGTGGCCAGCGGTGGCGATGGTGGCACGGTGGCACTGTGCAGGTGCACGTCGAGGCCGTGTATGTATGTGTCAGGGGAGAGTTTGTGTGCGAGGGAGAAGCTCGAAGTCGCGCTCGAGTTAGCCTCGTGTTTGGGTCGCGTGATTGTCGTGTGTGGCTCGGGTTGAGGGGTGAGTTGTTGCGTGGTTGGAGTGTTGGGATCAGGGAAGTATGAAGAGAGGTAGAGGGAGATGGAGTTGGGTCTGGGTAGTGAATTGGGCCGAGCTTTTAAACTAATTTATGAAGTTAAGTTTTAGTTTTTTTTCAAAACTTCAATTTCGTTTTAAGTTGGATTTAAACACTTTATACTTCACAACTATAGAAATGTAGAAATTCTATTTTAAAAGTAATTACATTTTATTGTTGAAGTTTTGAAATGGATTTATATTTTTAAATCTAACATTTTCAAAAGTAATTAGTTTTTTTTAAAAAAATTGAATACTTAAATATGTAAGAGTTTTGAAGATAAATGAACATGGATTTGTTTTGAAGTTAAATAGATTTGAAATTTAAGCTACTTTAATTTATTAGTAATTAGTGATGGAATTAATTAATTAATTAATTTTGGTTAATTAATTGTTTAGATTTAATTAATTTCTTATGAATTATTTAATAGGTAATTATGGATTAAATCTAATAACAATTAATAGGTTATTGATTAATTTATTAATTAATTTAAGGTAAATTCATAAGTGATTAATAATTGATTAATTAACTGATTAATGATTAATAAATTGGTAATTAAGAAGTTAATTAATTGATTAGAAGTAAAATAATTAAGTAATAAAACATTAATTAATTTATTGATTAAGATTTAATTAATTAAATAATTAAGGTTAATTAATGAATAATTAATTATATAATTAAGAAATTAATTTGTAATTAATTAAGAATTAATTGAGGTAATTAACGATTAATTACGGTTAATTAATTATAAATTAAGGGTTAATTAATAACCCATTTAAGGAATGAATAATTTTTAATCAAGGTTTAATTAATAAATAATTATAGTAATTATTTGATAATTAAATAAAGATTATTAATTAATTAAGTAGTAATTAATTAATAATAAGATGATTAAGAGGTGATTAATTAATTAAATGATTTTGATTAATTAATTAATGTTTGGTTAAGCAAGATTAATTGATAAATTCTTAAGTAATTAATTTAATTTGAATTAATTAAATTAATTATGATATGGATTAAGTAGTGCTTGCTTGTGGATGATAGTTTGAATTGATATCTGAATATGGTTGATATCTGTTGAATGATAGTTGAGTGATATTCTGTTGTATATCTGTGATAGATATTGGTTATTATCTGTTGATAATGTTGTGATGGTGCTATGTTTAAAATCTGAATTTAATTGTTTAAAACTTTAAAACAACTTGGACCTTAAAGACACGCTTTGGATTTCGATGAGACCGGGATCGGGTTTCCATATTTGGATATCCGAAAACCACATCGATTTCAAATAACGTTAGGTCGTGACATCTCAGGAGAGGATCGAGATGGAGTTTTATATTGCAAGGGTTATTATCATTAACTCTGAGGGTGATTCCAAAATGAGTGTAACGAGATAATGCCTTCAGTTTCGTTCAAACCCGGAACGAACTTGTATGGATTGAATGCTTTAAGATCATCGTCAGGTGGACGATGGGCATTCTAAGAGATGAGTTCTTTGTAAAGGTAATCGTAACCTCAAGCCTCATCAACCGGGAATGGCTAAAACAGGGGAGGTGCAGCAAGGCTTCGTGGGTAGCCCCCACTTGAGAGTGAGATTTTCCCCTTTCTAGAAGTCCCTTATTATTTATTCGGCTGTGTGGGCAGTTGTTGGCCACAACTGCGGGGTTGTCTTGTTCGGAACTATCCAGTAAGGGATGGGTCCGGCCTTGTGTTGTAGGGGATCGGAAGTGATCCTCGGTACGGTGATCTAGGCCCCGTACTGTGACGGGCGGTACCCCAGTAGCCCTGCCATTGATGGAAATCCATTTTCCCTACGAGACCCTACGGTTTTGATTGTATTACCCACTTTCGTGGCTAGTAGCTGGAATTTAATAGATGTAACAATTTCGGCTATTTTCTAGTTTACTTGAAAACCCTAGACCCTATTATAATATCACTGAATTTCCTATCAAACGTTTTAGTTGGCGTAAGGTAAGAACTTACCCATGTTTATATTGTGTGAAGTCTTACGTGATACCTTTTATTTCAAATGATTTTTAAAGTTAAACAACTTTAACTAATTTACTCACACCAGACCCATGTCTGACCTAGAGTTTATTTTGTTTTCCATAAACTCTTGAGTACTCAAATTTTTATGAGTAGCCAAGTGATTAGGTTGGATTAGCATATGTTTTGGAGGCTGGAGCTGGAGTCCAGACGTACTATCTATCTATATTCGCAGTAGTGGCATTTTGGGTGTTATGTTTTGAGTTGTTTGGGTTGTAAGAACTATTATGAATGGCTGATGTAATGGAGTAGTATTATTTTGTGAACTCTGATATGTAAATTATGTAAGGGATATATGTAATATTATATTTTGTTCGTTTCCGCTGTGAGATTCTGATGATTGTTGTTTCTTTTCTTTCTATCTTTCTATTTCTATCTCTTTCTTTTCTTATTGATGATACGTTTTTCTGTGGAATGAAAGATGGGTCGTCACAGTTGGTATCAGAGCGAGGTTGAGAAACACCTAGGCTCTGAAGTAGTATCTATCTTGAGAGTGCGTATTTGTAATTTTCTTATATAACTATATCCCTATCTAAATTGATTGGATTACCTGTTCAGGTAGCCAATATGAGTTCAAGAGGCCGAAGGGGAAGAGTTGTTGGTAGTGGATCAACTGGTAACAGAAGAGAGCAGACTGATGATGAGACTGTTAATCCAGTTAGGTCTTCAGCCAGTTTTGTTGCATTATGCAAGGATTTTGTTCATCTTGGAGGGAAACCATTTCAAGGATCAGAAACTATAATAGAAGTTCAAGAATGGATTCGCTCCTATGAGAAGATTTTTAAGAGCATGAGGTTATCAGATGAGCAGAAGAGAATAATGGCTGCATGGAAATTACAAGGTGGTACTGCAGTATGGTGGAATTCAGTGATTGCTAATATCTCGGAGGATGGTATGTCTTGGGAAGAATTTAAGGAGAGGTTTGAGGAAAAGTATATGCCTGCTGCAGGAAGAACTCGGCTTTATCAAGATTTTATGAATCTGAAACAAGGGAATATGTCCATAGCTGAATACGAGACAAAGTTCAACGAGTTATCTTGCTACGGACCAGGACTTATAGACACACCTCTTAAGAATTACGAGATGTTTGTCCAGGGGTTGAGGCCTGAGTATCATGAGAGAATGACTGCACATCTGAAAGGGTCTTTTGTGGAGCTTATTGATATGGCATTAAGGTATGAAGACTTGATGAAGAAGAGGTCAGTGGCTCAAGTTGCTGCATCAGGAGGGAATTTTTCCAACCAGAATAAGAGGAAATTCAATCCTAACTGGAAGAAGCAAAACAAGAAGAAGTCTGGGAGCAATAATTAACCCCGGAAGTGTTATATTTGTCATCAAGAAGGTCATCTGGCAAACAAGTGTCCCAGCAAAGGATCTCAGCAGCAGCAGCGGCAGTATAGTGGACCAGGGTCAGCCTTAGTTCAGAAGTCTCTTTGCTTTAACTGTCACCAACCGGGACACATGAATAGAGACTGTCCGCTTCTTCATAACAGAACAAAGTATTTGCTTTGGAAGGCGCACCATCAAACTCATCAAACGGCAAGGGAGTTTTAGAAGGTACTTTACTATTAAATGGAAAGTATATTAAAGTCTTATTTGATTCTGGTGCTTCTTTAAGTTTTGTTTCCCTGGGAACTGTGGAGAATTTCTTACTTACTCCTAGTATCGTAGACAATCCCATTTGTGTATCAAATCCTATAGGAGGGGTAACCAAATTAGATAGGATTTGTAAAGATTTGAGAATCTCCTATCTATCCCATAGTTTTTCCTATGATCCTTATGTATTGGATTTTAAAGGTTTCGACCTTATATTGGGAATGGATTGGCTTGACAAATATAAAGCTATCTTAAATTGTGATGAAAGAACAGTTTCGTTGGAAACTGATCTGGGTAGGATTGCCAGAGTAATGTGTGATAACTTTGGAATCCACTTGAGTAGTCTTTTACATGGAATAGAGACTTCTCAAGAGGAGGTTGTTGATATTGAAGTAGTCCGAGATATCTCCGACGTATTTGAGGAAGTTAAATGTTTGCCTCCGCAGCGGGAAATCGAGTTTCGTATTGATTTAGTTCCTGGAGCAGTACCTGTAATTCAACCAAGTAGAAGGATGGCTCCAAGAGAGAGGGAGGAATTAGTGAAGCAAACTCAAGATTTGTTGGAGAAGGGTTTGATTAGACCAAGTTTTTCCTGCTGGGGTTCTGCTGTAGTTTTTGTCACTAAGTCAGATGGGTCGCTAAGGTTCTGTGTAGACTACCGTGAATTGAACAAGGTGACCATTCAGAATAAGTATCCTCTTCCTCGCATTGATGATCTCTTCGACCAGCTTCATGGTGCATCTGTCTTTTCTCAGTTAGATTTAGCATCAGGTTTCCATCAGTTAAGGGTAGCTGAAGACAGTATTCCCTTAACCGCATTTAGGGGACCTAACTGTTTCTATGAGTGGTTGGTTATGCCTTTTGGGTTAACCAACGCTCCTGCTTATTTTGTTGATCTGATGAACCGAGTCTTTAGAGATGTTCTGAATAAGTTTGTTTTGGTCTTCATCGATGATATTTTGGTTTATTCTAAATCGGAAGAAGAGCACAAGCAGCACTTGAGAATAGTTTTGGAAACTCTGAGGAGGCATGTGCTGAAGGCGAAGTTCTCTAAGTGTCATTTTTGGAAATCAGAAGTGAAATTTTTGGGCCACATTGTTTCTGGTGAGGGAATCTCTATAGATCCAGCTAAAGTTGAGACTATTCTGGAATGGAAGCAGCCTCGGACTCCTACAGAAGTTCGTAGTTTTCTTGGATTGGCCGGTTACTACAGAAAGTTTATTAAGGATTATTCTAAGATCTCTTCTCATCTAACGAAGCTGACAAGGAAGGGAGCTAAATTCAAGTGGACACCGGAGTGTGAGGAAGCTTTCTAGAAACTAAAGGCAAAGTTGACAGGTGCTCCTGTATTGGCTATTCCTGATGGTAAGAGCAAGTTTGAAGTGTATACTGATGCATGTATTGTTGGATTGGGAGCTGTTCTTATGCAGAATGGTAGAGTTATTGCGTATGCGAGTTGGCAGTTGAAGCCACATGAGAGAAACTATGCTACGCATGATCTAGAGCTGTTGGCTATTGTTTTTGCTTTAAAAATATGGAGGCACTATCTTTTAGGAGAGAAGTTTGAGTTATTCTCGAACCACAAACCGTTGAAATATCTTTTCTTTCAGAAAGATCTTAATCTAAGGCAGCAGCGATGGGTTGAGTTCTTGGCATCATACAATTTGGATATTCTGTATACTCCAAGGAAGGCGAACGTTGTGGCAGACGCTCTTAGCAGAAATGCGGTTCTTTCTCTTTTGGAAGTGGTTCCATCTCTTCTGGAAAGGATTTCGAGCAAGCAAGAATCTGATTTAATGTTGAAAAGAATTATCAGAAGAGTTAGGAAGGGGCAGTGTCCTAGCTTTGATATTGATGATCAAGGAACGCTAAGGATTAACGGAAGGATCTGTGTTCCATATGATAGAGATCTGCGTCAGGAAGTCTTATCGGAAAGTCATCACTCCAGATTGAATATCCATCCAGGAATCTCGAAGATGTACAGAGATATGAAGAGAGTTTTCTGGTGGCCGAAGATGGAGAAAGATGTAATCAGATTCGTTAATAGTTGTGTAATCTGCCAGCAAGTGAAAGGAGATCAGCAGAAGCAAGCCGGTTTGTTACAACAATTGGAGATCCCGACATGGAAATGGGAGATGATTGCGATGGACTTCATCGACGGATTGCCTAGAACTAAGAAAGGGAATGAAGGAATATGGGTAATTGTGGATCGTCTTACCAAGAGCGCCCATTTTATTCCAGTTAAAGCAACCCGAACTGCAGTTTCTTTGGCTGAAATTTTCTTGAAGGAGATTGTGAGATTGCATGGCGTTCCAGTCAGCATTGTAAGTGATCGAGATCCGATTTTCACCAGCAAATTCTGGGAGGCATTGCAATCAGCTTTAGGGACTAATTTGAGATTGAGCACAACATATCATCCACAAACTGATGGACAAACAGAAAGGCTTAACCGAATTCTAGAAGATATGCTGAGAGCATGTGTATTAGATTTTGGAGGATCGTGGGAGGATCATCTACATCTGGTGGAGTTTTCTTATAATAACTGTTACCAAGCAAGTATCAAGATAGCTCCTTATGAAGCATTGTATGGAAGGCCGTGTAGATCTCCAGCTTGTTGGATAGAGTCGAAGGATCGTATTGTGCTTGGACCAGATCTGATCCGGGAAGCATGTGCAAAAGTCGAGTTGATCAAGAAAAGAATGAGGGCTGCTCAGGATCGACAAAAGAAATATGCTGATAAAAGACGAAGACAATTGGAGTTCGAGATTGGTGATTTGGCCTTTGTCAAAGTTTCCCCTATTAAAGGAGCTGTAAGATTCGGGAAGACAGGGAATCTCGCTCCGAGATTCATTGGTCCGTTCCGAGTTCTCGAGAGGATTGGTGCTGTTGTATATAGGATTGAATTGCCAGTCCGGATGGCTGGAATTCACAATGTTTTCCATGTATCTCATCTACGGAAATATGTGCACGATCCATCTCTTATTATGGAGCCAGCTGTGCAGGAGGAATTGGAGGTTGAGCCGGACTTGTCTGTTGTCCGACATCCTGTTTAAATTGTTGATCAAGATGAGAGGCAACTCAGAAGCAAGATTTTGAAGCTTGTTAAAGTCAAGTGGAGTGATGATCCCAGAGATTGTACCTGGGAGACTTTGGACAGCTTTTGGAAGGCTTATCCGGATATGTGTCCGGGTAGCTAGTGGTGTTTGTATTGGATGTATGTTTGTTTGGATGTTTTGTTTGATGGTTACTTATGTATGGATGTTATGTATGTTTGAAGTGTTGAATAAAATGAAAATTTTTGGATTATCTTTTGTTTAAATTTCGGGGACGAAATTCTCTTAAGGGGGAAGGATTGTAATATCCCAGAATTTCACACCGAATTTTAAATATGATAATATATATATAATAAATTGATTTAAATTTATAAATTTGTAAATTTTTCAACAACTAATAAATGAATGGTAAATATAAATTTATTTCAATTAAAAACTAGTACATATATAAGGAATTGAATGTGTTAAGATTTTATTCATACCAAATTTGATTTTGAATTGGATTTTTAAAATTCAATTTGTGTTTGAATTGATATATTAAAAGATTTGAACTATGTTAATTTTTATTCTAAAATTATACTTGGAGTACTGAGTTATATTCTCATAATTTTAATTATGTTTCATAATTTTAATTATGTTATAACATTGGTTTTATATTCATTATTTAAAAAGGGAAATTGATTTTTCTAAGGATTTAAAATATAAACATATATAAGAAAATCAATTAAGTAAATATTTAAATTTCATTTTTTGCATGAAATTAACACATGTTAACATCTAAGCTTATTAATAAAACATGTGTTAGGAACTTAACCCTTAATTTGACAAGTGTCATAAAATTTAGATTTTCTTTTCTTTAAATTTTTTATAAAACAAATTTTTCATGGATACTCTCTCATTTTTACTAAAAAGAAAATTTTCATTTCTTCTCTCCAAAAATCTGAACCTTTTCAATCTTCACATCTTCAACAAAATTTCTGCAACAATCACAAAGTTTAGCATCAACTTATTCAAGATTTAAAGCACCAACATCAATTCATCTCTGTTTTTAGAAGCCTGCAGTTCACATAATTTGTTCCTGCAAATTTGAATCTTCATCAGAAGAAAAAAAGGTGAGTAAATCTTTAAATTAAAATCTTAAGTATATAAGTTGTATGTTGAATGTTAGTGATGAATGCCTGCATGTTAATTGATTTGTGAAATGATGTTTACAGTTTTAGTTATTTGACTGTGCATGTTAATGAAATTGTGATCCTCTGTTGTTTCAAGATCAAAGCAAATTATCTTAGCTAACTTTAAATTAAAATATGGTATGGTGATGTTGGATACATATCTTCAAATATATATATAAGTTAGAGTCAGTATGATTAAAAAAAACATATATACAGATGATACTGTAAACTGCAGAAAGCAAGCATATGAAGTAGAACAAAGAAAATCATAGCATGTAAATTATGTTAATTTTTGATGAATCAAATATATAGGTTTTATATATAATGCATGTTATGAATTTTCAAATTGAAATCAGAATTTATAACTTGAAATTGAATTTGAATTTTGAAGACTACTGTATTTGGGGCTTTTGTAAAATTCTCGAGCCTAGATTGATTTTAGCTTTTGAAATTTAAATTGAAGCATTGTTAGATGTTGTATAACACTAGAAAAATACAAATCGAATTTATTTTGCAACATAGAAATTGGAATTTGGGTTTGTAGGGTTTTGAGTACTGTTTTTGGGAGCTTTAGTATTTCGATCGCGAGATTTATAGAAGGGACCGAGCTTCATATGGTTTGAGGAGGAGTGACGTGTGGTTATTGTGCGCGCGTGGCCGGAGTTTGGTGCGGAATGGGGTGAGATAGTCGTGGTTGTTGGGTTTTCTCGTTGCGTCTGCAGTTTCGAATTTTGGTTCAAGCATTCCATTTTTCTTTGAGTTCGAGTTGTTGATTTCTGGGTTGAGATTCTGGAACAAGGGATGAAGTGTGGTTTGCGCTAGTGGCCAGCAGTGCTAATGGTGGCACGGTGGCACTGTGTAGGTGCACGTCGAGGCCGTGTATGTATGTGTCAGGGGAGAGTTTGTGTGCGAGGGAGAATCTCGAAGTCGCGCTCGAGTTAGGCTCGTGTTTGGGTCGGGTGATTGTCGTGTGTGCTCGGGTTGAGGGGTGAGTTGTTGCGTGGTTGGAGTGTTGGGTTCAGGGAAGTATGAAGAGAGGTAGGGGGAGATGGAGTTGGGTCTGGGTAGTGAATTAGGCCAGGCTTTTAAACTAATTGATGAAGTTAAATTTTAGTTTGTTTTCAAAACTTCAATTTTGTTTTAAGTTGGATTTAAACACTTTATACTTCACAACTATTGAAATGTAAAAATTCTATTTTAAAAGTAATCACATTTTATTGTTGAAGTTTTGAAATGGATTTATATTTTTAAATCTAACATTTTCAAAAGTAATTAGTTTTTTTTTTAAAATTGAATACTTAAATATGTAAGAGTTTTGAAGATAAATGAACATGGATTTGTTTTGAAGTTAAATTGATTTGAAATTTAAGTTACTTTAATTTATTAGTAATTAATGATGGAATTAATTAATTAATTAAGTTTGGTTAATTAATTGTTTAGATTTAATTAATTTCTTATGAATTATTTAATAGGTAATTATGGATTAAATCTAATAACAATTAATAGGTTATTGATTAATTTATTAATTAATTTAAGGTTAATTCATAAGTGATTAATAATTGATTAATTAACTGATTAATGATTAATAAATTGGTAATTAAGAAGTTAATTAATTGATTAAGAGTTAATTAATTAAGTAATTAAACATTAATTAATTTATTGATTAAGATTTAATTAATTAAATAATTAAGGTTAATTAATGAATAATTAATTATATAATTAAGAAATTAATTTGTAATTAATTAAGAATTAATTGAGGTAATTAAGGATTAATTAATGTTAATTAATTATAAATTAATGGTTAATTAATAACCCATTTAAGGAATGATTAATTTTTAATCAAGGTTTAATTAATAAATAATTGTAGTAATTGTTTGATAATTAAATAAAGATTATTAATTAATTAAGTAGTAATTAATTAATAATAAGATGATTAAGAGGTGATTAATTAATTAAATGATTTTGATTAATTAATTAATGTTTGGTTAAGCAAGATTAATTGATAAATTCTTAAGTAATTAATTTAATTTGAATTAATTAAATTAATTATGATATGAATTAAGTAGTGTTTGCTTGTGGATGATAGTTTGAATTGATATCTGAATATGGTTGATATCTGTTGAATGATAGTTGAGTGATATTCTGTTGTATATCTGTGATAGATATTGGTTATTATCTGTTGATAATGTTGTGATGGTGCTATGTTTAAAATCTGAATTGAATTGTTTAAAACTTTAAAACAACTTGGACCTTAAAGACACGCTTTGGATTTCGATGAGACCGGAATCGGGTTTCCATATTTGGATATCCGAAAACCACATCGATTTCAAATAACGTTAGGTCGTGACATCTCAGGAGAGGATCGAGATGGAGTTTTATATTGCAAGGGTTATTGTCGTTAACTCTGAGGGTGATTCCAAAATGAGTGTAACGAGATAATGCCTTCGGTTTCGTTCGAACCCGAAACGAACTTGTATGGATTGAATGCTTTCAGATCATCGTCAGGTGGACGATGGGCATTCTAAGAGATGAGTTCTTTATAAAGGTAATCGTAACCTCAAGCCGCATCAACCGGGAATGGCTAAAACAGGGGAGGTGCAGCAAGGCTTCGTGGGTAGCCCCCACTTGAGAGTGAGATTTTCCCCTGTCTAGAATTCCCTTATTATTTATTCGGTTGTGTGGGCAGTTGTTGGCCACAACTGCGGGGTTGTCTTGTTCGGAACTATCCAGTAAGGGATGGGTCCGGCCTTGTGTTGTAGGGGATCGGGAGTGATCCTCGGTACGGTGATCTAGGCCCCGTACTGTGACGGGCGGTACCCAGTAGCCCTGCCATTGATGGAAATCCATTTTCCCTACGAGACCCTACGGTTTTGATTGTATTACCCACTTTCGTGGCTAGTAGCTGGAATTTAATAGATGTAACAATTTCGGCTATTTTCTAGTTTACTTGAAAACCCTAGACCCTATTATAATATCACTGAATTTCCTATCAAATGTTTTAGTTGGCGTAAGGTAAGAACTTACCCATGTTTATATTGTGTGAAGTCTTACGTGATACCTTTTATTTCAAATGATTTTTAAAGTTAAACAACTTTAACTAATTTACTCACACCAGACCCATGTCTGACCCAGAGTTTATTTTGTTTTCCATAAACTCTTGGGTACTCAAATTTTTATGAGTAGCCAAGTGATTAGGTTGGATTAGCATATGTTTTGGAGGCTGGAGCTGGAGTCCAGACGTACTATCTATCTATATTCGCAGTAGTGGCATTTTGGGTGTTATCTTTTGAGTTGTTTGGGTTGTAAGAACTATTATGAATGGCTGATGTAATGGAGTAGTATTATTTTGTGAACTCTGATATGTAAATTATGTAAGGGATATATGTAATATTATATTTTGTTCATTTCCGCTGTGAGATTCTGATGATTGTTGTTTCTTTTCTTTCTATCTTTCTATTTCTATCTCTTTCTTTTCTTATTGATGATACATTTTTCTGTGGAATGAAAGACGGTTCGTCACAACTCCCCTTAGAAAGGTATCTAATTGTTGGAACAAAACAGGAAGGAAATCTTATACAGCCTAATTAAAAGACACAGCGAGGCATGTGATAATATATTAAGAGTGGTATATATATGACTAAGACATAGGGATGCAAGGTTATTCAAGAGACATATGGAAGTCTTTCTAGCTAATCTAGGTACTAGTAGTGTGAATTTGGGGCTGATGCGAGACATCACCTACGATAAGTAACTACGATGACTCGAGGTTATTCCCAATTCTGTAGGGTTAATCTGCCTAGTTGAATTGGCTATTAGTACCTATATATAGTCAGACTAATATAAGCCATCACCATGGGGTATGAGCCAAAAGTCAAAGGATTTGCTTCAGGGTTTGGAGGAATTAAGCGGTTGTTTTAGAACCCACATTTTCCCCTAAATGAAGTACTAAATGGTCGAGGTTTAGTTATTTAGGCATGGTAGGTAGTACCTCAAAATGGGCCCGCATTGGGATATGGTATTAAGTTGTTGTTTTAGGGTCCGCCTTATCATAAAGAAGTTCTAAGTGACTCGAAGAGATTTCTTTTGATGTCAGCTAGTGTTTTCCTTAGAGATTGGTATAAAATGATGGAGGCCTACTTCAATTGAGGACTTAAATGTTAGGGTTTTCCTATCTCCAACAAAGGCTATTAAGTGACTTGGGTACTATCTGACGCGTCGTTAGACATTTGTGACGATTGATTATGGGTTATGGGATTGGAATAGATAATATTAAGTGGTTGATGAGAGCCTGCCTCATTTCCTTATATGAAGTATTGAATGGTTTTAAAACACGTAAGACATATTCTTATTTTGACATATCCTCATCACAACAAAGATAAAGGAAGGAGTGGTGATGATGATAATGCTTGAAGAGGGCATAAGAAAAGCTTGCGGTTGTTATTATTATTTATTTATGATGTTTTTGTTATACCCGTGAAAGAATACTTTGGAACAAATGATGTAACTGTTATTGTTTAAGACTATGTTCAATATTAAGGCATTTTAATTTATCTTGAAATAAATGGGTACAATTTGTTATTATACCTTTTTCCTTCCATTGTGGGTTCTGAAAGGAAGGTTATAGCTCTATATTGTTATTCATTTTACTAACCAACAACCAGCTTTGGAATGAGGCTAAGTTTCGATGAGCCTGTTCAAGGTCAGAATTCAGGCCTGCCATGAGGCAGGTTGTTACATTTGGTATCAAAGCGTAGGTTACCAATCAATGAGAAAATTATACATGTGAGCAATGTATTTATTATTTTGAAAAGCTTTTTTTAAGAGATTTTATAAAATTCTTAATATAGACACATACACACTCTTATTTCTTTGAAATATGCACACACATTAGGCAACCCTTTTCTTTCAGCGTATAATATTATCTTAAGAAATTGAAATTAAAGATTTGACCTAAAGATGGTTGATGTGGCTGATAATAAATCTTCTTTTGAAACAGGGCTCACTAACAAATGAAGACCCTCTATTCGTGAGATGCTCGAATGGTTTAAATGGTACCTAAAGTAAGCTAAGCAAGTCCCTATTCCTTCAGCTACACTGGTAGCACCTGTTACCCTGCTTGCCATTACAGCACCAAGTCATATTAGCTTCCTTAGGATATGTAAGGAATTTGCTAATATGGGAGGAAAAACATATTCTAAAACTAAGGGGTATGTAGAAGCTAATGCATGGATTGATAATTGTGAGTGAATATTCAAAGAACTCGGTTGGGAATATCAGCTAAAGAGGAGGATAACGGCTCGGCCCCTTAAAGGGGAAGCTTTAGATTGGTGGAACTTAGTAGCTGTGGAAAATGCTTTTAGGATTTTCACATGAGATGAATTTGAAAATTATTTGAATTGAAGTATCAAGAGAATAAGTGAGTTTACAATTGGATAAATTCATATAGCTTAGACAAGAAGAATCCATGTTAAAGGAGCACATTGGTAAGTTTATGGAGTTTGCTATGTTATGAATGAGCTTGATAGTTACACCTATGAAAAAGGCCATAAAGTTAGTAAAGCGCTTAAACTACATTTTTAGAGTTTTGACTCAAGTTCCCACTAATGCTACATATGAAACATTGGTTGAGATGGGTTTGTCGCAGTCGGTGAATGCAGAAAAAACAGAAGGCAGAGAAGAATAAGGCCGGGCTTACTCAAATAAAAGGGTCCAAAAAGAAAGCTTTTATGCAAATAAGAAGTTAAAGAGGAAATTCAAGAAGGATGGTAAATTATGCATGAGATGCTAGAAAAAGGGTCATGAGGCTAAAGATTATAGGGTGAGTCTAGTGAAAGAAACTTTCAAAGTAAAGTGCTATAATTGCCTCGAAGACAAGCACCTCAAGGACCAATATCCTAATTTGGCAAAGGAAGGGTCAAGTGGACAAGCCTATGATACCGAGGTTGTCTCTACTTCGAGTTGACCACCTAGAGATCAGGGGTTTGACAACCTGCCTTTCCGAACTTAGGAAATCAATAATAATACATCCTTGTTATTCGTGTACTGCAAATCCGAGCACCGGAGAGGTGGACGGTCAAGGGTTATAAGAAGAAAAGAATGGAACATATCGTGCACGAATGGAATAACATATATTATTTCAACATATAATCTTTATAACTGAAATTTTTTAAACACATTTATCAGAGTTTAACTTGACATTAGCATGGACAATTATAAATATATGTCCTTACAAGTGCAGGATACTAAAATACATGAGTGTGGTGGAAATAGATAACAATTTTCAGAATAATCTTCTAACTCCATGCTCCCAGCTCTTCTAAAATGCTCCAAACAAAACCTGACTACTAAGCTGCCTAGAAAAATAGGGCACCCAAAGTTTAAGGGAAAGAAAAAAAACTTCGGTCAATCATGAAACTAGTGTGAGAAACTTAAAATACGAGTTCTTAAAAATGAAGGGTATCTCATATAACCATTCACACATAAACACAAAACGAGTTTTTACTTTATAATAATTAAAACATTTCTATGCGAAATCCAGTGATATTATTTTGAATAACATTCTTTTGAAATCCCTTTTCAAATAAACATATTCAAATAGCCGGCATAATAGGTTTACAACTAAAACCGAAGGCACTTATTGGTGATTTGGATTTCCACTGAATAGTGAGGTAAAGGACTACCTCTCGTATAGTGCATCTCTAGAGGAATGCATCGAGGCAACCCACATATGGTCCTTTATGAATTAAAATCGGCCAAACCGCGACTAGCAGCTGGTTTGGATAACACTAAATACGATATCATCCTGGCCGTTCCTGATCTATCCGAGAGCTGTCATACCATACACCACTTTTTTTTTCCCTACATCATAGCAGGTACAAAATAAATATATAAGGTGATATCAAACCATAATGGTAGCAAACGACTTAGTCCTAAAGCAACCCCTATTTCACAATTCCCTGGGTGTGAGGCTCGAGGTAACATTTACCTTTCTTAGAACGTTTTCGCTTAAAATGCCACATTGTCATTTCCAATAAAACACAATTGATTTCAACAAAAGTACAACCTCTAAGCTCCTCCATCTCAAAGAAGGCTCTTAAGTATAGGAGGAATTACCTCCTACACTACCAGCATATGTACATTTGTAGAGATCAATGAACTACAGTCTTAGAAATGCAATGTCAAACATGATCCATAAAAGTTGTCCAGGAATAGGACAACCGAAGGCACTCTCCTACCACATTTTGTCGGGCATACCCCTAGGATTAGTACCAAGTAATCCTTGCATACGAAGATCCTAAAATGAAAGGACAACTGCGATTTATTTATCTCAAGTGCTACTCTTAAATTATCAACAAGAAGTCCTTCTATTATGAAGATCCATGCCTTCAACTTCATTGTCTTCAACGTATCTTCACTTTTGAATTCATAAATTGGTTCAAAGTGGTTATCAGATAGGAATCGCCCAAATCCGGCCCTAATTTCTCCAAACCAATTACCAAAAAAAAAGATGTCAAGTGGGTGATAAATATTCCATTAATTTGTATTCTTTTATCTAAAATATCTTCTTAGAGATATATATCTTATAAAACCATTTCTTTTCAGTATATACGAGATCATTGAACCTCTCTTATCAAATCCTTTGGTTAATAAAAACCTTTTTAAACATTGGAATACTTCCAAATCATTTCATTCTTTACTTAGGAGGATATTTCCAAATCATTTATTTAAATCTTTAACAAAGATTTCTTATTTCTAACACATACCTTTTTAATAGGATGAAAGCATGTTTTTCAAAATGGTAAATCCAAATTAGATAGTATTCAAGTAAAACGGATCCAATGAAATTATACTAATTTGGATTAATATTACTTTTCTTATTCAACTTGTACTATTCATCGAATAATGGTGGAATTAACTTCTAAATTCATATGATTAGTACGAGTTCTGTGATATCTCGGAATTTTTTGCAATATCAATTTGATAATCTGTATTAAAATTTAAATTGATTTGATAATTTTCGTTAATAAATTTGAATTGATTTAATAATCTTCTTCTTAATAAATATTTAATCAGCAGATTTTATCTTTTAAAGCTAAATAAATTGTTATCTATTTATAAAGCAAATTTATATTTGTACATATATTGTAAATAGATACGCTTTGTTTTCAATTTATTAAATAAAGCATGTTTTCAAATTCTAATATTTTTGGTAATTTGGAAACTTGTTTTCATTTAATATAAAGCCTTTCAAAGCTATTTAAATAGAAAACTATATGTTTTTAAATTGTTAAAGAAATTGTTTAAAATGTTTCTAGCTTAAAATTAAATTTTATTTAATTAACAATAAGGTTTATTTTATTTTCTTTTCAAATATAGTTTGCTAAATTAAGTAATTTATTAATAAAGGGCCAATTTCTTTTATAAATTATTTAAAGCTAGTAAATGAGTTATTTTAAAACAATATTAATAATATAATGTTTCAAACAAATGGATTTTAATAAAAATAGTTTGTTATTTCAAATTGAATTTTAGAATTTGGCTTGAATTTGAATTTAAAGTTTTGAAACTCAAAGTATAGATATTTAAATTATTTTGGATTTTAAAATATTTGTATAAACTTTTATTTATGGATATAATTGTTTTATTTCTTTTTAAATTATCTATATATAAATATATACTTATTAACTAACTTAGTAACCATAATCTTATATTAACTTTAAAAAAAATTACTAATTAACTTAAAAGACAAGTGCAAATTGTTAAGCATATCTAATGACAAATGTTAAAATAGAGGACAAGTGGCATTTCAAAATTTAGCGTTTTATTTTATTTTTATTTATAAGTATTTCAGTCTTTATATAAACAAATCTTCTTTCATTCTTATTCTTTTCCTAAATCAAAATGTAAAGCAAATCTGAGAACAACTCTTCAAAACTAAATTTTGTAACCATCCTCAATCAGTAATCAAACATCTGAAAATCAAACTATTCTCAACAACAAAAATCTGTAATCAATCTTCTAAAAAACAAAAATCATATTCAAGCCTGTAACTCATTTTTAAAGCAAGACTGCAAATCATTTTCAAAAAAAAAAAGCAAAGCCAAGCCTGCATTATTTCAAATCTGGAAATCAAGCCAGCATGCATGTAGTTCTTTTTAAAAATAAGTTTTAAAGCTCCAGCAACTCAAATTTTCAGCAAGCAACTTAGTTTCTAAACAAAAGCAAAACTAGTTTTAATCCAGATCATTTCAGTAACTTCAAATTGGAGCTCTGTCTTCATTTTCCATGTCTGGTGAGTAACATCACAATTTAAATGGTTTAAGTATAATTATGTTGCATGTTTACCTCTGAAAACAAATATGTTTGTGAATTCATTTTTAAGTATATCTCTGTATATTTATATGGATGTATTGGTGTGCATATGTGATTGTGTGCTCTGTTCTTATTTTGTTTCCCAGGCTCAAGATTTCATTTCTAATTCCTTACCACCTGATCTAGTTATTGTTAGGACTTAATTTATAAACCAATGTTGTTTGATTTATCATAGGCTAAGATTTAAAAATTTAATCAGGTTAAATTAAAGCCTGAGTATCTCTGTAAAACCAAAACAACAGTGCATGCTCAATATAAATCAAAATTTAGTGAAATTTATAGATTCAGTATTATAAATTGAATACATAAGCCAAAACATGATTTTTAACACTAAAATCAAAAAATTTAGAAATGATAATTAGGTGCAGATTGGGAATGATCTGGAAAAGAAATTTTGGGATTTTTGGGTAATCTCTGCAACCTGGAAGGTCGAGACTTTGGGTAATGACGGAGGAGTGATCATAGTTGATAGGAAAAATAATGGATGGTGTTGCATTTCGTCGAGGAAGTTGCAGCAGTGGGTTTTCTTCTGGAACCCTAGTTTTAACTAGGTTAAGAAATTCGATCAACACGCCTTCTATAATTGATCGAATGCTACTAGGTTTTGTGAGATGGAAGGTTGGTCGTAGGTAAAGTCTTGGCCGGAGTAGCAGATTTTCTGGTGATCGGAGTTGTGTGGTCGAGGCGTTGCCAGGTTTGGGTGTAGTGGCTTCTTTTAGTTTACAGGTTGGGATTTGGCATCTCGAATTCGATTTCGAGAATTGGAGCACGATCTGATGTTCGTGGAGTGATGTTTGAGTGATTGTTGATGTGGGAAGACCACCGGAGGTGGCCGGAGATGATCAATGGCACCGTGCATGTGCACCGTGCACTGTGTTCAGGTGAAGTTGCTTTGGTTCTGATTTGTATTCGAGTTAATGGTGATTGGCTCGAAGTAAGTAGATGGTTTGCTCGAAGTAAAGTGGGTTTTGACTCGGAGTAATATAGGTTGGCTCGGGTAAAAATATTGTTATAGGATTTTTTAAAAGAAGCCTGTAGTGTTTTGTTTTAAATTTTAAACTGAATATTTAAAATGAAAGTAAAGTTTTAAACAAGTTTAAATCTAAGTTTGAATCTGATTCAAGTTTAAGTTTAAATCTTAGTTTTTTTTATAAAATAAAGTTTATAAATTTGAATTGTTTTAACTATTTTAAAAATGTTTAAGTAGTTTGAAATGAAGAAAAGTTTTTAAACTTAAAATGATTTAAACAATTTTGAATGTTTGAAGTGTAATTTAAATTGATTTGAATTTAAAAATGAATTTGGTTTTAAATTCTTTTAAACTTCTTTATCAAATGAGTATTTCTTTAACATGTGAAAATAAAGGTTTTTAAATTGTTTTAAACTTTGTTAAAGTTAATTTGTAATTCATTTTTTAAATCTTAAATTTAAAATGAAATTTGGAAATAAATTTGAAAGCCAATTTAAAGTAATTTGTTTTTAAAATGCTTTGATAATGATAATTTGATCATTAATAAGAATAATGTTTTTCTTAAAGTTAATTAGAATTTAATGATTTGTATTTCATTAAATTTTTAAGGAAATTAATGGATAATTTATTTATTTAATTAATTAATGACTTGGATTAATTAAATAAGTAATTAAAAGTTTAAATTAATTAATTAAGGGTTAAGTAAATTAATTAGGAATAATTAATTTGTAATTATGAATTATGAATTATATTTTAATTAATAATTAAGAATTAATTAAACAAGTAATTAAGGTTTAATTAAGTTGTAGTTAACACTTAATTAATTATATAATTAGTGGTTTATTAATGGATTATTAAAGATTTATTAGTTTTTAATTAATAATGATTAATGTAAGTTTAATTACTTGAGGAAAGTAATTAAAGAATTGTTATAGTTAATGAAGGTCATTAACTTAATATTATTTAATAATTAATTAACATGATTAATTTTTAATAATTAATTAGATTAATTAATTAAAGATAATCATTTGTGAAATTTTTTAAGTGTAATTACTTAATGGAAGTAATTAAGGAATTAATTACTAAATGTAATTAATTGAGTTTAATATGATTGGTTTAAATTAATAAATTATTTAAGTTTAATTACTTTAAACACGGGATGATTTGATAAATAATTACTTAATGTAATTAATGAAGTATAATTACTTAGTGAAGTAATAATGATAATTACTGGATGTAATTAGTGGAAGATGGTTTAATAGTGGAAGTAATTTGGATTAAATTACTTTGTAATTAATCAAGGGATTTATTAAGATAATTAATTAAGGAGTAGTTAATTTATTTAATGGAGTAATTAAGGGTAGTTAATTACTGAATGTGATTAATCAAGAGTGATTAATAAGTGCGGTTTAAATAAAGATTAATTACTTAATGTAATTAAATTAAATTGTATGATTAATTTAAATGTAATTAGGGATCATTAATTAATATAATTAAGGATGTAATTAAGGTTGATTTATTAAGATTATTTAATCAATAATAAGTGATTAAAGGTAATTAATTAATGTAATTAATTATAGTTGATTAATTAATGAAGTAATTAAAGGTTGATTACTGTATTTAGTTAAGAATAATTAATTTGTGAAATTAATTAAAGAATAATTACTTGAATTAATTAAAGGATAATTAATCAAGGGTGATTAATTAGTGTGAATAATTAGAGAATAATTAATTAATAGATTTGTAATTAATTAATGGTTAAGTAAGCAAGATTTATATTGATGTAAGTAATTAATTTAATTCACTTTAAATTAACTAGAGATGGAAGTAATTAATTTAATTTATTTTAAATAAATTATAGATGGTGTGATTATTAATCATTGCTTATGTATGGATGATATTGATTTGTTTTGAATGATTTGAAATCTCAGCTTTGAGATAAGTAATGCTATGTGATATGGATGCTTTGGTTGCATTGTGATGATAATATGAATTATCTTTTGGTGATGATAATATGGATAATCTGTTTGTGATGATAATATAGATTATCTATTGTGATATGTGAATTATCTATCTATGTGTATATAGATAATGAAATCGAATTGTTTTAAACTTTAAAACAACTTGGCCTTAAAAGATACATTTTGGATTTCGACGAGACAGGGATTGGGTTTCCAGATTTGGATATCCAAAAACCACATCGATCCAAATTAACGATAGGTCGTGAATCTCAAGTGAAGAGCGAAGACTCGAGGTGTAAGGACTATTCATCGTTAAAACTATGAGAGTGATTCCAATACGAGTTTAACAGTGTAGTACTTTTAGATTCAAGACGAAGATTCAGAGTGCAAGGGTTATCGTCGTTAACTCTGGGAGTGATTTCAAAATGAGTGTAACGAGATGATGCCTTCGGTTTCGTTTGAACCGGAACGAACTTGTATGGATTGAATGCTTTTAGAACGTCGTCAGGTGGATGATGAGCATTCTAAGAGATGTGTTCTCTAAAGGTAATCGTAGCCTCAAGCTTCATCAACCGAGAATGGCTAAAACAGGGGAGGTGCAGCAAGGCAAAGTGGGTCATGCACAAGTAGGACGAGATTTTCCCCTATCTAGAGGTCCCTTTTTATTCGGCTGTGTGGGCAGTTGGAATGCGCACCAACTGCGAGGTTGTCTTGTTCGGGACTGTCCAGTAAGGGATGGTTCCGGCCTTGTGTTGTAGGGGATTTAGGGTGGATCCTCGGTACGTTGATCTAGGCCACGCACTGTGACGGGCGGTACCCTAGTAGCCCTGCCATTGTATGGAACCCAAAATCCAATAAGCGCCCTCGGATTTGATCGTATTACCCACTTTTGTGGCCAGTCGCTGGAATTTAATCATGTAACAATTTCAGCTATTTCATATTTACTTGAAAACCCTAGACCTATTATAATATCGCCGAATTTCCTATCAAATGTTTCGGTTAGCGTAAGGTAAAAACTTTTCCATGTTTATGTGTGGGAAGTCTTACGTGATACCATTTTGTTTTCAAAGGTTTTTAAAAGTTAAGCAACCTTTACCTGTTACTCACACCAGACCCATGTCTGATCCAGAGTTTATCTTCTGTTTTTTTTAAACTCTTGGGTACTCAAATTTTTACGAGTAGCCAAGGGATTCAGGTTAGCTTTGACGAATTGTGGAGGAGTAATGGAGCAGGGGCTTCAGCGTTGTAGATATTTATAGTGTTCCGCTATGATTAGTACCTCTGTACTGTGTATTGAGTTGTATAACTAGACAGGTGTTTATAACTGTCTAGTATGTTATGTATAATCTGTGTAACTCTGATAGTTGTTCTATACTATGAAATACTTATGTTGTTAATATAATTTATTCGTTCCGTTGTGAGATTTTGATATCGTTTAGTTCTTTCTTCTCTATCTTTTTTCTATTCTATTCCTTTCGTTCTTATTAATGATGCGTCATTCTGTGGAATGAATGGCGGGTCGTCATAGTGGTATCAGAGCGCTAGGTTGAGTGAATACCTAGGCTTTGGAGTGATTTCTTCTTGAGAGAGCGTATTTGTATTTTTAATATATATATATATATATTTCTACCAATCTGTTGGGTTACCCGTTCAGGTTTTCCAATATAAGTTATAAAGGTAGATGTGGTAGTGGTGTGTATATCGCGATTACCATTGGTTGGAGTTTGTATATTTGAGGTTGGATGTGTGTCTGTCGAGACTGTAGACCTTATACCGTCTCAAGTGAGCTTTACAGTGGTGTAAAGATTTCATCAATCTCTGAAGGAAACCTGTTAAGGTTCGGAGTTCATCTTTGAAGTTGGATGAGTAGAGTTTGGATCTTTTGGTTGGCAGAAGTGAGTGATGGTATCTTAACAACCTCAGGAAGTAGTAGCTGCATGATGAGATGCAGTGATTATACATGTGTCCGAAGATGTTTCTTTGGAACGAGTTTAGGTAAGTGAGTCTGCTTCGGTGTTGTGGCTAAGTTCAGCAGAGTGTTTCTGTTTGGTTTGAGGTCTGAGTTTCTCGAAGAGCTTTGGACTAGGGAGTCTTTGACATCTAGGTCAGCGGTGCAGCTTGGAGTGTTCTGTGTGCTGGCAAGAGGTTTTCTGGCTGAGCAGTTTTTCTGGAGGTGGAGTTCAGAAGTAGCGGAGTGGATCCATTTCTTTGATGGATTGGCTAGATGAGTGTAAGCTGTTCTATTGGGTAAAGAGAGAATATTTTTTCTTTAGAATTAGGCTGGGTTGATCGCAAAAGTGACTTGCGATAGTTGAATTTTCTCTGGGGTTATCTTTTGCTTGGGATCGAGGCATCTCCAGGGAATGGAAGTTGTCATTTGTTTGCCTTAACATCTGGAGTTTGAGTTTCCTTATTGACTAGGATTCCAGGAGTAGTATCGGTGGTTCAGCTAGTTGAAGGATGGTTCCTAGAGATAGAGGTTGGTGAACCAACTCAGGTTTCGAAGGAATTTCTGAGTTTTTCTTTTATCGATCTGACGAACCATATTCCTAGGGTGTGTTGTTCAGTTTGTGCTCGTGTTCTTCATCGGCATTCTTACTCCATATCAGAGCTATGCAGCGGAAGCGGTTTGGGAGTGTTTCTCTTTGTCTTTTTTCGATAAGGAGAAGTAAGTTTAGTCTTATGTTGTTTGAGGAGTAGAGTTTGTTCTTGGTTTTGGTTGATCTTGGAAGATCATTGTGTTGGGTTGTTTCTGGTCTAGTTTGTTTCTAGAGGCATCAGCAAGGGTTGAGCAGATCAGGAAGGATGTTGGTAGCCCAGGATCGTCCGAATAATTTTGTGGATAAGAAACGGAGGAATTTGGATTCTGGAGTCGGAGATTTGGTTTTGGTTAAGTTTTCTCCGATCTAAATGAGCTATAAGTTTGGGTAAGACTGGAAAGCTAGCTCCGAGGTATTTTGGACCTTTTCTATGTTCTTGTGAGGATAAGTGTTTGATCTTCTGGATTGAATTTCCAGTTTGGATAATTGGGATTCGGTATGTTTCACGTATCTTTGAGGGAGTACGTGTATGGTCTATCTCTGGTTTTAGAACCAGCAGTTCAGAAGTTTGGTTGTCGAGTCAGACTCGTCTGTAGTCTGATATCCTGTTTAGTTTTGTAGAGCTAGATAAGTAGGAGCTCTGTAGCTTAGTAGTATTGATTGTTTGGATTCTGTAGAGCAAGTATTCCGGTATATATACTTGGGAAACTCGAGGAAACTCTATCCAGAATTTTGTCTGGATAGTTAGATTTGTCTGATTGGATGAATTGGTTGCTATGGTTGTTCGCATATGATTAATATATGCTTGTGTTTTAAAATGAAATTCTTTAATGAGATTATTAAATTACCTTTGTTTTAAATTTCAGGGATGAAATTCTTTTAAGGGGGGAGGATTGTGATATCCTGGAATTTTTGGCAATATCAATTTAATAATCTATATTAAAATTTAAATTGATATATAATTTTTGTTAATAAATTTGAATTAATTTAATAATCTTCTTCTTAATAAATATTTAATTAGTAGATTTTGTCTTTTAAAGCTAAATAAATTGTTATCTATTTATAAAGTATATATATTTGTATGTATATATATGTATATATAGAAATAGATAAGCTTTGTTTTAAATTTAATAATAAAGCATGTTTTCAAATTCTAATATTTTTGGTAATTTGGAAATTTGTTTTTATTTAATATAAAGCTTTTCAAAGCTATTTAAATAGATAACTATATGGTTTTAAATTGTTAAAGAAATTGTTTAAAATGTTTTTAGCTTAAATTTAAATTTTATTTAATTAACAATAAGGTTTATTTTGTTTTCTTTTTAAATATAGTTTGATAAAATAAGTTATTTATTAATAAAGAGCCAATTTCTTTTATAAATTATTTAAAGTTGATAAATGAGTTATTTTAAAATAATATTAGTAATGTAATGTTTTTAAAAAATGGATTTTAATAAAAATAGTTTGTTATTTCAAATTGAATTTTAGAATTTGGTTTGAATTTGAATTTAAAGTTTTGAAATTCAAAGTATAGATATATAAATTGTTTTGGATTTTAAAATATTTGTATGAACTTTTATTTATGGATATAATTGTTTTATTTCTTTTTAAATTATATATATATATATATATATATATAAGTATATACTTATTTACTAACTTAGTAACCATAATCTTATATTAACTTTTAAAAAAAATACTAATTAACTTAAAAGACAAGTGTAAATTGTTAAGCATATCTAATGACAAATGTTAAAATAGAGGACAAGTGACATTTCAAAATTTAGCTTTTTATTTTATTTTTATTTATAAGTATTTCAGTCTTTATATAGACAAATCTTCTTTCATTCATATTCTTTTTCTAAAGCCAAAATGCAAAGAAAATCTGAGAACAACTCTTCAAAACTAAATTTTGTAACCATCTTCAATCAGTAATCAAACATCTGAAACTCAAACTATTCTCAACAACAAAAATCTATAATCAATCTTCTAAAAACCAAAAATCAGATTCAAGCCTGTAACTCATTTTTAAAGCAAGTCTGCAAATCATTTTCAAAAAAAAAAAAGCAAAGCCAAGGCTACATTATTTCAAATCTGGAAATCAAGCCAGCATGCATGTAGTTCTTTTAAAAAATAAGTTTTAAAGCCCCAGCAGCTCAAGTTTTCAGCAAGCAACTCAGTTTCTAAACAAAAGAAAAACAAGTTTTAATCAAGATCATTTCAGCAACTTCAAATTGGAGCTCTGTCTTCATTTTCCATGTCTGGTGAGTAATATCACAATTTAAATGGTTTAAGTATAATTATGTTGCATGTTTACCTCTGAAAATAAATATGTTTGTGAATGCATTTTTAAGTATATCTTTGTATATTTATATGGATGTATTGGTGTGCATATGTGATTGTGTGCTCTGTTCTTATTTTGTTTCCCAGGCTCAAGATTTCATTTTTAATTCCTTACCACCTGATCTTGTTTTTGTTAGGACTTAATTTACAAACCAATGTTGTTTGATTTATCATAGACTAAGATTTAAAAATTTAATCAAGTTAAATTAAAGCCTGAGTATCTCTGTAAAACCAAAACATCAGTGCATGCTCAATATAAATCAAAATTTAAACTGTGAAATTTATAGATTCAGTATTACAAATTGAATACATAAACCAAAACATGATTTTAAACAATAAAATCAAGAGTTTTAGAAATGAGAATTAGATGCAGATTGGGAATGAACTGGAAATGAAATTTTGGGATTTTTGGGTGATCTGTACAACCTGGAAGGTCGAGACTTTGGGTAATGATGGAGGAGTGATCGTAGTTGATAGGAAAAATACTAGATGGTTTTGCATTTCATCGAGGAAGTTGCAGCAGTGGGTTTTCTTCTGGAACCCTAGTTTTAACTAGGCTAATAAATTCGATCAACGCGTCTTCTATAATTGATAGAGTGCTACTAGGTTTTGGGAGATGGAAGGTTGGTCGTAGGCGAAGTCTTGGCCAGAGTAGCAGATTTTCTGGTGATCGGAGTTGTGTGGTTGAGGCGTTGCCAGGTTTGGGTGCAGTGGATTCTTTTAGTTTCCAGGTTAGGATTTAGCATCTCGAATTCGATTTTGAGAATTGGAGCAGATCTGATGTTCGTGTAGTGATGTTTGAGTGATTGTTGATGTGGGAAGACCACCGGCGGTGGCCGGAGATGATCAACGGAACCGTGTATGTGCACGGTGCACTGTGTTCTGGTGAAGTTGCTTTGGTTCTGATTTGTATTCGAGTTAATTGTGATTGACTCGAAGTAAGTAGATGGTTTGCTCAAAGTAAAGTAGGTTTTGACTCGAAGTAATATAGGTTACTTGGGTTAAAATATTGTTACAGTTTTTTTTTAAATGAAGCTTGTAGTGTTTTGTTTTAAATTTTAAACTGAAGATTTAAAATGAAAGTAAAATTTTTAAACAAGTTTAAATCTAAGTTTGAATCTGATTCAAGTTTAAGTTTAAATCTCAGTTTTTCTTGTAAAATAAAGTTTATAAATTCGAATTGTTTTAACTATTTTAAAAATATTTAAGTAGTTTGAATTTTAAAAATGAAGTTTTAAAATGTAAGTAGAGTTTTAAAATCTAAAGATTAATCTGGATTCAAATTTAAATATGTATTTCAATTTTGAAATGAAGGAAAGTTTTTAAATTTAAAATGATTTAAACAATTTTGAATGTTTAAGTTGTAATTTAAATTGATTTGAATTTAAAAATGAATTTGGTTTTAAATTCTTTTAAACTTCTTTATTGAATGAGTATTTATTTAACATGTGAAATTATAGGTTTTTAAATTGTTTTTTGCTAAAGTTAATTTGTAATTCATTTTTTAAATCTTAAATCTAAAATGAAATTTGGAAATAAATTTAAAAGCATATTTAAAGTAATTATTTTTCAAAATCTTTGATAATTATAATTTAATCATTAATAAGAATAATGTTTTTCTTAAAGATAATTAGAATTTAATGATTCGTAATTCATTAAATTTTTAAGGAAATTAAATGGATAATTAATTTATTTAATTAATAAATGATTTGGATTAATTAAATAAGTAATTAAAAGTTTAAATTAATTAATTAAGGGTTATATTAACTAATTAGGAATAATTAATTTATAATTAAGAATTATTAATTATATTTTAATTAATAATTAATAATTAATTAAACAAGTAATTAAGGATTAATTAAGTTAAAGTTAGCACTTAATCAATTAAATAATTAGAGGTTAATTAATGGATTATTAAAGATTTATTAGTTTTTAATTAATAATGATTAATGTAAGTTTAATTACTTGAGGAAAGTAATTAAAGAATTGTTAATAGTTAATAAGGTCATTAAATTAAGATTATTTAATAATTAATTAACATGATTAATTCTTAATAATTAATTAGATTAATTAATTAAAGATAATGATTTGTAAAATTGTTTAAGTATTACTTAATGGAAGTAATTAAGGAATTAATTACTAAGTGTAATTAATTGAGTTTAATGTGATTGGTTTAAATTAATAAATTATTTAATTTTAATTAATTTAAATACTGGATGATGTGATAAATAATTACTTAATGTAATTAATGAAGTATAATTACTTAGTGAAGTAATCAATGATAATTACTAGATGTAATTAGTGGAAGTAATTTGGATTAAATTACTTTGTAATTAATCAAGGTATTAATTAAGATAATTAATTAAGGAGTAATTAATTTATTTAATGGAGTAATTAAGGGTAGTTAATTACTGAACGTGATTAATCAAGAGTGATTAATAAGTGTGGTTTAAATAAAGATTAATTACTTAATGTAATTAAATTAAATTATATGATTAAATTAAATGTAATTAAGGATCATTAATTAATATAATTAATGATGTAATTAAGGTTGATTTATTAAGATTAATTAATCAATAATAAGTGATTAAAGATAATTAATTAATGTAATTAATTAAGGATTAATGTAATTAATTATAGTTAATTAATTAATGAAGTAATTAAAGGTTAATTACTGTATTTAGTTAAGAATAATTAATTTGTGAAATTAATTAAAGAATAATTACTTGAATTAATTAAAGGATACTTAATCAAGGGTGATTAATTAGGGTGGATAATTAGAGAATAATTAATTAATTGATTTGTAATTAATTAATGGTTAAGTAAGCAAGATTTATATTGATGTAAGTAATTAATTTAATTCACTTTAAATTAATAAGAGATGGAAGTAATTAATTTAATTTATTTTAAATAAATTATAGATGTGTGATTATTAATCATTGCTTATGTGTGGATGATATTGATTTGCCTTGAATGATTTGAAATCCCAGCTTTGAGATAAGTAATGCTGTGTGATATGGATGCTTTGGTTGCATTGTGATGATACTATGAATTATCTGTTGGTGATGATAATATGGATAATCTGTTTGTGATGATAATATAGATTATCTATTATGATATATGAATTATCTATCTTTGTGTATATAGATAATGAAATTGAATTGTTTTAAACTTTAAAACAACTTGGCCTTAAAAGATACGTTTTGGATTTCGATGAGACCGGGATTGGGTTTCCAGATTTGGATATCCGAAAACCACATCGATCCAAATTAACGATAGGTCGTGAATCTCAAGTGAAGAGCGAAGACTCGAGGTGTAAGCACTATTCGTCGTTAAAACTCTAAGGGTGATTCCAATACGAGTTTAACAGGGTGGTACTTTCAGATTCGAGATGAAGATTCAGAGTGCAAGGGTTATCGTCGTTAACTCTGAGGGTGATTCCAAAATGAGTGTAACGAGATAATGCCTTCGGTTTCGGTCGAACCCGTAACGAACTTGTATGGATTGAATGCTTTCAGAACATCGTCAGGTAGACGATGAGCATTCTAATAGATGTGTTCTGTAAAGGTAATCGTAGCCTCAAGCCTCATCAACCGGTAATGGCTAAAATAGGGGAGGTGCAGCAAGGACAAGTGGGTCATGCCCAAGTAGGATGAGATTTTCCCCTTTCTAGATGTCCCTTTTTATTCGGATGTGTGGGCAGTTGGAATGCGCACCAACTGCGGGGTTATCTTGTTTGGGACTTTCCAGTAAGGGATGGTTCCGGCCTTGTGTTGCAGGGGATTTAGGGTGGATCCTCGGCACGTTGATCTAGGCCACGTACTGTGATGGGCGGTACCCCAACAACCCTGCCATTGTATGGAATCCAAATCCAATAAGCGCTCTTGGATTTGACTGTATTACCCACTTTTGTGGCTAGTAGCTGGAATTTAATCATGTAACAATTTCGGCTATTTCATATTTACTTGAAAACCCTAGACCTATTATAGTATCAACGGATTTCCTATCAAATGTTTTGGTTAGCGTAAGGTAAAAACTTTTCCATGTTTACGTGTGGAAAGTCTTACGTGATACCCTTTTGTTTTCAAAGGTTTTTAAAAGTTAAGCAACCTTAACCTATTACTCACACCAGACCCATGTCCGACCCTGTAATGACCCAGAAATTTCATTCCCGAAATTCCAGATAGTTAGTGAAAAAGAAGAAAGAGAAAGAAGGAAAGAAAACAAAAACAGAAACATCAACATCTCACATTTACAGCGGATAAAATATAATAGCAAATAATAATAACAGTTATACAAAGAAAACTGTATCTGTCAATTTATATTTATATACAACAGAGTTACAATATCCCACAAAAACTGGATTGTATAACAACTTGTCCAGATAACAACAATACCATAGAAGAATACGCGCATACGCTCCTGCCATCTAGCTCTCCTCCTGAGCTCCAGAGCGTCCTATCCTAAAAATCTATAATACTCGGTCTGACCTGAGCATTACATCAAAGTAACACCCGGGTCAAGCTGGAAACTAGCGTGAGTAAACCCATCTAACATGGAATACAAAAACATACAATTTATATAACCCAGGGTATCTGGTATCAATTTACAAATTCACAATTTGTTATAGACATCACTTATCACGCACATCAATTTCTAAGTACCAAAGCTTAGATTAAATGGTCCAACTCACTTAAATCATTTCATACCAGCCTATTGATACACATATCAAATCTGTACAGAATTTGAATATATTACAATCGAGGTGGTTTCGGGTATTAGTAAATACCCGACTCCGGTCTCTTCGAATCCCATGTCATCCTAACCCAAATTATTTAATTAAATACAATTCAACTTTAAATAGCATGTCACTTATGCACAACAATTTATCATTGACAGATAATCACATTATCATTTTCTACCCAACACCTCATATCACGAACCATTTCATATCAAGGGTATCAATCAATTCAGGGCATTAATCATCATCTAATCATTTATAAGCAAGATTGATTACTTCCAAAAATTAATTCAATTTATCTCTAATTAAATTAATTACTAATCTTAATTACTTAGATTGTCATTTACTTAATACTAATCAATTATAAACCAAATAAATCAATTACCCTTACTTATCTTTCTTAATTAATCACCCTTGACTAATTATTCTTTATTCACAATAAGTAATTATCTCTCAATTAATTACACGAAGTAATTATCCTTAACCATTTACGGTAATTGGTCTTTTCATTAATTAATTATTTACCTTAATTAACGATCCTTAATTAAAAATTCCATTAATCAGCCTTAATCAATCATAAACAGTAATTAACCATCCTGTAATTTATTTATCTTAATTAATTAGCCCCTTAATCAGTCATATTAATCCTTTAATTAATTTAATTAAGTAATTTAATCCTTAATTACTTCTTCTAAGTAATTAATATTTGATTATTTTCCCATATGTAATTTCCCTTGTATTAAGTTACAACTGATAATTTATCCATCAACCACTTTATCAATTTCATTAGGTAATCATCAATCACCAAATCCTTTGATTAATTACACCAAGTAATTAATCTTTAGTTACTTCTACTAAGTAATTATTCTTTAATTCCTTCTTTTTTATTATCGAAATCTTAATTACCTTTAAGATAAATGATCATCTATATTAATTACTTAATCATATTATTTAAAGACCTTCAACCATTAATTATCACTTTAATTATTTATAACGATTAAGTTTAAAATATCTTAAATTTTGACTTGATAAACTGAAATTAAATAAACTTATAATTTCTTAATTAACGGATTAGAAAAACATTTATAAAGGAAAAGAATTTATTTAAGATATGTTTAAAACCATTTCATTTAAAAATTTCCTTTTAAAATCTTTTTTAAAAATATTATTAAAACTTGCCTATTAACTACTTCGGGTTAAACCCGAACTTTACCCGAGACTGGCCTTGAGTTCCCCCCCTCTCTTCCTCCTTTATCTAAATTTGTATTACTCTAGTCAACATAAAAACTACTGTTATGCAACTCAACGAACACGCGTAATAACCAGAGCCTGATCCTCACTGTCTCGAGTACTATTTCGAGATAAACTCAACCCAACACCCAGGCACGATCAACAATGTCGTGCACGTGCACTGCTCAATCCTGCCGCCGCGACTTCCGATGAACTCCTCCACATGTCGACGTTCAACACCACAATCGACTCCGACCTTCGATCCATTGCCATGAAGTCGAAAACAAAATTGAACATCACAAGTTGACATTGGAAACTCAACATCGCCAGAAACCACCCTCGACTAGGCCATCCCTATCACCTGAAACTCCATCACTTCGTCCACACCTTCGTCCATGACCCAGACACGTTCCATCCATGTCCAGCCCAACTCGACACTCTATCGACGGCGAAAACACAAAAATACTGACCACGTCTCCTCTGGGTCCTTAAACCCTAGTTCTGACTACCATCGATGCCACGACCATCTTTCAACACTTCCACCATTTTTCTTTATGCGCTACTGACCCAAGATTCTCCATGCCAAATGGCCTGCCTCGAAATCTATCACAGTGTCAGAATTTGGTTTTTCAGCCGATTCCGTTCATCCCAAAATTCCTACTCCCATACACAACTAAAAATATCCAAACCACCACCTAAAATCATTATATTCAATAACAAATACACTCACGTAATCAAATGGTTAAATCATGACATTTGATTTATTATCATTTGTAAGTGGTTTACTATCGTTTGGGTTTTACTGCCTCCATGCTTCTTGAAAATTGGTAAATCTATTTTTATAACAAGCTATACTTGAATATGAACACATTCCCTTCAACATTACAGCTTAAAGATTTTCAAATAAATAGAACTTCAATTTTGAAAGCTTGACTAGAATGGGAAGAAAGAACAGGGGTAACAATATTTTTATATGTACAGGCATTTATACATTCCACATGCAGGCATATATGCATATTCAAACCGATATTTTCCTCTCTTCTTTAATACCATCATATTATACAGAAGATTATATTTTAAAATTGGAAAGAATTTACTCACCTGATTGCTTTTAAAAAAGCAGATTTTGAAATTTTTAAAAGACTGGAAACTGTTCTTGATATGTTCTTGATTTTAATTACTTGTTGTACTGAGATGATCTGCATTTTTTTTCTCTGATTTGAAACTGATCTGAAACTTGAATTTTCATCTGCTTCTAGATTTTGATTTGCTAAGCTTGATAACTTGAAGATGCTTCAAGTTTGAAAAACTGAAATTTACACCTGAATTTGATTTCATTCCCTTGATTCAATTTTTCAGTTTTAGTTTGAGAGAAAGAAAATATTTTGAATTGTATAAAGCCTAGTTAATTCTTTGATATTTGTTTTACATAAAATAAAAATAAAAATAAAAGTGCCACATGTTACATTGCATGCTAACTCAAGTTACAATTGTTAACTTATGTATTATAAGGCTTACAAATGTCTTAATAAAAATTTTAAATTATATTTACTCTTTATTTTTATATGTGTTTTTGTATCATACTTATATTTTATGTTTACATTTTACATTAATACCTTTTCTACTAACTTATATATAAATTCTTTTTAAAGAAAATAATATAGAACTACTTATATACAGAAAAAAAATCAAACATACATTATTTTATTTTATTTTATTTTTTCCAATTTACTTTAAGATATTTATCTTTGGATCTCAATTTCAAATTCAAATTAAATTTAAATAGACTCATATATATTTTTAAACAAACACACATAAATTTAGTTAATAATCATTATAATTTAAAATCTATTTACATCTATATTTAAAACAACACATTATTATTATTTGAAAATAACAACTTTACAAATTTTTAAATAAAAAAAAGAAGATTATTGCATTTTAAATTGTTTGAATTATATTGATACCTTTACTATTTTTCAATGTTCTTACACACACACACACACACACACACACACACTTAAGATTGTGGAATTTTGAATACATCTTTTATACATTAATTTACTATAAAAATTATTATTTTTCGGTATTTATATTTCAAAGTTTATTATAGATTCAAATTTATTTGTAGTTTCAGATATTAGAATTTTATTTGTTCAACAGAATATCCTGTTAATTATCCATTTATCAGATGCCCAAAAAATTCGGGTTATCACAGACCCGGAGTTTATCTTCTGTTTTTCTTAAACTCTTGGGTACTCAAATTTTTACGAGTAGCCAAGGGATTCAGGTTAGCTTTGATGAATTGTGGAGGAGCAATGGAGCAGGAGGCTTCAGCGTTGTAGATATTTATAGTGTTCCTCTATGATTGGAACCTCTGTATTGTGTATTGAGTTGTATAACTAGACAGGTGTTTATAACTGTCTAGTATGTGATGTATAATCTGTGTAACTCTGATAGTTGTTGTATACTATGTAATACTTATGTTGTTAATATAATTTATTTGTTCCGCTTTGAGATTCTGATGTTGTTTAGTTCTTTCTTCTCTATCTTTTCTCTTTTCTATCCCTTTCTTATTAATGATGCGTCATTCTGTGGAATGAATGGCGGGTCGTCACAAGTTCCCTCCTCGGAATTTAAAATAAAGTATAATAAGATTATCACTATTTAATCCAAGTTGTATTTAATTAATTTTAAAAATTAGATCATTTATACTTGTCTCAGTTTCGACAATTCGATCTCATCTATCCCTCGCCCAGGAAAGAGGCTTGGTGAGTCCGGGCACTAGTTGCTCCTGAAAATCTCCTTAGTTTAAGTACCTCACATCTAGATCTTATGAATAAAAATCCAGTCTACTTATTGGCTTTTAGGGCCAAGATTAAATTACTTGATTATAAGTGCTTTCTTCAAATCATTTATTTGAAAATTTTAAAATAAATTATAAAACCACCAAATCCTCTTTAGAAAACTTAATTACTTATTTGGAAACATTTATAAAATATTTAGGAAAGAATACATAAGTTTAAAGCCTTATTTCAAAAGTTGTTGCGAATAGTGTATTTAAAGCTTATTTGATCAAACCAACTTTTTGCCATTTAAAAATCCATTTTTAGAAATCAAATCTCTTTTAAACTACTTTTACAATTTATTCCATATTATTAAAGAATAAAAATATTTATTTAAAAAACTTATTGCATTGGTTTCTGAACTGCCAAAACATGACTATTTTGAAAACTTGATTTTAGCATATTTCAAAATCTACTAAATGAAATCTCAATCATTTTATTTTATTTGAAAACTACAATTATAAGAGTTTGGAAATTCTTATCATAAAGAACTCCAACTCTGAATCCTTTGTACAAATGGATTTAACTTTCCGTGGCGCGAAATCGCGAACTACCGTTAAGCGATGCGCCAACTCAAATTTCATTTTCTTGTCAAACTTTTCAAAATACTTTTAAATGTTTATAAAACATTTCATAATCATTTTTAACCATTTTGAAAATATTTAACAAGCTCATACACACTATTTCATTTAATAAAGGAAAGTGAATGCTTTTATGATATTCGACGTGTATTTAACGTGACTTGTTAACGCCACTAAACAACTATAGTAAACAACCAAACTTGATGGTCAAAGCATAGTAATCATGCACTGCAATCATATAACATCATTATATATATATATATTTTATAGAGTTTTCTCACCTTCATTGGATAGTAAACTTAGGAAAATGGACTAGAGCTTTGCTACGATCGAACCAAAATCTATAGAGTCAAACCGGGACCTTGGGAAAGCTCGGTCTAACTTAGAAGTAAGTGGAGTGCTCGACCAAAGCGATGGATGGTGGTGTCCGTGTGTTGTGAAGCAGGAATAAAGTGATTCGAGCTTGGTTTGAAGTTGATTGCTAATATATATATATATATATATATATATATATATATATATATATATATTAATTTGATTTATTTTTGCAATATTTTTCTTCATTGTTTCCTCATGGCAGGAAACCACTAAAAGCTTGAGAATGAGGAATAAGATGAAGTAGAATAGTGTGCAAAATTATGAAGAGAATGGTGGGTATTTATGGAAAAAAACTTCAAAAATAAATATCCAAATGTGTATTTACTCTTTTACCCCTTTCCCACACCCCTCATCTCCTATCAAGGTGCATGACTCCCTTCATGTCATCCTACCCATGTCGTCTTCTATATATGTGGTGATGATGGCGTGCAAGTGAGTTGATGTTTGCTTTTTAAGGTAGAAAATATCTGGGATATTTATATTTTTTACTATTAAATTCTAGTTTATATGGTAAGTATATTTTCACTTTTCCACATGTGTTATTTGCATATGTGTGTTAATGTATGCATGTGTATGTTAGATATGTGTTCAAGTGTTATAAACAACATTGTACAACTTCTATACGTTAAACTGTTATGAATTCTGATTTCGGTTGTCGATCATATTTCCATTTTTTAGTTAAGCTATATATGTTAATAAATAAAACTTGAGAATATATTGCTCATCATATTAAATGAATTAAATGATCTCACTTGAATTATAAAACCAGGTATATAGATATTAAACAAATGTCTACAAAATGTGCTATCGTATTGGTAAAACAATATCAATTTTCCTTATATTTTTAAATCAATCATATAAGTTCATAAAAATGTTATAAACAATTTAATAAAAGGAATTAATAGCATATTAAAACCACTATTTTGTTATTTAAACTTAACTTGAATTTCCAGAGAAATATATATAAGTGATGACATCTTTGCTAATGTCATAAATACATTTTAATTTCAAAAATAAAATAAATAATTTTATTTCATAATCTTATTTAAATAGACATATTAATGTATGTATTCAAACTCGTGCACTCAAATGCTGAGAACATCTCCTTTCTATTTAAAATCTATTTATAGATGAAAACTTGTATATAAAGCACGTGGTTTATTTATAAAACTATATTCGACAATTATATGTTAACACAAGTTTCTTATCATAATTTTAGGGTTTAGACCTTTATAGTTTATTATATAAAACCTTGTATTTGAATATTTTAAAATAAAATATCATTTATCAAAGTGATAAATTTGCGGATCATTACAAAGGAAAGGCAACATTAGAAGGTATAACACTTATTTTTAGGATTACCATTCGTACCTTATTTGATTCTGGAGCATCGCATTCCTTTATAGCTAGGAAAGTTGTTAACATCTTAAACCTTCAGACCCAACTTATCACAAGCCCAATAGTAGTATCTAATCCTATTGGAGTGTCAACACTCTCTCTTTAATTTACAAAGACCGAGTTAGGAACATATATGACATTGATTTCATATGTCATGCGTACGTTCTAAATTTTGACGGGTATGAACTTACCTTGGGTATGGATAGGTTAGTATACTTTGGTGCAATTATTCATTGCAATAAGAGAGTTGTATGATTAAAATGTTATAGACACCATGACCTAGAAGTTCTTTGTACACACTAAGGCTCAATTGAGTCAAGTTATTTATGCTCTTTAAGTTTACCTTTTGGTGAGCTATCGTCCATACCCATAATTTGTGAATTTTTGAATATCTTTAAGGAAGTCCCGGGTTTCCTACCTCATAGGGAGATCAGATTTAGAATCAAATTGGAGAAGGATGCATGACCAACCATTATGCCTTTAGGACACATGGTCCGTAAGAGTTGGACAAGCAGATCTTCGAGCTATTGTAAAATGGATTCATCCGACGAAGTACTTTGAAGTAGGGAGCCCCAGTTGTCTTTAACACTAATGCAAATTGTTCAGTTACTTTGCATTGATTATAGGGAGCTAAATAAGCTAACAAGAAAGAGTAGATATCCTCTACCTAAGATACATTACTTCTTTGACCAATTTGTTGGAGCCAAGGACTTTTCCTAAATATATTTTGCAACCGAATTCCATCATTTGAGGATTGCAGAAGAAGGCAAGTCAAAGACAACATTTTGCACACCAAATTGACTTTTTGCATGGGAAGTAAATCCTTTAAGGTCAATGAATGCCTCTATAGATTTTGTAGATTTGATGAGTATAGTATTTAGGGGGCAACTCAATAAATTCATTATCGTATTCGTGGATGATATCTTGGTATACTTCTAGAGAGAAAAGGAGCATATGGACCACCTAAGAGAGGTACAAGGAACTTTAAGAATGCACTAGCACAAGGCAGAATTTTCTAAATGCCACTTTTGGAAGAAGGAGGTTAGATTCCTTGGGCATACTGTTTTCAAGTAAGGTTGGCACTAGACCTCGCCAAAGTAGAGGTTGTTCAACAATGGAGAGTTCCTAAGAATGCATAAGAAGTTAAAAGTTTTCTAGGGTTGGCAAGCTACCATAGGAAGTTCACAAAGAACTTTATAAGAATATAAACCCCCTTAACCCACTTAACTTAGAAGAACCTAGTCTTTTATTGGGATAATAGCTGCACCGAGGCATTTAAGAAGCTTAAGGTTGACTAGTGCACAAGTTCCTGTAGGATCGATTTCACCCTAGAGGGGGGTGAATAGGGTGATGCTGTTAATTATAAATTTTTTTGTGGAAGCTTATAAAAGTATTTCAACACAAATATATAAAAATAATAGAAGCACAGATAATAGCAGAATAATAAATGCAGAAATAGAACGACGCAGAATTTACCCAGCTTCGGCAAAACCCTGCCTATGTGCTGCCCCCAAGGTTTCTACTAGAAATTAAGCAATCAGACGCTTCCACACGTAAACTCGTGACACCCGCTATCGACTAGCCTTAACTCTACACTAAAAACACTGCCACAACTTAGCCACTGAGTTGTGAATTCTCAAACTATGCCACGTAGTTTGTCCCCTAGTCACATGACTAGAAATTACACAAGTTTAAAAAATTATAATTTAAACACAATTTAAAAAAAAAATAAAACCCTAATTATAATTATGAGCCTTATATAATTATAAACCCAAAACCAATATAAAGGCTGGGCCAAAATTATTCTCTCTTTTTTCTTTTGTCGGCCCGTTCCTTCGCGTTTGTGATAATGGCGGCTCTCGTTCGTTCGTTCCTCTGAAATTAGGGTTTGGAAAATTGAAGTACGCTGGTTCTATCGATTCGATTAATGATTCTTTGATTTCTTTTCTCTCTGTCAATCTCCTTTGGTTACTTCAAATCGATGCTTTCTTGTTTGCACTCGGCTCGTTCAATTTTGATCGAGTTCGGAGTTGCTTCGGTATGTAATTTGTTACTTTTGCTTTACTGTTTTTGCTTCCTTGAACTCGATGGATTTGAAACTACCGTTGATGAATGGGATTTATAGAAGTCGAATTCCAATATTTGCATTTGTCTTATAGTTGTTTGATTTCGTCAACACTTTGCTCGACAATTCGATTTTCATTTGGATGCTTGAGATTGATTACTGACTTTTCAATTTACATGAATAACACGGTGTTGATTTTGAACTGTTCGTTTTTCTTGGTCGTCTCGGTTTCGATTCTGGTTTGTCGATCTTGATTTCATTTGTGACCACCACGATTTCGATTTCTGTTGACTTCGGTCACTTGAATTGATTATGTTGATTTTATGAAAATATTTTGGGTTTGGCACTGTCTTGATTTGAAACTGTCGTTCCATCATTTTTTGGACTCGTTTTCGATTGTGACTTCGGCATTACTTTGAACTGCAGTTTGAAATTTCCTCTGTCTTTGTTCGAATTGGATGTGTCATATTTAACTTGTACCTGCTGTTGCATGACTTTGGCATTTGACTTGAATTATAAAACTCCTACTATCTTTGGTCATAAATCTTGACATGGTGTTGCAGTTACATGAATTAAACTTGTTTATTATAGTTTGGTTTTTACCATGCTTCTGTTTAGTATTGGTGCACTTGATTTCTTCACCTCATTGTACATTTCCTTGAGTCAGATTCCTGTTCATTTGGGTCTGGTCTGTGTAGCATTAGTCGAGTCTGATTTCAAATGCACTTTAATATGCATATACACTTTTGACTTGGAGTTGAACTACAGTTGCATTCATTTTTCACTTGTGTATTGTCTGGTTCATATTGCATTGCTCTCTTTGGTAAACTTTTTATTCAAGTCTGCATATATGTGCATACATACATTTGTACGTGTGTATGCATATATTGTTGGATTTGTACTGAGCTTGAGTTGTTTTTGAATGTGGTCTTTGCATTATATATATGTTACTTGTTCATGTACATATGGGCAGTGATGTGAACTGATTGGTCATTCATTGTTGCTTGTCTGGTTGTCATGCACTCATATGTGTGCTGTATATTTGCTTTGGTTGGATGTAGTCTTGAGTTCTGGACTAGTGGTCTGGAGCTCGAGTTGCATTCATTAGTAGCTTATAATGCATGCATGAACTGATATGATGCAGTTTGACTATGTAGTTTCACTTTGTTGCCATTTACTTGGTGCAGTAATTTGCACTGTGCATTCATGTGCACTTTGTTCACTTTCTTTTGCTTCTCTTTGATCATGGCTGGTCTGGTGATGTATACACTGTGTATTTTTTGTCACAGTGATCATTTATGCAGTCGCTCATTGGAGCTGTACATATAGATGTTGTTGTAGTTTAGTTTGTTTACCATACTTCTTTTGATGTTTAATTTACTCCTTTGGTCATATGCACTGTTGCTTGTTTCATTGACGATGCTATGTGCTTGCCGCATTCCAACTTGAACTTCATCTTGATTTTTGGAATTGCACCTGTGTTGAATCCAGCTTGGAGCTCAGGTTTGACCTTGTGCTGATATTGTGACATTATTTTTATTGCACTTGAGTAGAACCCGGCGTTTTGGGTTTGACCTGTGCTCACCTATCCCCGTAATTTTATCAAGGGTATATATCATTGTGCACGGCCTTATGGCATGTACAGTGATACATTGTGCATGTTACAAGCTGTTCGTTTATGATGAGTTCAAATTTAAATGATGACGAACAACCCAAATAACTGAGGTAAATATTATTTTCAAAATTCACATTTTATTTTATACTACAAGAATATTTTATTTTCAATTTTACTGCATCAATGTATATTTTTGCAGATTGCTCAGATGCTAGATTCACATTGGAATGAAGTTGAAGATAAATACGAGTGTGAGAGATATGTAGTGAGGTGCAAATGTAAATGTGAATTGTGATGTAATAAAATTTGCACTGTAAATGAAATTGTATATATATAATGAGAGCTTGAAATTTGTACTATTCAAAAATTGTAATAAATATTTGTTTGAATAAAATATCCGTTTGAATTCAAATTCTGTGTTATTTATTTTATTCATCAAATATTTATTTAATCTATGAAAATAAAATAGCATATTAACAAATACATTTGAATGAATATATATATATATATATATATGTTTATTATCATCAAACAAAAAATCATATAATCGCATATTCAACAACCTCCCCCTTTTAATGATAACAAACATACATTTAAGATTTTTAATTTGTTAATTGTATTTGAACATTCAATTTGCTCCCCCTATTTGAATGCTTCCTCTCTACACAAAGCTCACCCTTCATATATGCATACAATTAAAAATATGCAAATGAGTCTAGATGCAAATAGAAAATATTTGACCTTTATTTGTCAATATCTTAACTTTTGTCTCTCCCTTTTGTTATCAGCAAAAGAGTAATAGTGTTCGAAAAATGGAGATAAAGTATAGATATTAATACAACATTAAAACTCAATCGAATATAAATATTAAATTTTGATAAATAACCAAAAAAAAATCATAAACACTCTATTAGGTGCATATTCCACTTTTAGAATGATGGGAATGATATCATCATATAAAACCATACAGTTGTGTCTATTTGTGGTATATTTATATCAAGAATTTGAATATCTACCAACCATGCATAACCGTTAGGACTTTTAAATGAGATTAGTAGTATTCTAATTTTATTTTAAAAAAATTAAATTCAAGCATCTTCTAACCATGCATAACCATGAGGACTTTTAAATGGGATAGAATCAACTTGTTTATTTAAAAAAAATATGCGTTCCATACATGCATGACCGTGAGGACTTTTAAATGAGCATGGAAGCACATAACAAATTCCAAGTAATTCACCCATGCATAACCGTGAGGACTTTTAAATGAGAGTGAATATTTTGGATTTTATTTTATTATTATTTTTTATTTATTTATTTTATTAAAAAATATAAAATGAAAAATGAATGATTCCTGTTTAAAGTACCACATATCGACAAACTATATGAATTTTGATGAGTGATGGTCGTTAGAAATATGATAGAAATAGAGATGGTCATCGAATATCTACCAACAAAAAAATTTATTACTCTTGTTTAAATTTCTAAAGAAATTTACTAATTATGCCGTCTCGAATCATAATATTTGATGAATATCAACACCCATCATTTTCTCAATCGCTATTTATCTTTTTGATAATTAGCAGGGAGTCAGATTAGTCAATGTTATAATTTAAAAATTAAATTCAAAAACAATTATAAAATCAATTTTTCTAAAAATGACCAATCTGAAAACAAGGTCAAAAATGATTTTCTAGATGAGGTTTTATGAGAAAAATTTCTGCTATTTGAAAATTATTTGAAATGAAAAATATGCAGATATTTTCTTTGAAAAACGATGCAGTTACTAAATGTATCAACAAAAATCATGTTCTACTAGTAATTTTTCTATCAACTAGATTACCAATGTAATCTGCATTTGAATTTCTCTTTCACACAAAATTATCATTAATTGAATTTGATAGACCAGACCATAGAGTCAGCCGTAAAATAACCAAATGTATTATCATCAACCAATAAAACACTATTATTAATCCAAAGTAATGTATATGAAGTAATTCAAAGACTCTAGAGATTTTTATAGTATTCTTCGCATAAGAATATAATTAGCCAACAATTTTGAATAAGTCAAAATCAAAATCATCATTTATTTCATCATCACATTATTGGCTGATTTAATTCTGAATACGGTGCAGATTATCACATTATATATCGTTCAAAACAAATATACCATTACCTGTTTTACCTTTATAATTTTTTTTTTCGTTGTTGCCCATTATGATTCTGTCACCTTTGTACTAGGCTAAGGAACTTTGCTTTGACGCTCGTTGTGTCCTTGGAACAGCCAGAATCCATGTAACACTATTGTTGTTCCTTAGCCCACCACCACACCTACACGATGAAAGATTTTTGTGACCTATTTGTTTTTATAGGTCCATGATTGTTAGTGGCAGAATATTTTGAAAAATAATTTCATGGAGACCCATGACTATTTATATATGTTCCTTTTGGCACCCAGATTTGTTTAACCGTGATAGATTTTATATTTGTGCCTTTTGGAACCCAAGTTGGAATGGTTTTGACGTGTTTGGGTCTATGCCAACAATTATATTGACTGTGCCCAAATTTTCTACAAATTGTGCACATTGAATCGACTTGATTAATTTCATTTCTAACATTTTTAGATTGATAATATCCAAGTCCTTGTCTAAATGTATTAACAATTTGTTTTCCTAATAGCATATTAATGATTTTTCACTTTTTGAAAATTTATCTAAAGTTGTTGACAGTTTTTGGACTTGTGTCTTGAGAGATCCATTTTAGTTCAATAATTGTGTACACTTTTTAATAGAGTTCTCTCTCGTAGTATTTTCACTCTCCTTCAAAATCAGAATTTTAGTTTCAAGTGATTTTATATTAATTTCTAATTTTTTAACCTCTTCTTCGAATGTTGGACACTTATCACACTTAGGGATCCTACTTTGATAGGTTTTAACTAATTATTTAAGTTGTTCATTTACTTCTATCAACCTATCTCTTTGTGATTCAATTTTAGCATACTTTTCCCTAAGTTGTTCAAAACGGCCATTAACTTCGTGGAAATATATAAGTAATTCTGAGTGAGTGGGTTTTGATACCTCGCTTGGCTCATCATCGTCGCTATCAGTTATATTTCCTTGAAGGCACATATATGCTTTCTCACTTTCACTGCTAGTACTTTAATTATCTTCATCACTTGTATTCCGTGTGGCTGCAAAATTTCTCCTTTTTGATTTCTTTTCAAAGTCGCTCGATTTTGAGGACAATTAGGCTTGATGTGTCCGGGTTGGTTGCACTTATGACAGGTGATTTTTCGCTGTTCTGTGTTATCTAAAACTTTGATTATTTTACTTTTTAATTTTTGATTTAGAGCTGGATTTCCGTATTTGTGGTTCCACCTTTTTAATTTCTTTATTACCATTTCCAACTCTGCTGCTCCATCATCATCGTCATCATCATCACTTTCAGTTGTTCCTTTGAGAGCCATTGATTTCTTTCGAGTATCTCCTCCTTCACGCTCTTCCTTGAATTTCATTTCTAGCTCATAAGTGGTGCGATTTTCGATGAGTTCTTCAACTTTCATTTGTTTTAAATCTTTCGATTCTTGAATGGTAGTCACTTTTTCTTCAAATCTTCGTGGAAGGACTCTGAGGACTTTTAGGATTATCTCAAACTCTGTGTATCATTTTTCGAGAGCTTTTGGTTTGTATACGATATTGGAAAGTCATCCGTACATTTCTTTGACATTTTCTTCCTTCACCATTGTGAAATTCTCGTATTCGCTACTCAGCATAGCAAGACGAGATTCTTTTGACTTAAGATGTTCCTTCATGAGTCACTTCGAGTGTATGACATATTTCCTGTGCAGTTAGACAATGCGAGACACGATTAAATTCAACCTAATCTATTGAACAAATAATCGAATTCACAGTTTTTGCATTAGTAGTCTATAACTTATTTTCTAGATCTGTCCATTGATCCTTTGGTTTATTTATTTTCTGATTATTTACAATTATAGTTAGTGCTCAATACCCTATCCCAACAATATCCCAAGAGTCAATGGTTTTCAGAAAAATTTCCATCCTATTTTTCCAGTAAGCATATTCACCATTGAATATTGGTGGTCTAACTATGGATTGACCCTCAGCAAAAGCAGTATTAAAAGAAGCCATTTTAAAAATTCAAATTTTTAAAAACAAAAATTGGTTTTGAAAAAATCAAATTTTTTTAAAAAAATTGACTTCTATTCCTAGTTATTATACCACTTGTAAGATCGATTTCACCCTAGAGGGGGGATGAATAGGGTGATGTTGTTAATTATAAAAATAATTGCGGAACCTTATAAAATTATTTTAACACAGATATATCAAAATAATAGCAGCTCAGATAATAGCAGAATAATAATTGCAGAAATAGAACGAAATAAAATTTACCCAGCTTCGGCAAAACTTTGCCTATTTGCTGCTCCCAAGGTTTCTACTAGAAATTAAACAGTCAGACGCTTATACACGTAAACTCGCGACACCCGCTATCGACTAGCCTTAACTCTATGCTCAAAACCCTGCCACAACTCAGCCACTAAGTTGCGAATTCTCAAACTACGCCACGTAGTTTGTCCCCTAGTCACACGACTAGAAATTAAACAAGTTTAAACAAAATACAATTTAAACACAATTTAAAAACAAAAAAAGCCCAAATTATAATTATGAGCCTTATATAATTATAAACCCAAAACAAATATAAAGGCTGGCCCAAAATTATTCTTTCTCTTTTTTCTTTTATCGGCCCGTTCCTTTGCGTTTGTGAATATGGCGACTCTCGTTCGTTCCTCTAAAATTAGGGTTTGGAAAATTGAAGCGCCCCGGTTTCTATTGATTCGATTAATGATGCTTCGATTTCTTTTCTCTCTGTCAATCTCCTTCGGTTACTTCAAATCGATGGTTTCTTCTTTGCATTCGGCTCGTTCAATTTTGATCGAGTTCGGAGTTGCTTCGGTATGTAATTTGTTACTTTTGCTTTACTGTTTTTTCTTCCTTGAACTCGATGGATTTGAAACTGCCGATGATGAATGGGATTTATAAAAGTCGGATTCCTATATTTGCATTCGTCTGATAGTTGTTTGATTTCGTCAATACTATGCTAGGCCATTCGACCTTCATTTGGATGCTTGAGATTGATTACTGACTTTTTCAATTTACTTGAATAAAACGGTCTTGATTTTGAACTGTTCGTTTTTCTTGGTCGTCTCGGTTTCGAATCTGGTTTAATGATGTTGATTTCGTTTGTGACCACCGTGATTTCGATTTCTATTGACTTCGGTCACTTGAATTGATTATGTTGATTTTATGAAAATATTTTGGGTTTGGCACTGTCTTGATTTGAAACTGCTGTTCCATGATTTTTTAGACTCGTTTTCGATTGTGACATCAGCATTACTTTGAACTGCAGTTTGAAATTTCCTCTGTCTTTGTTCGAACTAGCTGTGTCATATTTAACTTGTACCTGTTGTTGCATGACTTCGGCATTTGACTTGAATTGTAAAACTCCTACTATCTTTGGTCATACATCTTGACATTGTGTTGCAGTTACTTGAATTAAACTTGTTTATTACAGTTTTGTTTTTACCATGCTTCTGTTTAGTATTGGTGCACTTGATTTCTTCACCTCATTGTATATTTCTGTGATAACCCGAATATTTGGTCATCTGTAATTGATAAATAAATGGGTTAATTAATGAAATACTGACTTATAGAATGAAAACAAGTAAATCTGATAATAAATAGTTATATCTGGATAAATATTTATCTAACAATAACCTGGTATGATTATTTAAATTGGCAAAATTTATCTTTTTAAAATCAAACAAAATAAATATTAGTAAGTTAAAATTTTGATAAGCCTAAGTTTAAATAGAATTTAATAAAAGATTTAAATTATTCTTTTTGTGTAGATATTTCGTAGCAAATTAAAAATCTATATAAACATAACATATTAATATGTATGCTTGCATTAATATGAAAATAGATACAAACATTTATAACATTTATATGAAGTTTATGAAACTTGTTTATTTATAAACATTTAGAAACATATTATATAAATCTAAGAAAATTAATTAAGACAAGGGAATAATTTAAATATAGTTTTTCTTACATTTGTGTAATGAAAATAGCATGCAATTTACACTTGTAGCTTAAGTACCCATCAGGTTAACAAGTGGCATTTTATTCTTCTTTTACTTTAAACAATTCACAAACAAACTTATATAAAACTGAATGTTTCTCCTCTTTAAATTTCTTTTTTTGTTCTCAAATCAAAAAGCAAAGAAAACAAGTATGTAAATAATACTCCTCAAAACCTTTTCAAAACCAGAAACAAGATCTGCAATTAACATTTTTCTCAAAACCTGGAAATAAAAAAAAAAATCTGCAAAACCAATTCAACATGGAAATCAACAGCCTGTAATCATTTCTAGAGTTCAAGTAATTAAATCTGAAGCAAAACAACCTCTGTCCAAGATTTTATAACCTGAAGCTAATCAAATAAGAGCTATAGCAAAGAGTATCTCAACATCAACTCATTTGCAATCAAACAATATATTTTGAAGTGGTTCAAGCAAGGCTGCTCTGTAATCTTCAAACACAGGTGAGTAAATAATCCTACATTTGATTAGAAACTGTTACATGACATAGGAAAATGAAGTAATGATGGGTTAATGGCTAGCATGTATAGAAGTTTGTCTTGCATGTTAATAAAAATCCGAAAAATTTCAGTGCATGCCTGAATATATATGTAGCTACCTCTGTTTTAGTTTTACAGACCATAACTCACTAAGAATCCAATCACTCTGCATAAAAACACTCCTTGTAAATTCAAATGGTGAGTAACACTTTCATTTAAAACTAATTTAAGTAAATATAGTTGTTGATTGATTCCTAAGATAATGATGATCTGTGTGTGGATGAAGATGATGAGATTTTAATATATATGCATGAGTTTTCTGAATGAATGCTTGCTGTTGAAAAAAATTATGTTTGGTCTATTCTAGAATTCCAGTTTTAAACCCTGATCATCTCATGATTTAAATCTTGTTAAGGATTTAGATTTCAAACAATATATGGTTAAGAAATATAAGTTATGGTTTTAATATAAAAAAAAAGAAAAAAAAACTGGAATGTCTCTGAAAACACAAAGATATAACAGAACAAACATTTGAAAGTAAGAATTTAAGTTTCCAGATTCTTTGATTTAAGATTATCAAAAGGTTACATTATCAAAGTCATGAATTTTAAAATTAAAACTAGAATTTATAGTTTGAAAAAGATTGAGTATTTCTGGTTTAACCAGAAATTCTATTTTGGGTTAGAACTGTCAATATAGGGGTTTGAATTGGCCAGAATTTGTTTCTGGTGATAGAGTGATTATCGAAGATACGGGGAAAATTACTGGAAATTGGATTAATGAAATTAGACAGTTGTGATTTAGGGTCAAAAATTTTAAACCTAGTTTTGAGCTCGTCAGAAAATTTGATTGCCGTGAACTCTAGAAGCGATCGAGCTTTACCAAATTTGAATTGGTGATTGATGAAGTAGGGATGAAGTAGTGGCCGGAGGGGTAGCTCCTCTGGTGATAGAATTTTGGAGATTGAAGCGAATTTGCAGTTCGACATTGTTTCCAGTTTTCGAGCTTGAAGCTCGATTTTGATTTCTTGTTTCTGCAGTTGGTTTGAAGGACGAATTGGTGTTTGGTGTTGATCGTTGACTTGTTAGGGGGTCGCGAGGGGTCGGAGATGATTGCTCCGGTGGTGCAGGTGCACGATGACAATGGCGTGTTAGCTGTTTTGGGGAAAGAAGGGTAGCTTGTGTTTGTATCAGGTAAGTTTTCGTGTGACTCGAAGAACTAGGGCATGGGACTCGAAGTATATGTTGGGTGGTTGCAGTTTTTAGTAGCCTCGGGTTTATCTAGGGTAAATATTGATTTAACTCGAAGTAGATAAGCCTTGGACTCGAAGTTAATTTAGAGAGGCTCGGGTAATTATGTTTACAGGTTAAAACAGCAAACAGAAACCTGTTCTGTCTAAAAGTTTAAGAGTAAAGTTTTAAACTGTAAACAAAATTTTAAACTAAGTTTAAATCTGAATTTAAATCTGAGTTCAAAGTATTTTGAATTTGAGATTTGGAATAAATTAAGTTTTAAAAATTTAAATCTGGTTTTGGACAACTTTAAGTGTATAAGCATATGTGGCTTTGAATTTGAAATGCAATTTTTAAATTAGAAATTTAAAATGAGTCTAAATCTGGGTTTTTAAATCTGGAATTAAATATAAATTTCAGTTTTTTTAAAATAAAGGTTTAAATTTAAATATGCCTTAAAATGATTAAATGATTTGTATTTAAATTGAAGATGTAGATTGTAAGAAAAGTTTTAAGGGGTTAAGTTAAATCTAGAATGAGTTTAAAAGTGTATTTCAGTTTTGAAATTTAAAAAGTTTTTTTTAAAAATTGATTTGAATTTAAATTTAATTTAAATTTAAATTCTTTTAAACTTATTGATAAAGTGGATGGTTCTTTTAACATATGAGATAAAGGTTTGGAATTGTTGTAAAACCTTGTTTGAGTTAAAATTTGTATTCATTTTAAAATCTTAAATTTTAAAATGAAGTTTAATGGAATTTAAAGTAAATTTAAAAACAATTTGTTTTAGAATGCTTAATTAAGTAAGTAATGTTTATCTAAAAGATAAATGGTATTTGATAATTAGATTCATTAAATTATTAAATTAATTTAAATGGAATATTAATTATTTAATTAATGAATAATGTGGATGTTTAATTTAATAATTAATAATTTTTACGTTAATTAATCAAGACTTGAGATTGATTAATTAAGGTTATTTAATCTAAAATTAAGGATGGTTAATTAAATTTGAATTAATGATTAAGATTTATTAATCAAATGATTAATGATTAATTAAGTTTATAATTAACACTTAATTAATTTATAATTGGAGATTAATTAATTGATAATTAAATATTAATTAATTGGTAATTAATAATTAATATAAGTTAATTCCTTAATTAATAATTGAGGAATGTTAATGAAGGTCGTTAACTTAAGCTTATTTAAACAGTTAATTAATGTGATTAATATTGGCAATTAATTAGATTAATTAATAATAATCATTTGTTTAAGTTTAATTACTTTATGGAAATAACTATGAATTAATTACTTAATGTAATTAATTTGGCTAATGTGATTTGTTTAGATTAATTAATTAAGTTTAATTAATTTTAAAACACTTGATGGATGGATAAATAATTACTTAATGTAATTAATGGAATTGTAATTACTTAGGGAAGTAATTAATTGATATTTACTGGATGTAATTAAAGATGTTTTAATAATGGAAGTAATTTGGGATTAATTACTTTGTAATTAATCAAGGGATTAATTAGGGAATAAATTAAGGGTTAATTTATTCAATGAAGTAATTAAGAGTAGTTAAATTCTGGATGTTATTAATCAAGGGTGATTAATAATTATGGTTAATAATTAATTAACGAAGTAATTAAAGGTTAACTACTGTATTTGGTTAAGGATAAATTAATTTGCGAAATTAAATAAGGGGTAAATAGAATGATATGGGAAGCCTTTGGTTAATTGTTGTCCCTAATATGTGGTTCGTGATGCTATGTGATAAGATATGTTTGATTTAAACTGAGAAGATGTGGATATCTATTGATGATGAATTATGTGACATCCTGTATTTAAAGTTGAATTGTATTTCACTTGAATAATGTAAGTTAAGATGACATTGAATTAGAAGAGACCGGAGTCGGGTATTAGTTAATACCTGAAACCACTTCGATTCTTTATAAATTGATATGTGAAATCGTTGGCTGATATGGAATGACTTAAGGGAATTAAACCATTTAATCTAAGTGCTGGTATTTAGATATTGATGTGTGGAATAATTAATGTCTATAACAACTTGTGAAGTTGTAAATTGTTATAAGTTACCCCGGGTTTATATAAGTAGTATGCTTTTGTATTCTGTGTTAGATGGGTTTACTCACGCTGGTTTCCAGCCTGACCCGGGTGTTACTTTGATGTAATGCTCGGGTCAGACCAAGTGTTACAGATTTTCAGGTAAGGACGTTCTGGAGCTCAGGAAGCAAGCTGGAGGGCAGGGTCGTATGGAGAGATTACTATATGATATTGTATATGTCCGAGACATCTTAAATTGTATTTGTCTAATATTGTGAAAAATTGATATAACTCTGATATATCGATGGAAGTTGATAGTTACAGTTTCTCTTGTATAACTATTATTATTATGTGATACTATATTTGATCCGCTGCGAATGTGAGGTTTCTGTGACTTGTTTTTGTCTTCTTCTTCTTTCTCTTTCTTCTTTTCTCTAACTATTTGGAATTTTCGGGATCGAAAATTCCGGGTCGTTACATTTGGTATCAGAGCTGAAGGTTAAGCGAGAACCTTGGCTCTGTTGGAATTACTCATTAAGGATAGGGTAAGTGGTACCCTAGGATGAGTTGAGTGTATATAAATATGAGAGAGCGTACTTGTTATTTTCTTATATAAAGGTTTTTAAATGATTTCAAAAATAAATGAATCTTATATAAGAAATAGATTATCTATTATATTAAGGAAATTGGATGTAGTATTAATTAAATTAAAAGTAATAGTAAGAGTTAATGGTAATAGAATTACAACCAAATTGAAATTAAATTAAAGACAAGTTTGAAATGGATTCAAACTAAAATAGAAATCTTGAATTGGAAAAGTATTTCAAAATAAGATGAAATTAAGATTTAACTTGGGAAGTTAAATGGTTGATTTGAATTAGGGGGTTTGAGTGATCTCAAATGGGGTTTGAGATTTGGAAATTGGAAATTGATGGATGTTTAAAAATAAATTGGATGATATAATCCTATTGTTATTAATAATCTTTAAATTGTGAATTGAATTTGTTTAAATGAATGAGAAATGGAGTATGGTAATCCATTGTTGGGATAAAAAGGTAAATTGATTTAAAGGAATTAAATCAACAATTGAAGTATTAACTCGAATTTATATAATTCAAGATGGTTTAAATTTGATATTAGTCCAAAGTGATTGGAATAACTTGGGATTGTAATTAAAGTTGAATATGTTTAAAATCAAATGGAATTTGATTTAAATTTGAAAAGGAATTGAGAATAAATTCAACTTGAATTGGGATAGAATCAATTTCAATGGGAATTGAAATTATGTAAAATGGGAATTGGGTCAATTTAAATGGTAGAGAAAATTTAAATTGAATTGATGAGAATGGAGATTGGGAATTGAACAGTTTTGACTCTGGACTATTTTTAATATATAAATTGTTTTAATATCAACCTATTTTCAAAGCTATTTATTATATATACAACTTTTCTTTAAAAGCCAAACTATCTTATACTGGTTTTACAATCATTTTTGAAACTGCTTAACAATTTTCTAACTATTTTATAAACTAATTACTATTTTCAACTACCGATTACTGTTTATATCTATTTTGCAATTATTTTACAATTACTGAACTATTTTATAGCTATTTTACAAACTAGTAATTATTTTCCAACTACTTATCTATTTTTAAGTTTTTAAGCTATTTTCTAAATAAACTGGACAGAGTTAAACTGTTATTGGATGGATACCCAATCGAGATAAGAATAGAGGTGATAATCCAAATGGATTGAAGCAATTAAGAAGTAAGTGAATGAAAATTTAAGTGAGTGTGAATAGAAAGAGATTAATTTGGCTAATAACCAATAAAGATAAATACGTAAGGTGTACGTATGTTATTCTATTCGCATAGTAATGTGATCCAGATTCGAGCACAGAGTTTCGAGATAGTTTTATCGATCTGAGTGGAATTTTTCACTCGATTTTCGACGGCGAACCTGGATATGGGTTGTTGATTGGTTCTGGATATTCTCTATCATAGATATGACTATGCAAGGAGAATGACGGTTTCTGATCAAGAAACCAGATCTGTGTCCGCACTAGGAAGTCGGGTGGACGATACTAGTTCGGAAGTGAAATTGTGTGATCGAGTGAGCGATCAGATTGGTATAGCGTACGGATGATATGTGTACACCGTACGGATTTGGATGAAAATGATATTGAAAAGAGTAATCAAATTTGAATATTTGATTTTGAGTAAACAAAGATAAGTATCTTGTTTTATAAAATGAAACTCCCCTTGATGAATCTTTTGCCAGAGAAAAGGGTTTTTGGAAATGTTTGAAGTATAAAAGGAGTTTATACAAGTTTGAAATGATCCAAAGTTTTAAAAGATTTTATTTATCTAAATATATATATATATATATAAAGGATCATATGAGGATTTTGGAAAAAGGGTTTTAGGAACCTATGGATTTGGAAAGGCTTTTGATTTTTAGGTAAAAATCAATATTGAATTTAGAAAGCCTAGTTTGAGAATTATCGATTTTGGAATAATCGATTTTGTGTAAAGGAGCTTTGTATGAGATCATACTAGGTGTATGACTTAAAGATACTATATATATAGTATAAAATGTTTTGATGATGCTCTGGGGAAAAAGGCGCTCCGTTGGAATGGACTTCTCATGAGTACCACCGGGTGGTGCTGCCTTGAGCCCCAAGGGGGGGTTCTAAAGTTGATCCTGTGAGGAGTCCGGACAAACTAGTTCCTGAGGATTATTAGGTAGCGAAAGTCGATGGCGCTGATGCCTACAGGGGCATTTGGGTTATGCTGTGACGACAGTGTAACTCGATGTCGCTGCGATCTACTGTGTGGACCATAGTGAAAACCGTGTGGAGGATGAGTGTCAACGGTCTACACTTGATTTTGCCGGGAAGGCAACGCAACATCGGTAGACTACGATCTATGGTCAAGTGGAGTGGAGAAGTTTCATTTTTTGGCAGCGAAAGTTGAGGGCGCTGATGGCTACAGTTATATGGGTTTTTGCTGTGATAGCAACGTAACCCCAGTTGTAGCTGCGATCTGTAGCGGGGTTCCATGGTGTAATCGTGGGGCGCGGAGGCCTACAGTTATCTGTGGATTTTGTCGGGACGACAACGTAATCACCGGGTTAACTGCGACCATGAATGGCGGTGATGATTTCCAGAGCATTCTCACCAAAGATATATCCTCTATTTTCAAAAAAAAAAACTGTTTTCTATATTTTCAATAAAATTATTTTCCAAGTATTTTCACTGGGTGTTGAAAATGAGTCTGCTAAGTACTTATAGATTTTCAGTCGTACGCCTGATCAACGTATGACCGAATTTCTATGAGAACAAGGATGGACTGGTTGAAACATCGAGTTATAAAAAGGAAATCTACAAAACTATTTTGGAAATATTATACTGATTTTAAAAGTGTTTTAAAATGATCAAAGAATATTTTCACTAGATTTTTAAATATTTAATAAATTCTGCTTTCGTTCCTTTTCGAGGACGAAAAGATTTAAAGGGGGGAGGAATGTGATAACCCTAATTTTTGGTCATCTGTAATTGATAAATAAATGGGTTAATTAATGAAATACTGACTTATAGAATGAAAACAAGTAAATCTCATAATAAATAGTTATATCTGGATAAATATTTATCTAACAATAACCTGGTATGATTATTTAAATTGGCAAAATTTATCTTTTCAAAATCAAACAAAATAAATATTAGTAAGTTAAAATTTTGATAAGCCTAAGTTTAAATAGAATTTAATAAAAGATTTAAATTATTCTTTCTGTGTAGATATTTCGTAGCAAATTAAAAATCTATATAAACATAACATATTAATATATATGCTTGCATTAATATGAAAATAGATACAAACATTTATAACATTTATATGAAGTTTATGAAACTTGTTTATTTATAAACATTTAGAAACATATTATATAAATCTAAGAAAATTAATTAAGACAAGGGAATAATTTAAATATAGTTTTTCTTACATTTGTGTAATGAAAATAGCATGCAATTTACACTTGTAGCTTAAGTACCCATCAGGTTAACAAGTGGCATTTTATTTTCTTTTACTTTAAACAATTCACAAACAAACTTATATAAAACTGAATGTTTCTCCTCTTTAAATTTCTTTTTTTGTTCTCAAATCAAAAAGCAAAGAAAACAAGTATATAAATAATACTCCTCAAAACCTTTTCAAAACCAGAAACAAGATCTGCAATTAACATTTTTCTCAAAACCTGGAAATAAAAAAAAATCTGCAAAACCAATTCAACATGGAAATCAACAGCCTGTAATCATTTCTAGAGTTCAAGTAATTAAATCTGAAGCAAAACAACCTCTGTCCAAGATTTTATAACCTGAAGCTAATCAAATAAGAGCTATAGCAAAGAGTATCTCAACATCAACTCATTTGCAATCAAACAATATATTTTGAAGTGGTTCAAGCAAGGCTGCTATGTAATCTTCAAACACAGGTGAGTAAATAATCCTACATTTGATTAGAAACTGTTACATGACATAGGAAAATGAAGTAATGATGGGTTAATGGCTAGCATGTATAGAAGTTTGTCTTGCATGTTAATAAAAATCTAGAAAATTTCAGTGCATGTCTGAATATATATGTAGCTACCTCTGTTTTAGTTTTACAGACCATAACTCACTAGGAATCCAATCAATCTGCATAAAAACACTCCTTGTAAATTCAAATGGTGAGTAACACTTTCATTTAAAACTAATTTAAGTAAATATAGTTGTTGATTGATTCCTAAGATAATGATGATCTATGTGTGGATGAAGATGATGAGATTTTAATATATATGCATGAGTTTTCTGAATGAATGCTTGCTGTTGAAAAAAAATTATGTTTGGTCTATTCTAGAATTCCAGTTTTAAACCCTGATCATCTCATGATTCAAATCTTGTTAAGGATTTAGATTTCAAACAATATATGGTTAAGAAATATAAGTTAAGGTTTTAATATATTTTTTAATATAAAAAAAAAGAAAAAAAAACTGGAATGTCTCTGAAAGCACAATGATATAACAGAACAAACATTTGAAAGTAAGAATTTAAGTTTCCGGATTCTTTGATTTAAGATTATCAACAGGTTACATTATCAAAGTCATGAATTTTAAAATTAAAACTAGAATTTATAGTTTGAAAAAGATTGAGTATTTCTGGTTTAACCAGAAATTTTATTTTGGGTTAGAACTGTCAATATAGGGGTTTGAATTGGCCAGAATTTATTTCTGGTGATAGAGTGATTATCGAAGATACGGGGAAAATTACTGGAAATTGGATTAATGAAACTAGACAGTTGTGATTTAGGGTCAAAAATTTTAAACCTAGTCTTGAGCTCGTCAGAAAAATTTGATTGCTGTGAACTCTAGAAGCGGTCGAGCTTTACCAAATTTGAATTGGTGATTGTTGAAGTAGGGTTGAAGTAGTGGCCGGAGGTGTAGCTCCTCTGGTGATAGAATTTTGGAGATTGAAACGAATTTGCAGTTCGACATTGTTTCCAGTTTTCGAGCTTGAAGCCCGATTTTGATTTCTTGTTTCTGCTGTTGGTTTGAAGGACGAATTGGTGTTTGGTGTTGATCATTGACTTGCGTAGGGGGTCACGAGGGGTCGGAGATGATTGCTCCGGTGGTGCAGGTGCACGATGACAATGGCGTGTCAGCTATTTTGGGGAAAGAAGGGTAGCTTGTGTTTGTATCAGGTAAGTTTGCGTGTGACTCGAAGAACTAGGGCATGGGACTCGAAGTATATGTTGGGTGGTTGTAGTTTTTAGTAGCCTCGGGTTTATCTAGGGTAAATATTGATTTAACTCGAAGTAGATAAGCCTTGGACTCGAAGTTAATTTAGAGAGGCTCGGGTAATTATGTTTACAGGTTAAAATAGCAAACAGAAACCTGTTCTGTCTAAAAGTTTAAGAGTAAAGTTTTAAACTATAAACAAAATTTTAAACTAAGTTTAAATCTGAATTTAAATCTGAGTCCAAAGTATTTTGAATTTGAGATTTGGAATAAATTAAGTTTTATAATTTTAAATCTGGTTTTGGACAACTTTAAGTGTATAAGCATATGTGGCTTTGAATTTGAAATGGAATTTTTAAATTAGAAATTTAAAATGAGTTTAAATCTGGGTTTTTAAATCTGGAATTAAATATAAATTTCATTTTTTTTTAAATAAAGGTTTAAATTTAAATTTGCCTTAAAATGATTAAATGATTTGTATTTAAATTGAAGATGTAGATTGTAAGAAAAGTTTTAAGGGGTTAAGTTAAATCTAGAATGAGTTTAAAAGTGTATTTCAGTTTTGAAATTTAAATTTTTTTTTTTTAAAAAATTGATTTGAATTTAAATTTAATTTGAATTTAAATTCTTTTAAGCTTATTGATAAAGTGGATGGTTCTTTTAACATATAAGATAAAGGTTTGGAATTGTTGTAAAACCTTGTTTGAGTTAAAATTTGTATTCATTTTAAAATCTTAAATTTTAAAATGAAGTTTAATGGAATTTAAAGTAAATTTAAAAACAATTTGTTTTAGAATGCTTAATTAAGTAAGTAATGTTTATCTAAAAGATAAATGGTATTTGATAATTAGATTCATTAAATTATTAAATTAATTTAAATGGAATATTAATTATTTAATTAATTAATAATGTGGATGTTAATTTAGTAATTAATAATTTTTAAGTTAATTAATCAAGACTTGAGATTGATTAATTAAGGTTAATTAATCTAAAATTAAGGAGGTTAATTAAATTTTAATTAATGATTAAGATTTATTAATCAAGTGATTAATGATTAATTAAGTTTATAATTAACACTTAATTAATTTATAATTGGAGATTAATTAATTGATAATTAAATATTAATTAATTGGTAATTAATAATTAATATAAGTTAATTCCTTAATTAATAATTAAGGAATGTTAATGAAGGTCGTTAACTTAAGCTTATTTAAACAGTTAATTAATGTGATTAATATTGGCAATTAATTAGATTAATTAATAATAATCATTTGTTTAAGTTTAATTACTTTATGGAAATAACTATAAATTAATTACTTAATGTAATTAATTTGGCTAATGTGATTTGTTTAGATTAATTAATTAAGTTTAATTAATTTTAAAACACTTGATGGATGGATAAATAATTACTTAATGTAATTAATGGAATTGTAATTACTTAGGGAAGTAATTAATTGATATTTACTGGATGTAACTAAAGATGTTTTAATAATGGAAGTAATTTGGGATTAATTACTTTGTAATTAATCAAGGGATTAATTAGGGAATAAATTAAGGGTTAATTTATTCAATGAAGTAATTAAGAGTAGTTAAATTCTGGATGTTATTAATCAAGGGTGATTAATAATTATGGTTAATAATTAATTAACGAAGTAATTAAAGGTTAACTACAGTATTTGGTTAAGGATAAATTAATCTGTGAAATTAAATAAGGGGTAAATAGAATGATATGGGAAGCCTTTGGTTAATTGTTATCCCTAATATGTGGTTCGTGATGCTATGTGATAAGATATGTTTGATTTAAACTGAGATGATGTGGTTATCTATTGATGATGAATTATTGTGACATCCTGTATTTAAAGTTGAATTGTATTTCACTTGAATAATGTAAGTTAAGATGGCATTGAATTCGAAGAGACCGGAGTCGGATATTAGTTAATACCCGAAACCACTTCGATTCTTTATAAATTGATATGTGAAATCGTTGGCTGATATGGAATGATTTACGGGAATTAAACCATTTAATCTATGTACTGGTATTTAGAAATTGATGTGTGGAATAATTAATGTCTATAACAACTTGTGAAGTTGTAAATTGTTATAAGTTACCCCGGGTTTATATAAGTAGTATGCTTTTGTATTCTGTGTTAGATGGGTTTACTCACGCTGGTTTCCAGCCTGACCCGGGTGTTACTTTGATGTAATGCTCGGGTCAGACCAAGTGTTACAGATTTTCAGGTAAGGACGTTCTGGAGCTCAGGAAGCAAGCTGGAGGGCAGGGTCGTATGGAGAGATTACTATATGATATTGTATATGTCCGAGACATCTTAAATTGTATTTGTCTAATATTGTGAAAAATTGATATAACTCTGATATATCGATGGAAGTTGATAGTTACAGTTTCTCTTGTATAACTGTTATTATTATGTGATATTATATTTGATCCGCTGCGAATGTGAGGTTTCTGTGACTTGTTTCTGTCTTCTTCTTCTTTCTCTTTCTTCTTTTCTCTAACTATCTAGAATTTTCGGGATCGAAAATTCCGGGTCGTTACAATTTCCTTGAGTCAGATTCCTGTTCATTTGGGTTTGGTCTATTTAGCATTAGTCGAGTCTGATTTCAGATGCACTTTAATATGCATATACACTTTTGACTTGCAGTTGAACTACAGTTGCATTCATTTTTCACTTGTGTACTGTCTGTTTCATATTGCATTGCTCTCTCTGGTAAATTATTTATTCAAGTCTGCATATATGTGCATACATACATTTGTATGTGTGTATGCATATATTGTTGGATTTGTACTGAGCTTGAGTTGTTTTTGAATGTGGTCTTTGCAGCATATATATGTTACTTGTTCATGTACATTTGGGCAGTGATGTGAACTGATTGGTCATTCATTGTTGCTTGTCTGGTTGTCATGCACTCATATGTATGTTGTATATTTGCTTTCGTTGGATGCACTCACTATACTTGGTGCAGTTTGCACTGTGCATTCTTGTGCACTTCGTTCACTTGCTTTTGCTTCTCTCTCATCATGGCTGGTCTGGTGATGTATACACTGTGTATTTTATGTCACAGTGTTCATTTGTGCAGTCTCTCATTGGAGCTTTACATATAGATGTTGGTGTAGTTTTTTTTGCCATACTTCTTTTGCTGTTTAATTTACTCCTTCAGTCATTTGCACTGTTGCTTATTTCATTAACGACGCTATGTGCTTGCTGCATTTCAACTTGAACTTCATCTTGTTTTTTGGAATTGCACTTGTGTTGAATCCAACTTGGAGCTTGGGTTTGACCTTGTGCTGATATTATGACATTATTTTTATTGCACTTGAGTTGAACCCAGCGTTTTGGGTTTGACCTGTGCTCACCTGTCCCTCTAATTTTATCAAGTGTATTCATCGGTATGCATGACCTTGTGGCATGAACAATGATACACTGTGCATGTCACAAGCTATTCGTGTATGATGAATTCAAATTTAAATGATGATGTACAACCCAAATAACTGAGGATAATATTATTTTCAAAATTCACATTTTATTTTATACTACAATTATTTTCAAATTTACTGCGTTAATGTATATTTTTGCAGATTTCTCAGATGCTGGATTCACATTGGAATGAAGTTGAAGATAAATACCAGTGTGAGTGACATGTAGTGAGGTGCAAATGTAAATGTGAATTGTGATGCAATCAAATTTGTATTGTAACTGAAATTGTATATATATAGTGAGAGCTTGAAAATTGTACTATTCAAAAATTGTAATAAATATTTTTTTGAATAAAATATCCGTTTGAATTCAAATTCTGTGTTATTTATTTTATCCATCAAATATTTATTTAATCTATGAAAATAAAATAGTATATTAACAAATACATTTGAATGAATGTATATATATATATATATTTATATATGTTTATCATCATCAAACAAAAAAAATATAATCTCTTATTCAACAGTGCCAACCATTCCCTATAGGTGCAAACAATTCAGTGTTTTTATAGATGATTGTGGCACAAGATTAGGAGCAGTTCTAGTGTAAATGGGAACATTAGTTACTTATGCTAGGAAGAAACTTCAGGATCATGAAAAACGGTATCCATTTCATGACTTGGAGTTGGCAGCTATTGTTTTTTCCATGAAGATAGGAAGGTATTATCTTTAGGGAGAAAGATTTAAGTTATTTACCGACCATAAATGACTCAACTACTTATTTTTCCAAAAATATTTAAATCATAGGCAGTAGAGATGGGTGGAATATTTAGTGTCATTTGATTTTGGTTTATAATATACCTTTGGAAAAGGGAACATAGTCGTTGATAGCCTCAGTTGGAGACATGCTACTCTAAATGCTATATATAAATAGAGGCAGTTGGAGTACATCTCAAATTTTAACTTCCAACCGCCAATAGAACACATCCAAGGATTTTTAGCAATAACGGAGGTTAAAATAGCTTTAAGGGATCGTATTGGAATTGAGATGATGAAAGATGAAAAGTAGTAGTGATTTTAGAAAGGCTGTGGAGAGGAGAGTATTTTCCACATGCCGGTAGATATTCATTTGAAGAGAAGGGATGGTTGAGAAGGTATTGATGTCTTTGTGTCCTAACGATTGGTGGCGAATTAGAGGAAGTGCTTATGGAATGTCACTACTCTAAGATGGTCATTCGTCTTAGAGGAGATAAAATGTATAAGGATATGAAGAGAATTTTCTTCTGGCCTAGAATGAAGAGAAGAGTGGTTGAGTTTGTTGCTAAGTCTTGACATGTCAAAAGTAAAGGCTAAGCAAGGGAAGACCGAAGGGTTACTACTACCTTTGGATATTTCAACTTGGAAATTTGAACACATTTTGGCGAACTTTGTAGACGGTTTGCTTATGAGTTAAAAGGGTAATAAAGTAATTTGAGTTGTTGTAAATAGACTCACTAAGGGTGCCTATTTTATTTTTGTTAGGAACAATAGGACTGTCGCATCCCTCGCACAAATTTAAATCAAGGAGATAGTCTAATTACATGGAAATCCAATGACACTGCTATAGGGACTCCTTATTCAATGGTGAGTTTTGGAGGAGTTTGCAAGAAGCTTTGCGAACTTCCTTGAATCTTAGCATGGCTTACCATCCAAAGATAGATGGTCAGATGGAAAGGGTGAATAGGATTTTAGAGGGCTTATTGAGAGCTTTCATCTTGGACTTTAGGGGGCATGAGGAAGCACCTGCCATTATTGGGTTCGCAATCAAGTGATGATTGATATGGTCACTTTTGAAGCAGTTTATTGATGGCCATGCAAACTGCTAAGTTGTTGGTGGGAAACAACAAAATTATTCTTGCTAGGATCCGATTTGATTTATGATACCTTGAAAAAAGTAGAATTAGTCAAGCAACGAATGAAGGCGGCACTAAATCGCAAAAAAACTTATTTAGATAACAGAAGGAAAGAGCTAGAATTTGAGGCAGAGATATGGTATTTGTCAATGTCTCCCATCTTAGAAAAGGTGTTAGGTTTGGCAATTCGAAAAAATTGGCCCCTAGATTTTTTGGGCCATTTCGAGTTTTGGAGGGTTAGGAAGACTTGCTTACCGAGTGGAGTGTCCAGGCCGATTGACAGGAGCCTACGATGCTTTTCATGTTTCTCATCTTAGGAAATACCTTCTTGACATTACTATTGTAGTAGGTTTGATCAGCTAGGGGATATAGAGACGAAACAAAAAGCATCTCTTGCCACCGCATGCATTATAGAGCACGAAATTGGGAGGATCCACAACAGAGAGAATAGATTAGTCCAAGTGCAATGGGGAGAATTATCGCTGGAAAGCACATGGGAAAATGAAGAGAAGATGAAGATATCTCATCTAGAACTTTTCACCAGTAAACGTTTCTCTTCAAAAAATTAAGATTTTAGCAACACTGTGGTTGCTAAATTGGATGGCAGGAGAGGTTCGAACATATTTTCACTATCACTTCACACTCATTAGAAATTTTTATGTTGCATACATACTTGCATAACACCATTACACACTCATGCTAGGATTATGCTCATTTTAGTACGTCAATAGTACATAATCACATTGCACTTTCATCGAGCGGATGGATGTGTAAATAACTTGGTTGTACAATATGGATGTTAGTGCATGTTAGGTTGTTCAGCCCTTGGAAAGAATTTGGGAACGAAATCCTTTTTATGGAGGGAAGAATGTAACACCCTATAAAATCAATCATAATTAAATAAATTAGTTAGATAAACTAGGGGTAAAAATGAAAATTTTGCAAAAGTTGGAATTGGGCCACGAAAGTTTTACAGTAGTATTCTGGTACAGTTCTGATCAATTTTCGTATAGAATATACAGAAAATGGAACTGAAATGAAGAAGTCATGAGCATTTGAGGTTTTCGGATTTAGTTAATTTAAATTGAATCCAAATTCAAATAAATATTTAAATTTGAAATTTGAAAATTAACTAAAATTGGACTTAGGGATTAAGTAAATGCTAAGGTTAAAAACTAAACTCAAATGAACAGGGCGGTCGAGACCTAGATTCGACCGATCGACCCTTAATGGTCGATCAGTATACATAGGACGGTACCCAGATTATTCTGTTTTTGACTTATTTTCATCCTATAGTTCTGGTGCATATCCACCCCTATAAATAGAACCCATTCCTCTCCACTTTTCTTCGTAAATATAGTCGGGAATTTAGCGAAACTTCTTTCATTCTTGTCTCTCCAATAGATTAAGAAACTTCATTAGAAATTCGAGTAAGAATTCAATTTAGTTTTCAATTGATTCCTCCAACCTATTCTTTTCAAACTTTTCAAAATCTAACGAATATATATCTATCCCTTGTTATACATGTACATACATACACGCAGATACGTGTGTGTGTATTTGTGTGTGTATCATAAGAGAGGTCTAGAAGGGTAAAAAAGCATTACAAATTCAAAAAAGACAGAGCAAAGCTAAGGATATTTTATGAGTGGAAATCTTAGCATTTTTATTTCAGTAATTGATTATTATATTATTGATTTGATTATGCCTTAGGGGTTTTAGGTTTTCAAAAATAATACAAAATGCAACCCCTTAAAACTCCTTTGATTCCAAATGTCAATCCATGTTGAAATTCTCAATTGTTTACATTGAATTGCTAGAATTATATAGTTTTTCCGGTTTTTGGTGATTTTAGATTTTATTCCACTCCTCTGTAATTCTAATTTTATTATGAAATATCTATTGAGGAAGAGGGTGTAAAGTATAATTTATTCGTAATTTACACCATTTATTCCATATGAAAATAAAAAAGAAGTTCCAATGTTTATTTCTTTGTAAAAGATGGGTCGAATAGAAGTTAAACTAGAATTGCAATTTCTATTTTTGAGAATACTCCATTGATTTGATGTGATAAATTGAGTTGAAAATTTTATTATGTACAAGTCTATTTACTATAATTTTTGAATATAAATGTTGAACCTTTGTTAAAAATATTTAAATCCCTTGTTTGGATATTGGACATTTGGCACCATTGAGAATATGGGAAAGGACATTTGTTGTTGTTATTAAAATGAATTGAAATTTAACAATAGTTAGAATGTAATTTGTACATAGATAGAAAATAATAAGTGTGCATTTATTTACATATTAATTACCGTAAATAATGTACAGTTATAACATATAATTGCATAGTTAATTAGGTAATAATTTTTATTAAACCCCTTTAGGAAGGTAACTGATTATTAAGGCAAAATAAGAAGGTTTTATAAAGCCTAATTAATGGACACTATGATGTATGTGATAAGATATTAAAAGTGTTATAAATATGCCTAAGTCATAGGGATGTGAGGCCAGTCAAAATACACATGAAAGCCTGCTAGCTAATCTGGCTACCACAGTGTGACTTTGGCGCTCATGTGAGACATCACCTATGATAATTAACTATGATGACATGAGGTTAATCCCAGTTCCATAGGGTAAATATGCCAGGCTGAACATGGCTATCAGTACCTACGAATAGTCGATCTAATATGAGATATCACCATGCGGTATAGTCATAAGGCGAAGGACCTACCTTGGCATTTTGGAGGTATTAAGTGGTTGCTTAAAGGCTCATCTCATTTCCCCAAATGAAGTACTAAATGGTCAAGGGTTAGTTATTCAGGCATGGAAGATGGTATCTCAAAAAGGGTCTGCTTTAGGATAAGGGATAAAGTGGCCGTTGGAGGGTTCGCCTTCTCATAAAGAAGAATTAAGTGGCTCGAAGAGATTCTATGCGATATCAGCTAGGTAGGCACCTATAAGGATCCGTCCTGGAGATAAGTATTAAATAATAGAGGCCACCTCAATTGAGGTCTTAATGGTCAGAGTCTGCTTATTTCCAATAAAGGGTATTATGCGACTTGTGTACTATCTCTCGCATTGTTAGACATTTATAATGATTGGTTATGTGTTATGGGTTATGGGATTGGGAAATCTACTTCAGAAATGGATGGTATTAAGTGGTTGATTGAGGGCCTGCCTCCTTTTCTTATATGAAGTATTAAATGGTTTTAAAACATATAAGACATATTCCAATTTTGACATATACTGCATAAGTACGGATATAATAAGGCTCGAGTTTTTTATTCACTAGATGCCTATTGTTCCGGCTCCCTCCTCATAACGACACATGTTAAGGAAGTAGTGATGACGATGTTGATGCTTGAATATGGTGCAAGCAAAGAATGTGGCAGCTATTGTTATTTATTTGTGATGCTTTTATTGTACCTATGAAAGAGTACTTTGGAACAAATGATGTAATGGTTATTATTTGAGACTATGTTCTGTATTATGACATTTGAATTTATCTTGAATAAACAGGTACTGTTATCCAACATTGTGGCTTGGCCTGATTCAGACTGATCGAACCAACCATAGAGTAATCTAGAATGATAATTACTAAACTTGTATACAAAACTTAGTCAAGAGATAAGGTTGTCAGTATGCAAACAACCTTCCAAAGTGGTCCACACATCATACTGCTTAAATATTAGAATTAGAATCCAACATTAAAGTAGCTATGATTCAACATCAACACATGCCTATAGATTGGGAGTAATCCTTGCTTAGAATCGGTATCAATCCCCCTTTTTTGTCCAACATCACTTCAAATTCACAGAAATAAGCCTAAGAACCAAGTTTAACCAAGGTCACAAGGAGAAACCTAAGGAATCATGAACATTCAACATCAAGATCCATCAAAATGATGGATTGGAACTAATCCATCCCCATGGTTCTATACCGATCTAGAACACTTCATCCAAAATGCCTCACTTTCTCTCTGTTCTTATGTGTTAATGTAAGCAAGCCATTCTAAGCTTCAAAGAACCGTTCACATGCAATTCACCATTGATCACCTCAAGCACCTAAAATCTGCAACTCCATTCCACCACCAATCTGTCACTTTGACCAAGAAAGAAGCTCCTAGCAGTGCAAACAAGATGGAAAACACGAAGCTAACAGGAAGTTTCCACAACACAATGTAGTAAAATTGATCCATAAAGCAATCTTATGTATGAGTACCGATCCATTTCTATGGATCAGTACTGATCCATAGCCAATGCTAACATAACTACTTTTCTTCGAGTTGGATAGCTACTGTGATGTGAGGAACATGGTGGAGATCGAGAAGGAGAAAATCCTAGTAAACTACAACTATGGTTGGAGGATACGGGCTCATTTTTGGGGACCTCTTTTGCTTCCTTGCAATGATTGCTTATTTCTTTGTAATCACCTATGGAGTGGTAATGATATATAAGAATTGTACTTGTAAACAACCACCAAATCAACAACAAAGCTAAGTGTGCATAGACAACGATTAGCCGAACCACTACAAAAATTTTATACCTTACTTTTCTTGTTTTTATTTAGTTTTTTCACTCTTTTCTCTACTATAATCATTTGGGTGTTTGTACCACTTTTGGTTAAAACATTTTGATGCTTTCACCGAGAATACATGAACTCGTTGATTTAAGATTTGAAAAAGTTTGAGATGATGAGACAATCAACTAGGAAGACCATTGCAAGAAGAAACGAACAATTATGCAGCTGAGAGGCGTCCTTAGGAGCTAACCCCCATCCATTTATGTAACCAGGGACAAGATGGAGACCATGATGATAGAAATGCGAGAAAGGATGATAGCCTACCAGGAAGAGATAATAGAGAGTTTCTACGGGAGGATGGGACAGATAGGAACAGTTGGAGTAATTGCAAACTAGAGTCAAAAGCCTGAAGTTGGAGCGAATTCACCTACGAGCAGAATGGAGCAACATAGAATAACCCCCGTATGAGTTGTACAGATCAGTATCGATCCTCGATCGGTGAGTACCGGTCCCTAAGAACTTGGGGGCATGGATGATGTCAACCTAGGTAGATATGACATATGTTCAGGAAATAATGCAAGCATTTGAATGTGATGCACGATCGGAGAAGTACATGCCATTATTTCCTCATGGGAATAGGTGGCAAGCTGAAAATGCAAACCAGAGAGTTCTTTTAGATGATACTAATAGACTTATTAAGATAGCTAAATGAGCAATGAGGGGTGGACTACCTAACCGAAGTCTCGAGGATGTGAATATGAGTCCATTTTCTCTGAACATTCGGTATGCTGGGAATCCACCCGATTTCTAGCTATTGACATTGGAGACGTATGATGAAAAGTTGGATCAGTTCATCTAATAAGCTACATCTGGCATATTGAAGTGTTGGGTTCGTTCAAAGAAGTGATGGGATAGTATTTTCCTTTATACTTGACAAATTTAGCCGCATTATAGCTTAGACAGTTGGAGAACGGTTTCATTAGCACATGAGCCAAATTCGTAGATAAGTACATGACATAATTCTGGTCCATATTTCATGACCCAAGAATGTAATGACATTATCGAGAGTGAAGCAGAGAGCTGGAGAAACATTCATGAGCTTTTTGATGAGATTCAATGCATCAGCTTCCGCGGTCTATAAGCTAGTCCAACCATTGGTTTTGATAGTGGCGATTTCAAGAGTAGCCAGCAAGATGGATTTCAAGGTTAGTTTGGAACGTGACCCTCTAATGGATCTTATAGAATTTTATCATGAGGCCAACGGATACCTACACCAGGAGGACGCTAAGGCTGAATGGACATAAATTATTACTGTGGATGGAAGAGAACCGTTCAAGAGAGGATCTAGCAATGAAAAAGGTAAGAGGAAAGCCGAAGATGGCTTTGGAGGACCAAGGCGATAGAGGAGGGAACATAAATTCATTTCATACAAAGAACTAAACGATAACCCAGAGAAGATTTACCTTGACACCAAGGGATAGATCCCTTATCAAAAACCAGCAAAGAGAGAGCCTAACGATTGTGAAAGGATGTTTGGAAAGTATAAATTATTCTATGACCTAAATAGGCACACTAAAAATGATTGTAGGCACTTGTGTGATCTGATAATGGAATAAGTCAAAAACAACCAACTATAGCGGTTTGTGAGAAACTATTCTATAATGATAGAACATGAGCAGCCATCATCTACGGTGAACGGGAACAACCTTAGATCAAGGTCAGGGATAGTTATCTCTTGATGGGGATAGTAAGGAATCAAGTTCAGTCTTGCACTCTATCTTCAATTTCAATAAAAAATGTAATATTATAATCAAGCTACGTACTCATATATGGTATCTCGATTGGTCCCTATGCATTCTCTAAATTGGATGTTGGGCTATAATGCTCGATGAGGCTGTTATCATGATGTTTAACACCATGTTTATTAATGTTTGTATTCAATCCAAAAGATGGATCCTTGATTATTGAAATCCACATTACTGTGATGATCGATATTGAACGTGATAGTCCTGACCAAAGAGATAGGCGATGACCACAAGGTGCAAGTTCCCTTGCTGGAGAGGAAACGCAAGGTGTAAATTCCCTTGGCAGAGGGCAAGTGCGTTAATTTGTATGAAAAGTAAATCACCTACTGAAGCATGAGTGGATGGGCTTGCTCGATCGTTGAGTCCTCCCATCGAAAAGCGAGTGGATTAGGCACAATAAGCTTTCGGAGAGATTATCTATTTAATTATCGGCTCGTAGCGGCCATGGATTCAATTAATGATCTAGAGAGATCGTGGGCTTAACTATCGACCCTGAATGACCATAAGTTTAATTTGCAATTCGAAGATATCATTGATTTAATTATCATCCAGGAAAAGCCATTGATTACACTAACAGTTCGAAGTGATCAAGACTGCAACTTGCGATCTAGAGAGATCGAGCTTTGAACTAACAGTTCGGAGCGATGAATCAATCATCGAATACATGACCTAGAGAAATTGAGATTTAGACTTTGAATTGGAACGTCATTTGACCTTGAAATGACACATTAGTAATTATTGAATCTATCCATTGATTTAAGCACATGACTCCTAACTCCTAGGCAAACGTGGGATGATCCTAATTCATGATGCAACGCACAAGATAACAACTCTGAGTGAATACAGAATGATTATTTATTACTAACACTCAAGCAAGGACTCGCGTGTTTAACTAACATGGTCTGGAATAATCTTTGGTTTACAGGTGAATCCAAGAGAACATGATGATTCGTTATAGCTCAATCGACTAATAACCAGAAAATTCAACTACTAATATTGCGTGGACTTCATTATTTGTTTCTTAGGAAAAGCACACCTTCCACTTGCTAGGCATGCTTCGTAGGGGTAACTACTGCCCAGCCATTTTGCCAGGCCATATTTGAATAGATCAAAATGATCAAGTAGGAATCCAAAATGATAGCTACTAAACTTAAATACCAAATAGAGTCAAGAAATAAGATTTCTAACATGCGAACGACCTTCCAAAGTGGTCTACGCACCATACTGCTTCAAGTACCAGAGTCGGAATCCTACATTCAGGCAAATTTATGGATCGGTACCAACACATGCTTATGGATCAGTACCAACACATGCCTATGGATGGGTACCAATCCATACTCTTTGTCAGACACCACTTAAAATCCACAAAAGCAAGCCTAGGAACGTAGTTCAACCAAGGTCAAAAGGTGAAACCTAAGAAATCATGAACATTAACACGAAGATCCATCAAAGTGATTTATCGGTATCGGTCCATCCCCATGGATCGGTACCGATCAATAACACTTCATCCAAAATGCAACATTTTCTCTCTATTCTCAAGTGTTAAAGTAAGCAAGCCATTCCAAGTTTCAAAGAACTATTTGCACACCATTCACCATTGGCATCCTCAGCCACCTGAAAGTTGCAACTCCATTCCATCATCGATCCATCACTTTGACCAAGAAACAAGATCCTAATGGTGCAAACAAGATGGAAAATACAAAGCTAACAGGAAGTCTCCATAATACAAAGAAGTAGAATCAATCCATAAGGCAATCTTATGCATTGATACCAATCCATGTCTACGGACCGATACTGATCCATGCCTATGGATTGGTACTGGTTCATAGCCAATGCTGACATGGCCACATTTCTTCAAGTTGGACAACTACTAGGACATAGGGAACGTGGCAGAGTGTGGGAACTAGGTCAGCCCACAGTGGAAGAAATGGGTGAATTTTAAAATTTCTAACTATTTTGGATTTTTAATGGGCCTACGAAGTCTAAATTCATTTGGAACTTTCTAAGTTTCTTTTAAATAAAATCAATGTTTTATTTAACTTCATAAATAAAGTTTCACTTTAATTTAATGTGTATGTGAGTTAGAGTATATCAAATATACTTTTATAACATATTTGTTTGTAACGTTTACTTTTCAAATTTACTCAAAGAAGGAAAATTTTCATTTCCTTTCTCTTAACTTGTTCAATTAATGAGGAGGCATAAATTTATTTAGAGAATGAAACATTTCATTTCCTTTCTCTTAAATTATTTAATTAATTAGGATCACAAATTTAGTTAGAGAAGGAAACTGTAGCGACCCGACTTTCCACTCCCAGAAAATCGCGTCATGAATTAAGAAAGAAAGGGATAGAAGAAGAAAAGAAAGAAGAGAAGAAGAAACAACATCAGAATCTAACACAGCGGAACGAATAAATTATATTAATAACATAAATATTACATAGTATCATTTACATCAGAGATACACAGCACAATCAACTCATACTAGACAGTTATAGACACCTGTCTAGTTATACAACATAATACAACAACTCAAAGAAAACACAGCGGAATACTCAATAGCTATACGCAGAAGCCTCCTGCTCCATTGCTCCTCCACAAATCGTCAAAGCTAATCCAGAATTCTAACCTGAATCCCTTGACTACTCATAAAAATTTGAGTACCCAAGAGTTTATGAAAAACAAAAATAAACTCCGGGTCAGACATGGGTCTGGTGTGAGTAACAGGTTAAAGTTGCTTAACTTTAAAAACCTTTTGGAAAGAAAGGTATCACGTAAGACTTCCCACACATAAACATGGAAAAGTTTTTACCTTACGCTAACCAAAACGTTTGATAGGAAATCCGATGATATTATAATAGTGTCTAGGGTTTTCAAATAAATATGAAATAGCCGAAATTGTTACATTCATTAAATTCCAGCTACTAGCCACAAAAGTGGGTAATACAATCAAAACCGTTGGCACTTATTGGATTTTGGATTCCATACAATGGCAGGGCTACTGGGGTACCGCCCGTCACAGTACGTGGCCTAGATCACCGTACCGAGGATTACTCCCTTCATCCCCTGCAACACAAAGCCGGACCCGTTCCTTACTGAACAGTTCCAAACAAGACAACCCCGACGGTTGTAGCTACTAAACCGTCCCACACAGCCGAAATAAAAGGGACCTCTAGACAGGGATCAATCTTGCTCTCCAGTGGGCGCGACCCACGAAGCTTTGCTGCACCTCCCCTGTTTTAGCCATTCCCGTTTGATGAGGCTTGAGGCTACGATTACCTTTATAGGACATATCACTTAGAATGCTCATCGTCCACCTGACGATGTTCTGAAAGCATTCAATCCATACAAGTTCGTTCCGGGTTCGAACGAAACCGAAGGCATTATTTCGTTACACTCATTTTGGAATCACCCTCAGAGTTAACGACAATAACCCTTGCACTCTGATTCACCATCTCGAATCTATAAGGACTAATTCCGTCAACTCATTACGGAATCACCCACAGAGTTATAATGACTCATAGTCCTTACACCTCGAGTCTTCACAAAGCTCCACTTAGATTCACGACCTAACGTTATTTGGAAACGATGTGGTTTTCGGATATCCAAATATGGAAACCCGATCCCGGTCTCATCGAAAACCAAAGCGTGTCTTTTAAGGTCCAAGTTGTTTTAAAGGTTTAAAACAATTCAATTACAGTATCTATATACACACAGATAGATAACTTAAAACATAACTGATAATCAACATTATCACATAACAGGTGATCCACATCATCAATATCAAATAGATATACCACATATCAACATCACAATAGATAACCTATATTATCATCACCATACAATCAACATCCATACCACACAATATTATTTATCTCAATACTGAGATCACAAAGCATCCAAGACAATCAAGTTCAACCATTCATCCATAAGTAAAGATTTACTCATCACCATATAATTAATTTAAAATGAATTAAATTAATTATCTATATCTCAAATTAATTTAAAATGAATTAAATTAATTCCTTCATCTATAATTAATTTAAAATAAATTAAATTAATTACCTCACCAAATTATCTTGCTTACTCAATTGATTACAATCAATTAATCAATCATAAATTACTTTAATTAATCACCCTTGATTAATTATACTTAATTACATCCATGTAATTATCCTCAACTAAACAGTAATTAACCCTTAATTACTTTAATTAAATTAATTAATCATAATTAATTATCTTAATCCTTAATTAATTATATTAATTAATTACCTATTATTGATTAATTAATCCTAATTAATCATCCTTAATTACATCACTAATTAAATAATTAATGATCTTAATTATTTCTTAAATTAATTACTCACAGTAATTAACTAACTCAATTACTATAATAATCCAAATTAATTATCCTTAATTTAATTTCTTAATTAATTATTTGATTAATTACTAAATAATTAATCCAAATTTCTTCATACTTAACATCCCTTAATTACAATCTGTAATTATCAAATAATTACTTAACTAAGTAGTTTCCAAAACATTAATTACATAAAGCAATTATCCTTAACCCAAGTGTTTAAAATTAATTAAACTTAATTAATTAAATTAAACAATCTCATTCAATTAAATTAATTACATCAAGTAATTAATTTCTTAATTACTTCATCAAGTAATTATACTTAAGCCATTTATAATTGATTATTATTAAATTAATTAATCTAATTAATTATAAAAATTAACTACATTAATTAATTATTAAATAATCATGGTTAATGATCTTCATTAACCATCCTCTAATTATTTTATTAAAGTAATTAACTTAAATTAATTACCAATTAAATTATTTTAATCATTTATTAATTAAAGTTAATTATTAAATTAATTAACCTTAATTAAAAACTTAATTACATAATTATTATTCATTTATCATTAATTAATAATTTAATTAATGATCTTAATTCCAAATTGATTAATCCTTAATCAATTATTAATTCCAAATTTAATTAATTTATTAAATTAATTAACAAATCTTAATTACCTTGTTAATTAATTCTAAAACATAAATCTAAATTTAAATTTCAAAATAAACATAACTTAATTATGTTTTAAACAATTTAATTCAAAACAAAGTACTTTTGAAATTAACTTTAAATTTCAATTTAAATTCAAATTTAAAATAGAAAAATTTTAAACTTATCAAAGTTTTAAATAAATTTAAAACCCTTTAAATTGCAAATCAAACAATGCTATGGAAATTTTAAAGTTAAAGTCATTTCAAAACTTTCAGTAATTTAAATTTCCATTTTAATTTGAAACTTCAAATTTTAAATCTTCTTTAAAATTTAAAACTGCTTTTCAAATTTTTAATTTTAAATTTCCAGATTTAAATAACTTTAAATCTACTCACACTTTTAAAACCTTATTATCAAAATGTTTAAACTATCTTTCAACATGATATGGTTATTAAAGTTACATTTTTAAACTTAAGTTTCTGTTTTAAAAAAAAAAAACTGGAATTTAAAATCAGATGATAATTTTAAACTTACATTTAAATTTGAATTTAAATTTTCCTCAAAACCATAAATACAGATTTAAAAAGGTTTAAATCCAGATATGCAGGAAACAGAAAACAGGTTTTCATTCAAACCTGGAATTTTAAATTCAAATTATTAATTCAAACTTGAATTAAATTTTAAACCTAAACTTTATTTAAAACCTATAACTACAGATTTCTAAATTAGAAACCCCAGATTTTAAATGTTTAAACCCAAATTATAAAAACAAACACAGTTACTGTGTAACTGTAAACTGCAGGTTGACCCGAGAAAACAGAAGTTTTGCTTCGGGCTAAAAGATTTCCTGCCTCGAGTTTTAACTCAACTTACTTCGGGTCATTTTTCCATTCCCTCCGAGCAACCATCATTTCCCCTGAAACATTTCCAAATCCAAATAGTTCATCAGAGAACCATCACCAACCCCTCAGCCGACCATTTCAGGTGATCAAGCTACAACCAGTATCCACCATAAACTCAAGAATATTCCAACTTCAACACAAGATCTACCAAATATCAGGAATTCAACAATTTAGCTCTGAAAATCCCAAAGTACAAAACCTGAAAACAACTTACAGGTTTTACTCCAAACCTGTCATCCTTCACATCAAACTGCTCCGACCATCGAACTCCCGCCCCCTTTGGCCATGAACCCCATTACACAATCACTACCCATACCCCAAAACCCAGAACACTCAATCCATCCAAGACTTCCCACTGATCCCATGTTCACATATCATTTCAAAACTGCAACCATTACAGGAATCATGAAACTCATTTCAGATTTTTATATGGATCTAAGATCCTTACCCTATAACTCACAAGAGTTTTAAGTTTTCTTAATCTACAGATTTCAAGAATTTGCACAAAATCATATTTTGCTCCTGACCAAACTGTATATGAATATGCAATGATGTTTTTTTCTGTTTTACAGAGGCAACTCATATTTAAACTTCTTGACATTTTTTTTTTTTAAAACATTAACTTATGAAACTAACACAACTTTACTTTGCATTTTCTTTTAACAGATAACTGACTTAAAGGCAAGAGTAGTTAATAAAGTTTACCTGGAAATAAATTCAAAAACAGAACAGATGATATAAGTCATTTCCACATCAACAACCATAGATAGCACAAAAATATTATTTGCATTTAGTAAAACATGCAACTTATTTTTAAAACTAAAGAGTTTAAATGTTACTCACCTTATTATGAATGCAGACCATCTGTGTTCTTTTGAGATTTGCAGAGACACCAAAAAAATGCAGGCTTAAAGAAAAAATGCAAGTGCTTCCTCTCTGTTGCTCATGCTCATAGCCTGATTGCTTTCATGCAGACAGAATACAAATGCAGTAGCCCAATTCCATATGCATGCAAATGCCTTTCCTTCCCAGGTTCCAAACCAAGTGTAGAAAAATGCAGGCTTCACTTAGTTTGAAATGAAGTGTAGATATGCAGATGTTTTGAACATGGTTTAGATTATGCAGTTTTGTTGGATTTTGAGGAAATGCAGATCCAATTCTTGATAATTTGTGAATGCAGATTTAATCTTTGAGTAATATGCAGATGAAGGATTTGAGGAATATCAGATTGTTTCAGGTATTGATCATAGAAAGGGTTTAAGCATAGAGGTTTTCCAGATTTTTGTTTGAGGAGTATATGCAGATTTGCTTGAATTTGAGGTATGCAGGTGATCTAGATTTGGTGTTGAATATGAAGGGATTACTGATTTTAGAGGTGATGTATTTGATTAAGGAAAAAAATGAAAATTCAATATGAAATGAAGATGCAAACAAAACTAATGTATTTTCAGTTTTAAATGAACTGAAAGAAAATTAAAACCAAATTTAACACTTGTCAAATTGTGATGCTAATTTTAAAACACATGTTACATGAATGCATATGAATCTAACACTTGTTTTTCTCTTTTAAAAGTAATTAGTATTTAAATTAACAAGTAATGCATGTGTTAATCTAATTTAGTTTGTTAGTTTATTTAAAAACATGTTTATGAATTTACAAAAGAACTAAGAACAATAATGATATACAAATTAACTTATACATATTCAAGATTAAGTCAATATTGTTTTTATGAATCTCTTTTTATTTAATTAAAAATCATTTTGTTTGATTATTCTAAAATTAAAACTAAATCCAATTAAATTTTAAAAACATTTCAATATTTTCTTATAAATTTTAAAATCACATTTTTATTTATGAAGTAAATTTTAAAACTTAGTATCAATTTAAAATAAAATTTCCAAATTGAAATATATACATTACAATTTTAAAACATGATATATTTACAAATTTCAACCAAAGTCATTTATTAAATTTTGAAATGCTTAGATATTAAATAAAACAAATTTCCAAATTACTAAAAATAATAAAATTAGAAAATATGTTTTACTTAAAATTGAAACAAATGCTAATATATAAATCAATTATTGATTGTAAACATAAATCAATTTATATCATTTAAAAGACACAATAGCCAATTTAAATATTTATTAAAGAAGATTATTAAATTTATTTGAATAATTATTATCAGATTATCAATATCAATTTAATTTTAACCACAGATTATTAAATTGATATTGTCAAAATTCCGGGACGTTACAATCCTTCCCCCTTAAAAGAATTTCGTCCTCGAAATTTAAAACAAAGGTAATTTAATAATCTCATTAAATTTTAATTTTAAACACAAGCATACACCAAACATATGCTAACAACCAAACACCAATTCAACCAATCAAACATATCTAATTATGCAGACAAAATCTGGATAAAATCACATCGAGTTTCCCCAGTGTGTATATATACACACCGGGATACTCGCCCTAGAAAATCCAAACAAACAATACTATGAAGCTACAAAGCTCCTATACAACTATATCTATAACACTAGACAAGATATCAGACTACAAACGAGTCTGACTCAACAACCAAAAATTCTAGAACTGCTGGTTCCATAACCAGAGACAGATCATACACTTACTCGTGCAGAGATACGTGAAACTCATCGATCCCAGTTATCCAAACTGGCAATCCAATCCTGTAGATCAATCACTTACTCTCCAAGAATACAGAAAAGATCCAAAACACTTCAGAGCTAGCTTCTCAGACTTATCCAATCTTATAACTCACCTTTGATCGGAGAAAACTTATCCAAAATAAATCTCCGTCTTCAGAGTCCAAATCTCTTTGACTCTTATCCACAAAACTCTCCAAACGATCATGGGCTACCTACAGCCTTCCTGATCAGCTAAACCTTCGCTGATGCTTCTAGAAACAACTAGACCAATCAACCAACAAAATGATCTCCTCAAGATCAACCAAAATCAAGAACTCAAACTCAACTTCTCAACATCAGAAGACAACAACTCACTTCTCCTGAGCGGGAAAAGAAAAGCAGATACACTTCCAAACTGCTTCCGCTGCTCAACTCTGATCCGACATAAAGGAGAATGCTGAAGAAGAACACAAGCACAAACAGGACAACACACCCCAGAAATATGGTTCAACAAATCCATAAGAATCATTCAGGAGTTCCTCCAAAACTCCGAGCTGCTACACCAACTCAATCACTTAGAACCATTTTACTAAAAAGCTGAACCACCGGTACCACTACGGAATCCCAGTCGATAAGAAAGCTCAATCTCCAGATGCGGACAGAACTCCGACTTCCTGAGGACATTTAGAAAACTCAGATAACCCAAGAGAACACTCAACAATCGCAAGTCACTTTTGCGATCCACCCAAACCAAATCCAAAGAATACTGTTCATCCTTAACCAAATAGAACAGCTTAAACTTAACTGGCTAACCCATTGAAGAAACAGGTCCACAAAACTGCTTCTGAACTCCACTTCATAAAAACTGCTAAGCCAGAAGATCTCTTGCCAACACCGAGAATACTCCAAACTGCACTGCTTCCACGGGTGCCAAAGAATTCCAAAACAAAGCTCTCCGAGAAACTCGGACTTCAAAGCAAACAGAAGCTTCAAGCCGACCACAGCCACAACACCGAAGCAAACTCACTTCTTAACTTGTTCCAAAGAAAACATCTTCGGGAACATCCATAGTCACTGCATCTCATCACGCAGCTACTACTCCTGAGGTATTCAAAATACCATCACTTACTTCTGCCAAGTCAACAGATCCAAACAATACTCATCCAATCTCAAAAATAAACTCCGAACCCTAACAGGTTTCCTTCAGAGATCAATGAAGTTCTACATCACTACAGAATTCACTCGAGACGGTATTAGGTCTACAGTCTCAACAGATACACTTCCAACTTCAAACATTCAAACTCCAACCAATGGTAGTCGTGTTACACACACTACTACCCCATCTACCTTTATAACTTATATTGGAAAACCTGAACAGGTAACCCAATAGATAGGCAGAAATATATATATATATATATAGTTATATATAAAAATTACAAATACGCTCTCTCAAGAAAGACACCACTACAGAGCCTAGGTATTCACTCAACCTAAAGCTCTGATACCAAATGTAGCGACCCGACTTTCCACTCCCAGAAAATCGCGTCATGAATTAAGAAAGAAAGGGATAGAAGAAGAAAAGAAAGAAGAGAAGAAGAAACAACATCAGAATCTAACACAGCGGAACGAATAAATTATATTAATAACATAAATATTACATAGTATCATTTACATCAGAGATACACAGCACAATCAACTCATACTAGACAGTTATAGACACCTGTCTAGTTATACAACATAATACAACAACTCAAAGAAAACACAGCGGAATACTCAATAGCTATACGCAGAAGCCTCCTGCTCCATTGCTCCTCCACAAATCGTCAAAGCTAATCCAGAATTCTAACCTGAATCCCTTGACTACTCATAAAAATTTGAGTACCCAAGAGTTTATGAAAAACAAAAATAAACTCCGGGTCAGACATGGGTCTGGTGTGAGTAACAGGTTAAAGTTGCTTAACTTTAAAAACCTTTTGGAAAGAAAGGTATCACGTAAGACTTCCCACACATAAACATGGAAAAGTTTTTACCTTACGCTAACCAAAACGTTTGATAGGAAATCCGATGATATTATAATAGTGTCTAGGGTTTTCAAATAAATATGAAATAGCCGAAATTGTTACATTCATTAAATTCCAGCTACTAGCCACAAAAGTGGGTAATACAATCAAAACCGTTGGCACTTATTGGATTTTGGATTCCATACAATGGCAGGGCTACTGGGGTACCGCCCGTCACAGTACGTGGCCTAGATCACCGTACCGAGGATTACTCCCTTCATCCCCTGCAACACAAAGCCGGACCCGTTCCTTACTGAACAGTTCCAAACAAGACAACCCCGACGGTTGTAGCTACTAAACCGTCCCACACAGCCGAAATAAAAGGGACCTCTAGACAGGGATCAATCTTGCTCTCCAGTGGGCGCGACCCACGAAGCTTTGCTGCACCTCCCCTGTTTTAGCCATTCCCGTTTGATGAGGCTTGAGGCTACGATTACCTTTATAGGACATATCACTTAGAATGCTCATCGTCCACCTGACGATGTTCTGAAAGCATTCAATCCATACAAGTTCGTTCCGGGTTCGAACGAAACCGAAGGCATTATTTCGTTACACTCATTTTGGAATCACCCTCAGAGTTAACGACAATAACCCTTGCACTCTGATTCACCATCTCGAATCTATAAGGACTAATTCCGTCAACTCATTACGGAATCACCCACAGAGTTATAATGACTCATAGTCCTTACACCTCGAGTCTTCACAAAGCTCCACTTAGATTCACGACCTAACGTTATTTGGAAACGATGTGGTTTTCGGATATCCAAATATGGAAACCCGATCCCGGTCTCATCGAAAACCAAAGCGTGTCTTTTAAGGTCCAAGTTGTTTTAAAGGTTTAAAACAATTCAATTACAGTATCTATATACACACAGATAGATAACTTAAAACATAACTGATAATCAACATTATCACATAACAGGTGATCCACATCATCAATATCAAATAGATATACCACATATCAACATCACAATAGATAACCTATATTATCATCACCATACAATCAACATCCATACCACACAATATTATTTATCTCAATACTGAGATCACAAAGCATCCAAGACAATCAAGTTCAACCATTCATCCATAAGTAAAGATTTACTCATCACCATATAATTAATTTAAAATGAATTAAATTAATTATCTATATCTCAAATTAATTTAAAATGAATTAAATTAATTCCTTCATCTATAATTAATTTAAAATAAATTAAATTAATTACCTCACCAAATTATCTTGCTTACTCAATTGATTACAATCAATTAATCAATCATAAATTACTTTAATTAATCACCCTTGATTAATTATACTTAATTACATCCATGTAATTATCCTCAACTAAACAGTAATTAACCCTTAATTACTTTAATTAAATTAATTAATCATAATTAATTATCTTAATCCTTAATTAATTATATTAATTAATTACCTATTATTGATTAATTAATCCTAATTAATCATCCTTAATTACATCACTAATTAAATAATTAATGATCTTAATTATTTCTTAAATTAATTACTCACAGTAATTAACTAACTCAATTACTATAATAATCCAAATTAATTATCCTTAATTTAATTTCTTAATTAATTATTTGATTAATTACTAAATAATTAATCCAAATTTCTTCATACTTAACATCCCTTAATTACAATCTGTAATTATCAAATAATTACTTAACTAAGTAGTTTCCAAAACATTAATTACATAAAGCAATTATCCTTAACCCAAGTGTTTAAAATTAATTAAACTTAATTAATTAAATTAAACAATCTCATTCAATTAAATTAATTACATCAAGTAATTAATTTCTTAATTACTTCATCAAGTAATTATACTTAAGCCATTTATAATTGATTATTATTAAATTAATTAATCTAATTAATTATAAAAATTAACTACATTAATTAATTATTAAATAATCATGGTTAATGATCTTCATTAACCATCCTCTAATTATTTTATTAAAGTAATTAACTTAAATTAATTACCAATTAAATTATTTTAATCATTTATTAATTAAAGTTAATTATTAAATTAATTAACCTTAATTAAAAACTTAATTACATAATTATTATTCATTTATCATTAATTAATAATTTAATTAATGATCTTAATTCCAAATTGATTAATCCTTAATCAATTATTAATTCCAAATTTAATTAATTTATTAAATTAATTAACAAATCTTAATTACCTTGTTAATTAATTCTAAAACATAAATCTAAATTTAAATTTCAAAATAAACATAACTTAATTATGTTTTAAACAATTTAATTCAAAACAAAGTACTTTTGAAATTAACTTTAAATTTCAATTTAAATTCAAATTTAAAATAGAAAAATTTTAAACTTATCAAAGTTTTAAATAAATTTAAAACCCTTTAAATTGCAAATCAAACAATGCTATGGAAATTTTAAAGTTAAAGTCATTTCAAAACTTTCAGTAATTTAAATTTCCATTTTAATTTGAAACTTCAAATTTTAAATCTTCTTTAAAATTTAAAACTGCTTTTCAAATTTTTAATTTTAAATTTCCAGATTTAAATAACTTTAAATCTACTCACACTTTTAAAACCTTATTATCAAAATGTTTAAACTATCTTTCAACATGATATGGTTATTAAAGTTACATTTTTAAACTTAAGTTTCTGTTTTAAAAAAAAAAAACTGGAATTTAAAATCAGATGATAATTTTAAACTTACATTTAAATTTGAATTTAAATTTTCCTCAAAACCATAAATACAGATTTAAAAAGGTTTAAATCCAGATATGCAGGAAACAGAAAACAGGTTTTCATTCAAACCTGGAATTTTAAATTCAAATTATTAATTCAAACTTGAATTAAATTTTAAACCTAAACTTTATTTAAAACCTATAACTACAGATTTCTAAATTAGAAACCCCAGATTTTAAATGTTTAAACCCAAATTATAAAAACAAACACAGTTACTGTGTAACTGTAAACTGCAGGTTGACCCGAGAAAACAGAAGTTTTGCTTCGGGCTAAAAGATTTCCTGCCTCGAGTTTTAACTCAACTTACTTCGGGTCATTTTTCCATTCCCTCCGAGCAACCATCATTTCCCCTGAAACATTTCCAAATCCAAATAGTTCATCAGAGAACCATCACCAACCCCTCAGCCGACCATTTCAGGTGATCAAGCTACAACCAGTATCCACCATAAACTCAAGAATATTCCAACTTCAACACAAGATCTACCAAATATCAGGAATTCAACAATTTAGCTCTGAAAATCCCAAAGTACAAAACCTGAAAACAACTTACAGGTTTTACTCCAAACCTGTCATCCTTCACATCAAACTGCTCCGACCATCGAACTCCCGCCCCCTTTGGCCATGAACCCCATTACACAATCACTACCCATACCCCAAAACCCAGAACACTCAATCCATCCAAGACTTCCCACTGATCCCATGTTCACATATCATTTCAAAACTGCAACCATTACAGGAATCATGAAACTCATTTCAGATTTTTATATGGATCTAAGATCCTTACCCTATAACTCACAAGAGTTTTAAGTTTTCTTAATCTACAGATTTCAAGAATTTGCACAAAATCATATTTTGCTCCTGACCAAACTGTATATGAATATGCAATGATGTTTTTTTCTGTTTTACAGAGGCAACTCATATTTAAACTTCTTGACATTTTTTTTTTTTTTAAAACATTAACTTATGAAACTAACACAACTTTACTTTGCATTTTCTTTTAACAGATAACTGACTTAAAGGCAAGAGTAGTTAATAAAGTTTACCTGGAAATAAATTCAAAAACAGAACAGATGATATAAGTCATTTCCACATCAACAACCATAGATAGCACAAAAATATTATTTGCATTTAGTAAAACATGCAACTTATTTTTAAAACTAAAGAGTTTAAATGTTACTCACCTTATTATGAATGCAGACCATCTGTGTTCTTTTGAGATTTGCAGAGACACCAAAAAAATGCAGGCTTAAAGAAAAAATGCAAGTGCTTCCTCTCTGTTGCTCATGCTCATAGCCTGATTGCTTTCATGCAGACAGAATACAAATGCAGTAGCCCAATTCCATATGCATGCAAATGCCTTTCCTTCCCAGGTTCCAAACCAAGTGTAGAAAAATGCAGGCTTCACTTAGTTTGAAATGAAGTGTAGATATGCAGATGTTTTGAACATGGTTTAGATTATGCAGTTTTGTTGGATTTTGAGGAAATGCAGATCCAATTCTTGATAATTTGTGAATGCAGATTTAATCTTTGAGTAATATGCAGATGAAGGATTTGAGGAATATCAGATTGTTTCAGGTATTGATCATAGAAAGGGTTTAAGCATAGAGGTTTTCCAGATTTTTGTTTGAGGAGTATATGCAGATTTGCTTGAATTTGAGGTATGCAGGTGATCTAGATTTGGTGTTGAATATGAAGGGATTACTGATTTTAGAGGTGATGTATTTGATTAAGGAAAAAAATGAAAATTCAATATGAAATGAAGATGCAAACAAAACTAATGTATTTTCAGTTTTAAATGAACTGAAAGAAAATTAAAACCAAATTTAACACTTGTCAAATTGTGATGCTAATTTTAAAACACATGTTACATGAATGCATATGAATCTAACACTTGTTTTTCTCTTTTAAAAGTAATTAGTATTTAAATTAACAAGTAATGCATGTGTTAATCTAATTTAGTTTGTTAGTTTATTTAAAAACATGTTTATGAATTTACAAAAGAACTAAGAACAATAATGATATACAAATTAACTTATACATATTCAAGATTAAGTCAATATTGTTTTTATGAATCTCTTTTTATTTAATTAAAAATCATTTTGTTTGATTATTCTAAAATTAAAACTAAATCCAATTAAATTTTAAAAACATTTCAATATTTTCTTATAAATTTTAAAATCACATTTTTATTTATGAAGTAAATTTTAAAACTTAGTATCAATTTAAAATAAAATTTCCAAATTGAAATATATACATTACAATTTTAAAACATGATATATTTACAAATTTCAACCAAAGTCATTTATTAAATTTTGAAATGCTTAGATATTAAATAAAACAAATTTCCAAATTACTAAAAATAATAAAATTAGAAAATATGTTTTACTTAAAATTGAAACAAATGCTAATATATAAATCAATTATTGATTGTAAACATAAATCAATTTATATCATTTAAAAGACACAATAGCCAATTTAAATATTTATTAAAGAAGATTATTAAATTTATTTGAATAATTATTATCAGATTATCAATATCAATTTAATTTTAACCATAGATTATTAAATTGATATTGTCAAAATTCCGGGACGTTACAGAAACTTTTCATTTCCTTCTCTTAATTAAATTAAATGATTGATTAATAAAATAATATTAATGACTAAGCTAAATATAACATGAATTGTAAATATATTCCAGTAAATATTATGCAAGTGCAACATATAGGGGTGTGCATAATCAGTGGTGATTGATACATAAAATAAACAAGAACAATTTGAATGGTTATTACATAGGAATTGAAATGGAAATAAATAAGGGATGACATGGGTGAATGATACAGTTTCCCTTTTAGTAAACTTAATTAATGCAACATATTAATAACAATCAATAGGTACCGTAATGTAAGAATATAGTAGGTAAACAATGAATTGTATGCATACATTATTGTCTTAATTAAAAAGGAGAAATGATTTCATACAACGACAATATATGTAAAGAAAAACTAATTTATATGAACACTTACAAGTAGATCCAAATAAGTATATACTAAATTCAATCATAGCTTCCTAATAATATAAATTAGATAGTTATTATAGTTAATTTCAAAACTTTGATTTGTTGTAAAAAATTCTTTAACTCATATATAAATATCTAATGCAATAAAAAGTGCAAGTAATACATGCATACATACATGCGTACATGCATATAGTAAAATTTTAAACTAAAATTACACTTGATATATTTGATTAAAACATAGATCTCATATTGCCATGAGTTTAAGATATTTGAATTTCAATGGGGACTATTTGAACGATTCGTTTGGTGACTAATTGTAGTTCGCTTCCTGCTTTTGTGTTTTTCCGTTTGCCTCGTCTCTTCTTATGGTGAAGCAGAAGAAATCCGCTTCCTCTATTCCTGAGCTGACTGAAAGCCCATTTCATTCACCACGGCCGGTAGTTCTGTGGCCCCATTTTGCTTCCTAACACTGGAAAATGGTGGCAATCCTGTTGGAACTCGTGACAAACCCCTTTCAAGCCTACTAATCGAATTGAACTCCCTAATTATAGCCACTTCTTAAGTGCCTGTTAGACCTTTCCTTGCTATCTCAAATCCTTTGGCTCCATTATTAGCTAATGAAGGTAAAATTTCCTGGAATAAATCTTATATTGGGTAAACTCCGATACCATATTGGGTATTGTCAATTGTGGGCACAACGATCTTGTTTGTGCACCTATGGATGATGGTGGATTGGTTCGTAATGGGCAAGTATCTGTGGAAGAAGGTGTCGAGATCTAAATTGCCGATAGTGGGATTTCTAGTGATTGCACATTACATGTTTATTCCAATGCCAATTCATTTACTTATGGCCCGATGTCTGTTTCTGCTAACGCTGGTCCTTCGGATCCTCCTCCGCACTAGGCTGCTCCAAAGTGGTCATCCTTGTTTTCCAAATTACCAAATAATGAAGGTGAGCACTCGCCGCATCGTTTTAATATAGTTGATATTGAGGGCATAATGATCCCGTCGATGGAAGTGATTGAGGCGGATGTGGATTATTGGAAAGACCACTTGGTGGATTTTTTTCCTTGACTTCATCCCTCCCTATCATTTAATTAAGCGAGGTGCAACCAGATGTGGAAGCCTAGGTGGTTTGAGTGTTTATTTTGATAATGAAATGTTCTATTTTAAATTCTCACGTAGTGAAAAAAGACAACATATTCTAGAAGCCGACCCAATTCTTATTGAAGGGAAACCTTTCATTATAACTACTTGGAGTCCTTCTGTGAATCGGGAGAAGGACCAAGTTTTATCTATTACTGTCTACCCCCACTTTTCGCACATTCCTTCTGTTCTTCAGCTTCTTATTGGGATTGACTGGCTAGCCGGTCTAGTGGGTAAGGTGATGTGCTATGATGCTAACACAATGGCCAGAAAGAAATTTGTCTTTGCCAAAGCCTTGATTGAGATTATTCCTGCCAAACCCCTAACTTCGGTGTTAAAGGTCAGACTAGATGAGAGCTTGTTTGTTGAGGTTAGTGTTTACTACAGTTGGAAACCTCATATATGCATGTCCTACCAGTATTTTGGGCTTCTTTCGGATGCATGTTCTAGATTGGCAGTTGTAGGCTTTGTTCCCCTAGGTGACCGAATTCCTCTAGCTCGTCCTCCACTCAAGAAGTGGGTTCCGAAGGTTTCTCCTGTAGCTCCCATTATGAATGCTCTTGTTGCCCCCTAGTGTTGATGCTCCTGTAGCTCCCAGTGACATCGCCTCTGTTTGTGTAGCTCCATCTGTCACTTTTCCACCTCTTATTGTTGATGCTGTTGTTGCCCCAGACGCAGCTCCTTGTGTTGATGCCCCCGTTGGAAAGTCTCCTATTGAGTGCGATTCTCCTATTTCCCTCGATTCTATTTCTTGTAATTCGAAGGAGCGAGCTTGGATCCATATTCCGTTTGAGATGAGGCACTCGCTGCAAACCGATACTTATTATGCATTTATCAATGATATTGATGGTGAGAGTCATTTTCTTATATATCACATTAAGGAAGAGGGTCTGTTCCTTACTAGTGATGGTGAGATTGGTGAGCTGAATAAAAGTTAGTTTTATGATGCTGTTTGGGACAGGAATTTTATTTACTTTCCTACTTCTGAAGGATACGTTCCTAACCTGGCTGCACTATTCTCTAGGCATGTTCATGTTATGGGCCCGTCGCCTATTGTTTGTGCTGGCGCTTTCTCTTCGTCCGATGTGCAGTTTTAGTTTTTAGTAGTTAAGGCTCCTTTTGCCTAACTCCTGCGCTATATTGTTTCTGTGATTTTTGGCTCTTTAGGCCTTTCTAGTTGTTCTGTGCATGTCTAAAACACTTGATTTTCCATTATTTATACAGTGGCATGGCCCACTTAAAGGTGGCTAGCTTTGCTAAAAAAAACATAGATCTATAATTGAAACATTATATTGATTCCATATAAATCTCATTTTAACTTTAAATATAATTCAATCAATCAACATGAAAATGTAAATTTCTAGATTTAAAGAAATGGAATTTAAATTAAATGTTAAAACATAAAATTAAAATAAAACATTTTATTTTAAAATATATAGATTTAATTTCAACTTAACAAAGTAAAGAAAAGCAGCAAATCAATTCGAACTTGTAAACATTCAGATCTAAAGAATTACAATTTAAATAGAATGTTTAAAAACATATCCACAATTAAATATTTTTATAAAACATAAACAAAATTAATTTTGAACTATCAAATGAAAACTCAATCATATCTTTCAAAAAATAATTCGATCTTCATAAACAATTTTTTAATGAAGCAAGACGGTAACACATCATACAAATTATGAAGTCAAACTAAATTTTCATTGAATAATCCAAAATCACTATATATATAAAGAAAATGACATACCTTGTTACGCAGCCCGTAAAACACACCTTGCTTATGTTACCTTTGATTTGCACCTTGAATGAGGAATTCTTCTAGATCCAATTGAATCACCTTAAAATGTTGCCAATAAATCACACCTCGAACGATGATATCCTCTTAGATCTACATCCTATCCTTGCATGAGATGAATGAACCACTTCTGTTTTGTTTTGTTTGATCATTTTATTTAAAGTTGAAAGATTTTGAAAATTCATTTTTTATTTGTTTTTGCGATGGAAAGTTAGGAGGAGAGAAAGAGAAAGAATGAATGAGAAGGAAAATGAATTGTATGAATTGGAGAATATGTTTTATTTGAAAGAATGAAACTTTTTCCATTCTTTAATTTGAAACTTCCCTAATTGATTCTCTTAATTGTTTTTCTCTCTTCGATCCTTTTCTTATATGTACGCCATCAATGAAATAAAATTTCCACAAATCATGTCTTCAGCTAACAAAAAGATTCCACAAATCATGTCCTCAAATGACAAAAAATTTCCGTATATCATTTCATGCAATTATCTTTAAATTACATCAATATCATATATCAATGCGCACAAATATAACTTTTATAAATGCACTAAAATAATTACAAAAAATTCCAAACATCAAATAAATAATAGTTAAAATTTCTCAAATATCACTTAATATAATCAATTTGCAACATTTTAAAAATTAATTAAATCATGTGGTTTTCAAAGAATTCATCATTAAGGTTGTGCGACTCAAAAGTGTAAATTCAGTCAGTGATTAATATCGAACTACTTGGATATTAATGTTCAAACGTCACTTAAAAAGTGGTGTGACATTTTGGCCGAACTTTTCTCTTACACATCTTTTGGTAGAATCCAACTTTTCTTATTATAAGCAGTACCCAATAGTGAAAATTATTTACACTATTTCTCTTAGTCAAAACTATATCACTTCGGATTTATGGAGTTTGGTAATGGGAAAAATTTCAATATCATCCACATTCAATTTTATAGTCCAAATATAATGTCTTTGTTCAGTAATAACAATTATTATTGATCGAAATGCTCTGGCCCAAGACTTTGACTTTGAGTTGACTTAAGTTGACCATGATACTAACCTCATATAACCGAGGAGACGAACCCTCTCTTAAATAAGGTTCCACTTTCAATGCTTCCCCTTGACCCAACTATAGTCATTCGATGGACGTCGTGCCATGATTTGACTATAATCAAAGCAGAGCTTCGATATTGACGATCAACAATATTCTCATGTCGAGAGAACTGTGTAAATTAGTCACATTGATATTCTTTCTTGACCTTGGTTATATTAACCAACAGAAAACTACCGAGTGAGTCATCCCATAGTTATCCAATACGTATCAATATGTAACCCCTTGGTGCCCCTAATAGTCTTGAGTAATAGATTGCCCAATATTTGGAGGGCATTACGTACTCTAATCTTAATGGATACATTAATACCCAGTCTTGATGCACCTTGGCCAGGAACATTTAAAACCGTATATTTGTTTCATTATGATAAATCACTCATGGTTAAAACATTTGTGACTATTATCACAAAACATATCACTTATGGATTTTCTATTAAATATAATTTTAATTGATTAATTAATATAACCATATTATATTAGTATATAATTAAAGAAAATACCTCTATTTCAAATAACATTGGTCAATGAGTTAGATATATATAAAAAATTACACAATTGACCCTAGGACACACCCCTAACTATATCAATCTCCCACTTGCACTTGGGACCAATTACTGTATCTTATTCCAACTTCTGTAATTGGTTTTCTCAAAACCAATTAGGCCAATCCCTTTGTGAACGGGTACGCTATTATATTTTAATTATTTACTCTATCAATCAACTCTCTTCGACGATGATGATCTACTATATCATATCGAAAAATTCACAGTATGTCTCTCGACTTCTAGCGTGCTATAAGTTCTTTTACAAACTATATCACGACATTGTTATCATATTACACTGATACGAGATTCTCAACATTTGGAATCGGCTCAGCTATAAATTTATGTACTTATATTTTTATATACATTGTTTTTATTGGTTGGCGCTATTCAAGGCGATGTACTTAGCCTTTTTCATTGAATCAGCCACGGTCTTTCATTAAGAGCACTTCCAACCTAAAGATTCTTAACCTGAATTTATTATTAACATGTTATACTCAATATCCTTTATGAAGTTTGAGTCTGAATACTCTCTAACAAGGAGTTTTTGTTTCCGTAAACAATTCTCTAGTATTTTATAAATTCACAATAACACTTCAAACAACCATTTAGTGATATCAATTTGAATTTGATATTTGCTTCATGTACCAAATACATAAACAAATCATATTATTGTGGACCACGTAAATGTATGATATTTTCTATTGGTAATGCATAAGGAACTAATCTTAAATGTTTCGTATTAAACAATTTAATGGCATGTCTTTCCATATGATTTGGGACATTCCTAGTATCTTTTATACTCACTATAAAAGACTTCATTTACAATCCAAAGTTGAGTATTAAAACAACTATGGTTGATTTTTAACACAAGTACATCATTAAACTCAATAATGTGTTGTTATAGTTTAGAAATATCAAAGTACCTTTTAACGTTCTTTCTTATGAACACACGCTTCCGCTGCATTTTGATTGATTATCAAATTATTTGATATTTCAATCAAAATATTTTTCAATTTTGAAGCTTATAAAATGATATCTACTATGATTTCTTGGATCATATCCAAAGAGTCACAAACTCAGTATCGCTTCCACTGACTTCAAGACATTTTTGGTTATTATATGTAAATAGTTTTCTCTAAATTGTTATCTAGAATTTTCCATTTTAATGCATATGTACCACAACACAAAGTCATACTAAGTGGTAGTTTTTTGAGTAAATCCAAATCAACTTGAGCAGGTTGAATACCGAATCTGTTACGCAAATTTTAACAATTGAAAATTCCAATATAATTCTTATTAACATTAATTACTTAATTCTAACTGCGTTGGTCTTACTTGTAAAGAAACAATCGCGCCCAATGGATCACATCCCTTCGGTTACAACTACCAAAATCATATTTTAACAGCGTATTTGGAGTCCTTTTAAATTTCTGCAACATGCCATAAAGTCAACACATTTAGCGGTTTGCTTAAATAACCAAGGATTATATATTTTTGACTTTTATAAGAAACTCATAATTTCTCTTCAATGTGCAAGAATATTTATTAGACACTCTAATGTGTTGTTTTCCTTTAGTTTGGTTAATTTCATCTCATCTAATCAGTTCTATCTATGGATTGTATCCATTTCCATTTTACTATAAGTAATTCCTCAAAGAAATTCCTTTACAATGAAGTTGGTATTTCTCGAAACAATAATTGTCCCTCGGTGCAACATAATAGCTATTCATAAACATTTTATGATTTTCTTTATCTATAAAACTGATTTGATTTTCGTTTACAAAACTTATGTTCAAAACATAAATATGTCATCCAACGATAGTCTTCCAAAAACTCTTTTGGGGAAATTTATACAAGATCCCTTAGGAGCAATTATGAAGTGCAATCTTTCGACTCACACAACCTGCCAACTCATTAGCTTAGGATATGTTGGGATTTCTTATAACCCTATCTTATGCGATTTTATAAACTATTATTTAGATGAAATAATGTTAACCTTATGTACTACCCTTAAAAGCTGACCTTATAGAACAGAACTAATTCAATTTCACTCACAATTAATCGCACATTGTCCAACAAAGTTCGATTACCCCTTATCAATGCATCATTATGTATCACATGGAGGAGTGAACATTGAGATTGAATCTTTATTCCTTTTAGGTATTTTTGGAAAATTTTCTAATATAATCACTCATTCGATCAAATTGAATCATTTCTATTGCATATTAGCTTATTTAATTCTGTTTTATACTCTATGAGTTTACCGTAGACATACTACACGTGCATCAAATACATGCCCATGTCGATGATAACTCATTGGTGAATATGACGAAGTACATGGAACCATTTTGGTATTAGTAGACTTATACATCTATATGTATCAATCCGAAGATTTCATTAACTCTTATGATGATCCCACAAATTGAGTGCATAACTCTTCAATTTTTGAGATATAATTAACCAGTGTCATATGATTCATAATCATATAATAAAAGTTATTTCTCAAACTACAACTTATGCTATAATTCCAAATTAATTGTAAATAATTTTAGATACTTATATATTTTCAATGCATCACTTTTGCTGTGAAAACCCAATATACATTGCAATTTTGCTTCACAATAAATATTCATAATTCACAATGAAAGATAACTAAGTCTATTCTTAAGTCGACACTAAAAAATAGTCATTATTTCATAAATAATGCTCGGTATGTTTTACAAAAACAATTTTCATAATTTGATGCAATCAATAAGTGTTATATAGGATGTTCTCACTATTTCCGCCATTACTATAGTAGCGTATTTAATTAGGAGGTTCAGCATTCTCTTAATGTAGACTGTTTATTTCATATACTATAACTAGTTTACTGCAGAGAGTACTTTGATCAAATATCTTAAAAACATAGAAATAAATCTAATAGAAAATAATTTTCTATACAAAATTACATTTCGAAATGGAAATCATATTTCTCATGCCAACGTCAAGTACCTTTTGTAATCATTACAATTCTTGCCTCTGATATTCATTTACGAAGCAGAAGTGATCATTCACTTTCTTCATTTCAACTATACCTTAAATCACATATTCCTTGTACATTTGTTTTCTTTTCTAAGTCATCAAACCATTCAAAAGAAACCCTTACTATAATATCATAATGAACCCTATACAAAAGCGCATTCGATTATCGTTAAAATTTAAGGACCTCAAATGTATTGCAGTTTATTTAGACCAATCGAACATTCATTCCAGCGATCAAGTTCTTAGATTTATAATGTAGTTTTGGTCTTATGTTACATTTAACACAATATGATCTTTTATGTAATCAACCAAATTGAACACTCGATCTCATAGCGATGCAAGAAAATATATTATTAATAACACCATTTAATAACATATTATTCTAAAGCGTTATTGTTTAGCTTTAAATACTTTTTTTACATAATTTTTTTTGTATGTACATATGCAATGCTTTGGCCCTAAATTTTCGTCTCCCTCCCAAAAACGCACCCAGTTTCGCCTCCCTTCCAAAATAACACTCATCAATTTTCGTTTTCCTTTTAAAAAAATAACCCTAATCGAAGTTCTACTCCATCTCTTTCTCCAATCATCGAAATTTTGCTACTGTACTCCATCACCAATCCTCCACGGTTTTCTCTTCAATAGTTGTGAAGTTGACGGCATTAGGAGCCCTAATCTCCAATCTTCGATTTCGCAGTTCATCAATATCCACCAGATTCTTCCCGCTTCCAACAATGGTAACATCTTTTTTTCTACTTTATTCTTTTCTATGAATATAATTTGCTATTTCTTATTTAGGAGAGATTTCAATTTAGTTTTCAGGAGTACCAATGTTTAGATTATAAATTAGTTTTATATTTCTGTGAACTAATTATTGAATAGATGGTTTGTTTTATGTGATGATACTTTAGTATGTAGGACTGTTATCATTAGATTTGATTATGCATATACTGGAGTGAAGAAAATGAATTTTTTGATATTGGAATAATAAAAGTTTGCTTTGTAGATTATAGGCTAAACATAAAAGTCGAATTTGCTACTTTTTATAAAAAAGGTTTTGTTTTCGTTTCAATTCCTACTTTTCAAGGAGAATGCAAGTTTAGCTTCAAATTGTTTGGACTAACTATGTTTGCTATTTTATGGCCTATTATTGTTTCGAATTTTCAAAATACACCAATATATTATCTCCATCTTCATTGGACATTTAGAAGAAATAAATGTATTTATATATCTACTCGAATTGTCTTCGGTGAAATTTAGCTTATGCTTAAAATGCAATGGGATGATATGAACAGTTCTACCTATAATCATAGGAGACATTCATTTGGATCCAAGTTCAGTCTTGTTTCTTGTTGTATTGATGATAGTCTATCTCATTTTCCTAGAGATATCAATGAAAACCTCTCTACATTATTAGACATTTTTCACCACGTTTTACTCCATTATCTTGTTCATGTACTATGTTATTATAAAAAACCTAAATTAACTATTTGTTTGCATATTAAGTGTACAGTGTGCATCAAACATCTAATGACATAATAATGCTAATCATCTTAGTAATTATTCCCTAGTCTATGGTTAATTGATGTACATAAAGTGTACATTTATTTCCTCTTGATTCCATATAATTTATTAGTCTTTTATATGTTTATTTAAGTATTTCAATTGTTTAATTGCTTTGCTGAGACTTTGCAAACACCAAAACTATATAATTTATCATTATCAACTGTAGAACCATCTTGATTTCGATTTGAGTCTATGGTTAATTGCTGTACTACAAAATATGTTGTTAATAAGGCCATTTAACAATGCATTATCCCGAAGCGTTATTATTTACACTTAGTTGTTTAGTTTTTAAGTATGATATAAATAAACTTGGTTATAAATTGTTGTACATACAGTGTATGATATATAATTATATATCTATACACCTTGGTTTTAAATTAACCTTTTGTGTCAATACCTATTTATAAATATTTTTAGATTTCCAGAAAATATAATTTGACCACATACATTTTCATAGTTATCACCTGTCTCTGTAAGTGTTTAAAACACAAAATGTATTCTGCAAAATGGATAAATAATATTTCTAACCAATGTTTTAGTGAATTTATTCCTAGCCTTCTTATATATTTTCGACCATAACTCTTATGCTTCTGATCTGAATTTGGCATTTTTGGTCTTTGTTGAAAGGTAAGGAGATAAGGAGTTACATTTGAAGTATGTATTATGTTCACATTAAGAAAATGAATAGGAAAGCTAGTTTTAATCGCTACCGCTTTCCTTCATAATGATTTGGATAATTTTGTTGTGATGACACTATTTTTCTAATTAAGGCATGGACTATAGTATGGTGCAACGAAAGGAAATTTATAACGCTCAAAATAAATAAGCGGTTGACCCTTGTTGGTTTGATCAATTCATCAGTTGAGTAGCAAATTCTATATATATATATATATATATGTTCTTCAGTTGATACTATTGATTTATGTATTTACAGATTCATTTTGTTGGATGTGTATTTGGTTTTATTATTTGACACTTTTTCTTTTGTTAATATTTGCTGACGAATTTGTCTTTTGTTAACGAAGTGAGTACAAATTTAGTATATGGTTTGTGCTTTAGTGATCCTTTTAATCTTCAGTTTTGGAGCTTGAGTATTCTTTCTTCCCTTGTTTCTCCTTAATTATATGTTGAAGGAAAAAGAATGGGTTCATTTACATAGGCAAATAGATGATCCGGTATTCTCAACCACGTTTAATTTTAGAAAATAAAAATATTTAATGTTAAAACTCAACTATTATGTTGAATTTTTTTTATTATAGAACTTCGAAGGAGTATGCACAAGGGGCAAGATGTTTCATAAATGCTGCAAAGAGAAATATAAGAAATGTAGAGAAGCTTTTATGCCTTTGTTTAGATTGCTGAAATCTTAGTCGACAACATGATGACATTATCCTTAAACATTTGATTATAAGGGAGATGGATCCTAAGTACAAGAGCAGCAATAAGTGGTATCATCATGACAAATAATTAAATTTGGGCATAGAAACGAAGTTGGACGATACATTTGACCTACTTAAAGTTATTCATTTTAAAGATGAAGATTTTTTTAATCGTACTTTTTTTACTGATGTTAAAGAAAATGAGGATATTCGAAAACAGGAGGATGATTTACCTAAGAATTTGGAAGATGTACAAACCCCCTCGTATCCTGATTGTGTAGATCAAACTAAACTATCCACCATCGCTGCTTTGTATAATCTTAAATGTGAGGTTGGATTATCCGTTTATGATTTTTATAAGCTTTTAAGCTTGCTACCGTTGTTACTACCGAAGAATAATGTACTTCTTATGACTTTGTATGATGTAATTTTTTTTTTTAAGTATTGGACATGGGTTTGAAAAGATTCATGCTTGTAAGATTGATTGTTGTCTTTTTAGAAAAGAGCTTCACGATTTAGAAAGTTGTCTGAATACTCTTCGAGATGGAAGATAAGTGAGGACACTAAGGAGATTGCACGAGGTGTTCCAGCCGAGTGTCGAGATATTTTACAATCATTCCAAGATTTAGAAGAATGTATAGATCTCAAAAGATGGCAGAAGACCTAAGATGGTATTTCAACAATAAAAGCAGTGATGTAAAAATGCGACATTCTATAGATTCTATAACATTAAATGCAGTGGACGAGAGGTGGAAATCATTTTCATCCATTCCGCACAATATCAGGCCTGGTCTTACTATAGATGGTGTCAATCCATTTTCCTCGATGAGCTCCAAATATAGTTGTTGGTCAGTAATGCTTATGACAATAATCTCTCTCCTATGTTATGTATGAAAAAAGAAAATATTATGCTAACATTAATAGTTCCTGGTCCAAAGCAACCTGGAAATAATACTGATGTATATTTTGCGCAATTGTTAGAAGACTTAAATTATTTGTGGAATGATGGAATTGATATATATGATGGATTCAGTAGATCGGTTTAAAATTTAAAAGCAATTTTACTATGGACAATAAATGACTCTCCAGCCTATAGAAATCTTGTAGGACGTTGTGTAAAAGGCAAAAAAGCTTGTCCATTATGCGATGTCGACACTCATCAGTGGTGGTTGAATCATTATCGAAAAAGTGTCTATATGGGACATAGAAGGTTTCTAGATCCTTCACATCCATTGAGGAAACAAAAAAAATTGGTTTAATAACACTATAGAGAAAGGTAATAAACCTAAAATTCTAATGGGAAAGAAATATTTCTATTATTTTGAAGGATTTTACAAATGTCTTTGGAAAAGATAGGACTAAAGAAACAAAAAGAAGAAAGATTAAGAAGAAATTAAAGACGGTATTGAGTAAGAAGATAAAAATTAAAAAGAGGAAGCGTAACCACAGCAGAAAAGATGAAGATGATGGGAAAAAAGAGCCATTAAGATGGAAAAAAGATCAACCTTCTTTGATTTGCCATATTGGGAGGTTGTATTAAAATTATATTTTCTTTCATTGACCTACAAATAAAATTTTTAATAAAGAGTTGTATGATTGATATTTGTAGGAACTTCCCTCGAATTTAGATATGATGCATGTTGAGAAAAATGTCGCTGAAAGCATACTAAGCACGATGTTGCATGACAGTAAATCGAAAGATGGAATTAATTCTAGGAAGGATTTGGAGGATTGGGGGATTCAACAAAGTCTTTATGCACAACCTTATGGGAATAGAACATATCTACCACCGGCTCCATATACATTCTCATTGTCTGAAAAAAATTATTTTGTAAGAGGATATATGATTTTAAAGGTCCTGATCGTTATTGTTCAAATTTCAAAAGATTTGTATCATTAGAAGATTGCAATGTTAGTGGTTTGAAGTCGCATGATTATCATGTCCTAATGCAGCAATTGTTATCTATTGCAGTCAAAGAATTATTGCCAAAGAAAGTTAGAACAATAATAATTCATTTATGTTCATTTTCAATAAAATATGTCAACATGTTCATTAAAGAGAGACATTGTGACAATTTAATGATGAGATTATTGAAATTTTGTATGGATTCGAAAGATATTTTTCACCTTCATTTTTTAATATAATGGTACATTTGACATTTCATTTTGGAAGAGAAGCACAAATTGTGTGGTCCTATTCATTTTCGTTGGATATACCCATTTGAACGGTATATGGAAACACTTAAAGACCGTATAAGGAATTATGCATGACCTGAAGGGTGTATTGCAGAATCTTATCTTCTAAAAGTATCAATGAGATTTTTTTGTGAATTTCTACAAAGGAAAATACAAATGAAGGAGAAAGAAGTTTGAAACGAAGGTTATGAAAACAATGCGATACTCGAAGGACGTCAATATTAAAACTGAAGAAAATTACATTGTCATCGTATGAAAAAGATATTGCTCATTTAGCCATGCTAATGAATATGACTATGGTGGAACCATATTTAGAGTAAGTACATATTATATTTTGTTTATACCTTTTTAATAAATTTTTAATGTTGAATATAACTTGGGTAAAATTATTTATACATCAGTATGCATCTGGAGGAGTTACAAAATTTTTGTAAGCGTTTGGAAAAAAATGCGACATTGCTATGGAAAAAACTTACAGATAATTTCTCAGATTGGAATAAAAAGAAGGTTGGTTTAATTTTAATTTGTCCTTCGTTAATGAAAAAAGATTTCTTTTTTCTTTAAAATTTACGTAAAATGATTTGTTTGCACATACTTATTCAATTAACAGGTGATGACATACTAAAATGGATTGACTTTGGCCTAAGTAGTAATGCATTGTCCTATAAAGGATATATAACTAACGGAGAGCGTTTTTATACAAAAGATGTTGAAAGAGACACTCAAAACTATGGAGTCACTTATGATGCGACTACCATGTGTAGGGAAGTGCAAGAGATATTTCTCAAATAGTTGATGTGGTCACTTATTATGGGGCAGTGACAAACATAATCTTGCTAGGATATCATGTTTTTTATATTCCGTATTTAAGTGCCACTGGGCAAATATAGGAAATAGAGTGAAGTTTGAAGATGGATTCACTCTTTTCAATTTACAATAAAATCAATCTTCATTTGTAAAAGATCCATATATCCTTGCATCTCAAGCGAAACAAGTTTCTTATTCAAGAGAGGATGATCACTCTAATTGGTATGTTGTAATGAAAGCACGACCAAGAGGTTATCATGAATTAGAGACAGATGATCCTGTTATGGAAGTTGGCTTTGTTAGGAAAGATTGTGAAGAAACCGATATGGATATTGATTCCGTGGAGAATGTTAGCTATGTTAGAGAAGATTGGGAAGACATATTTGAGTAGATTTCCATTCTTATTTGCTTGTGAGGTTTGTTTATTTAATTTAGAATTCAGAAACATCCTATATAAGTAAACATATTCGAACTGCTTAAATTTTTGTTCAAATCATTTACAAAAGAAATTAATTGGTGTGAAAGCTCTGTCATTTTCTCTTCCCGTCGAACACTCTAAACTCATAGAAATAGTCTAGTTTGCATGTATATGCCACAATGGAGTTTTAAAAGATGATAGAGATTGAAAGTAGGTCAAATCAAAACGCTACAACTAAGGTAAACTATAAATTTGGATTTAAAATTATAATCAACCTAAATCTCTCCTTTCTAATCCAAAATTCCAATAGATTTTTATATGTATGTTATATGTGAATCCAAATAGGGAGTTAAAGTGGAAATATGGATAACACAGATTAGATCCAACGATTTGGGAATGCTTAAAAAGAGATGAGCGGGAAAAGGATCTGGGAATGCTTAAAAAGAGATGTGTGCGCAATGATTTGGTATAAATCTGTAAGTGCGTAATGATTAGATTTAAAACCTGTAGGAGCATAATGATTAGATATAAATTTATTATTTACATGTAATGAATTTAGTGAATAGATCTAATGAAAAAGATTATAGAATTGATTATATTAGGGATTTAAATAAAATTTGGGAAAATTGCTTACATATGTTATCAAGGTAATTTGTTATGAAATTTGTAATAATAAATTGGTATTTGAACATAGAAAAAGAACGTAAAATAAAAAGGAACTTTAGGGGTTTAAGTGATGTGGTGACCCACCTTTTCGAACAGTTCAAAGTCGATAATAAATCACACATGTCCAACTCGAACCGTTTAAAAGATAGAATATCAATGGGTTCACATAAAAAGAAGAAAACAACGATAGAACCTCGCAGAGGAACGATAAAATATAATAATCACATAAACATTTCATGAAGCTATTTATAATATATACATACATACATATATATATATATATAGACACACACACACATAATTCAATTTTCAACATAAACTGGATTTACACAATATTATCAGAGTGATACATTTTCAATATACAGAAGAGAATAGAATAGTGCAACAGAATAAATACTGGTAGATATGATATACCAAATATTTTTCTTCGTCCTCTAGAATAATCGTCTATGATGATTGAAAAACTCGGGCTGACACGAGCGTAATGAAAAACAAAACACTCGAGTCTAGACTAGAAATCCTCATGTAAGTCAAATCAAATCAGAAGAAATATAGTTTCAAAATGAACTATTTCTTTCGATTTCCAAAAAACCTGGACTCAGAACAAATTCCAAATAAATGAATTGAATTCCAAAATTTCACTTCAATTCCATTCAAATTCAATTTCATTCGGTCGCAATTTTGATTTCAAATAAATCCATTATAATTACAATTCCAATTAATTTCAATCCAATTCCAATTTGATGTCATTTCAATTCAATTTCAATTCTAAACCATTTCGATTTATATAAATTCTAATCTTATTTTCAAAATGCCAATTTAATCACTTAAATCAAATTGAACTTCATATTCAGTTTAAGATTCAAATCTTTAAATATAACTCAGTTCCGAGCTTAATTTTGAAATATTTTGAATTATGTTTAATTAACAATATTTCAAAGTTCGAATAAAAGTTCAAATACTATTAAAATAATCAATTTACGAAATGTAAATCATATTCGATTTTAACTTCAAAATCTAAAATTTCATTTAAAACAATTTCGATTAACAAATTCTAATTCCAACATTTGAGCTCAATTTCGAAAATAATTCGGTTTCCATAAATTGGATTTTTACTTCTTTAAACCAAAATCGTTTAAATAATTTCAAATCAATTTTTTTAAAATCATTTCATTTAACTAATCCATTGTCCGTATATAATTTTCCATCGTGTGGTTAAGTAATCATTTTTTTATTTTAATTTCAGGGACGGATATATATCATTTCAATCCAAAATGAATGTCATAGGTATATATCATTTCAACCTATTCCTTAGTTTTTTTGAAGTAGTTTAATTTATAGTTTTATATACTGCAAATAATTTATAGGATGGTAACATGAGATATATATATATATATATATATATATATATATATATATATAAACATCCAATATATCTAACAATAGCATCCATCATAATCAATCGTCCAATTAGTAAATATAATTCACAACAATTACATAGTTATCAATACCACGTATTTTACTAGTAATTAAATTCAAATTTCAAATTTAACTATCAATTTTAATTTTTAGTAATCAGTTCAAATGAAAATTTAGACGTTAATTTAGATGTAAATTAAATTTATCAAACAACAATCAATAAATTTATATCACTTCATAATTTCAAATTTAACTAACATAAAAAATTCTAGTAGTTCATATGAGTTATAAAACACTCACATTTTTTTTTGAAAGTAAAAATTTTCCGGTGTCAAATAAACTTCATTTCAGGTCCACGACGTAGTCCTCATCGATACGAACCCTATGCAACTTGTTTTGATCGAAATGGACCTCGTACGAGAAAGTTATGAATTTTATTATCATAATGATTAATCAAAGTAATTAATAGCTAATAAACTAATTAATAAAATAATCAACTAAACTTCTCATCCACTCTCGTATGTGGCATTCTCTGACAACCGCAATCCATCATACACGACCCAGGACTTCTACACGTGCACGCCAAACTTCGAACGGGCGATGATCGGAGACCATCGATAGGCGGTCCTCGCTCCACCCCACCTCTACTGCAAACGCCTCCCTTTCCAGCACCACCGTCCATGTGCAAATTGAGAAAAATTACTGCGACTTCCATCCTAGTTTTTTGATGATTTCGTGAAGCTTGGCATGAACAAGCCATTGGATGTGTAGAGCTCGATGAGCTCTACAACTTTGCTTTTGGAAATTTTTGAATTAGTTGTATGGATGAAGAGAAATCGTAAGAAGAAATTTGACTAAATTCGGCTATTAAAAAAAAACAAGCGGCGGCCAGGGTTTAGAGGACTAAGGTTTCCAAAAATGAAAGTGAAAGGCTTATTATATAAGTTTTCGATCCAATACACACCTAAATTTTCCAAACTCCAAATGAAGCATGCCGCCTGGCCTTCATGATGTTTTACTCCCATTCCAAACGCAATGGAACTAATTTCGAGGCCTAATTCGATCGTATGCAGAAGATTCCTTTTCAAAATCACGTTATTTTAATTAAATTCTGAAAATAAATTCTACGCATTTCAAGCTTGCACAACCAAATGGTAAGTCCGATCGATATGAAACTTGAAATCCTATAATAACTCACTATTATGGATATGATGAAACATGTTTCATCAAAATCCGAGACAGTGACCAAAATGACTATTTTTACTCATTAATTAAAACAAGTAATTTCAAGAAATTAATTTGATCGCTTTAAATTCAGTTTTTAAGTTTAAAATATTCGTTGTTGCTTAAATAAAATTTAAATCAACTTCCGACATCATTTTCATTCACATTAAATCCAGAATTCAATCATTTAAATAATTGCAATATTAAATTTAAGCAGTTTAGTTATCTAATGTATCACCATATTTCAGTATAAGTTATTAGACTTATAAAATTAAATTTTTAAAACGATTTTAGGTAATAGAACAACTACTTTCATTTTACAATCATTCAATATTTATTATTCAATTCTAACTATTGATTATAAGACATTCAATATATAGAATTCCAATTCAATACCGATTATTGCTCGAATCATCAAAATTGGTTATTTCAATATTTTATCCTAGTTCATATTAAATTAATTACGTAAATAAACTTTAAATTTCTATCTCTAACTATTTCTATTCAATAATCACATTAAATTTAATATTTAAAATAGTTAAAGATGCAGGTCATTATAAGTGACATTTTAATTGTTTGCACCAAAATTGGTCACAGCAATCTTCGGGAGTCATTGAAGGGATAATAATGAAGAATGTAAATTCAAATCGAATATTATCTAACAAAAACTCCAATCAATAGTAAAGTAAATGCGTAGACAAGCGATTTATAGTGGTTCGGCGTGTTGCCTACGTCCACCGTGAAGTTTTTTGCAGTTTTATTGATTCTCTTTCAATGATTACAAGTTGTTACAGCAATCAACAGCAAGTTACAACTGGAAATTCTAAATCAACAGCAAAGTTATGATATAAGATGATGGAGATCTTGATTCGGCAGAGTCTGGACGCTTGAGAGTCGAAAGATTGAAGAAGCCCCTTTTCTGTTGGCTCTGGGCTCTACTTATAGGCGTAGGATGCTGATATTTTGCTGAAAACTAGGGAGACCACTTCGTGCACGTGAGGGGGCCTACGCGCCCGGTCTCAGGAAATTTGGGCCCACTTTGATATCGATTCGAACTCCATTCGAATCGATTAGAAAATCATCCAATCGAGGTGAAATTTGGTGTGGACATTCTTCAACATGTATGCAAGCTTCTTTGAATATTTCGTGGCATTTGGATCAGTAGATTGAGAGATATGATGGATACGAGATGGGATTCATTGTATGGCTGTTTGGTTCGAAACCATCCCTTCGAATCGATGGTGGAACGCACCTTCGTGTTGACATGGAGCGCACTCTTCGCCTCAATCCAGATTTCGCTCTGAGTTGACCGCTTCGACTCCATGTATCTCGACGCATTCGAACCGATGGATAACATGTCATCATGGATAGTTGACTTGGTGGATTCGAACGAAGCTTCACTGATGGCTTCGAACTAGGCTCCACTGATGGGTTCGAATAAGGCTTCGTTGATGGAGTCGAACGACTGATGCTTGATGGATACGAAGCAAACACTGGCTGATGGATACGAGGTCCATCGATACGAACTTGATGGATTCAAAGTTGATGGAGTCGAATCTGAGGCACTTCGATGGATTCAAAGTAGGTCGATACGAAGGTGATCGGTTCGAAATAGTGTTCGGTGATGGGTTCGAAATCTAGGTTTCTCCCTTCAAATTGAATTGATCATAACATGAGTGTATGAACTCTAATTGACTTGAAATTTGAGATTCTGACTTCTATGATCTTTCTTATCGTGTCCTATCAATTGTAGCTCAATCTGAACTTGGGCAAAATTCTGCGATATCCATGATGAAATGAAGTATGACCAATCTTTGAGATGAACTGTCCTTTGTCTTCGATCAATCTTTTGGTATCACGGCTTTGCCAAAAAGCGGGTAACATTTACCCCCCAAAGTACGTCTTATAGAAACATGACATGCTTTGAATAGCTGCAATTTCTTTCCGAACAATCATTGTTCCCTTTTGTTGAGACTCGTACTCTGTATCGTTGTAACCCTGCGTTGATATGATTGATTGTTGTATAATAGTGCTTAGCCGTTGGCTTTTGCATTCGTAACAAGATGAGTATTCGATCCCTATAAATGTTTAAAATCGAATGTTAGTCCGACATATATGTACATATGTTGGTTTGACCCTTGTTAACGTCGTGCGTCCACGAGTCGTTGTCAGTTTTGTTTGCTATTGAATTTCTTATCGATTCTCTCCTGAATCGATTTGGAAATTTGAGTTGAGACAACGCTTGATGGTTGTTTTGAAAAGTCCCTTCGTATCGATCCTCTCATGAACCGATATAGAAGGTTGAAGTAATTGAATTTGTGTTGCGCGAATGTAATATTTCGAACCGACGGGTATAAGCATCGATGGATTCGAGATCAACATTCATATGGATGGAGTACGCTTATGCTATGATGGGTACGAAACCGAAATTCGAACTGATGGCTTGGACGAGTATGAAACGTTCATTCGTACCGATGAGAAAGGATGGATACGAAATAGTAGTTCGTATCGATAGGAAATGATGGATACGAAATCGTCGTTCGTATCGGTAGGTTGTGGATGGAGATGTGAACAGGGGCTTCGAATTGATGTGCCCACTGTGTGTTTCTCATCGATGCGACTCGATGCTCTGTTGTACGCTTCGTATCGATGAGGCTTCAAGCGCATGGATTCGAAGGCAGATTTCGAACCGATCTGTTAATTGACCGGTTGTGACCGGTCGAGCTAACTGGGATGCAAAATGTCTCGGTTGCCTTCAAGGCTCCATATAAATAGCAGAGACCTTGCCATTTTTCACTTTTTACCTTTTACCTTTGCCTTGCGTTTACTGTGCTCTTGCATCGATTCGAAGCTTCAGAGAAGAACTATGCCACGTCTTCGAACCAATCAAGATTTACATCCTTTATTCCTCGAATCCCACACTCAAACTAGGTAACTAACCTCGAATCCGAACGACAAAGCTATTTCAAACCTACCACTTCTTCATCGATTGGCCACTCTAGTGATTGGTAAAACCAGATATGGTTTGGGGGAGCTTCGAAACCATCTAGGGACTCATGCTCGAATCGATGATGGCGGCAACGTTTTTTCTTGGATTTCGTATCGATCCCTGGGATGACCTTATGGGGGTGACGCAGTTCGCACCGATTGACTATGTTGATGGGTCCATTCATACGAATTGCGTGACTGATATGAAGGGTATCAATTCGAACGTGATCGATGTTAAGTTGAGGTTTTCCTGACCGGTACGAACTAACTAACCAAGGATCCATTCGAAGTCATCCTTCATTGATCGATTCGAACTTGGCACTTGAACATCGGTTCGAAGCGCGCCCCTCTGTATCGATTCAAAGCGGTACTATAATGGGTTCGAACAAGCTTTCTGTGATCGGTTCGAAACCCTATGTGATGGATACTAAAGTTTGACATTTTCTTAGCATAATTCCGACGAGCTTCATTCCTGCATATTTGGAGTTGATAATCAAAACTGCATACTTGACCACCTTTTGAAGCTCGTCGATGGAACCATAACAACTTCTACCCGAATCAATTTCCATCATATAAACGGTTTAGTGATGACGGTCAGCGATGACGGTCATTATAACTGGACTCCGTAGCTTTGTCGTTTGCATATTTCCTTTAACTCTGCAACATTTATTCAAGTAATGCATGGCACTGCACAACATACATTCATACACTTTACACTGGGGAATGCATGGGTCCTTTGTCGTCTAACGATGGTTTCTCATGAGTTAGCTAGTCATGGAACCTTCAAGTTCGCAGCAGTAGGAGATTCAAAGTACAATCACTTCGAGAATAGAGGTTCTGGATATTGAACCTGAGATCATCGGTCCAGCCCCGGACGAATTTCCCAATGCGTCTTTTATTGCCAATCCACCGGATTCCGTTCAATCCAATATTTCTGAAGATATGTTGGGGAGAATATGTTTGAGGCATGGTCTGTCACTAGATGACGTATTATTGTCGGGGCCGAATGATAGACCACATAATCCGCCGGAGGGATATACAGCATTTATTCGCCACGCGTGCGCGGCCGGGACGCTTCCTCCGTTCAATGAGTACATAAGGGAGGTATTGTCTTTTTTTAGGATTGCTCCATCTCAACTACACCCGAACGGATATGCTTCCATGAACAGCTTGTTCATCGTCTTTATGGAGTACTTTCATAGACCACCGATCCCGACCGAGATCAGATATCTATTCAATTTCAAAACCCGAGGTGATTACCCATCCTTCACATTTCTGGAAGCGGTGAGGAATTGTTGAGTGGTCACTGGGTCCTGGACCAGGCTGAGTTATTACAGGACGGAATGGTTCTATATCAGATGTCCTCCGGAGTTTGCCCGGCGATGATTATTCAGACGTGAGTATGGCTGAGTTCTCAAATAATTACTAAGGCAATTGTAGTCGAAATTAAACTTATATCTTTTTTCCTTTTTACAGCAACGATTCACCGACCTGAAGGTGAACAATTTAAGGAGATAGTGCGAGTACTTCGAGAAGTCCCAAGCGAAGATAGTGATATCAAGTCGCTTTTGACGGATAGGAATCTCCGGACTTACGGGTTGATCGAACGAGGGCAGAGTATAAAGTTTGACGGGGCATTAAGGACCGTTTTGAAAAATCGAGTCAAGCACAAGAAGCCCAAAATTATTATAGCCGAGAAGCTGATTCTGAAAGATCCCATACCGATGATGAGCCGTTGACCGAGCCTACAGATGTAGTTCAGGATGTCGCAGAGCAGAGAAAAGGCAAGGCAGCTGTTGTTAAGCCAACTAAGAAGGGGAGATGGAAATCGGTTGTCACGGCCCGATCCGCTCCTGGAGTTAGAATTTCGGAGATGTCTTCTCCGAGAACTGAAAGTCTTTATGAAGGGCTCGCCGATGTTCCAATTCCGGACGATATGTCCCTACAGCATGATGCCGGATTGGAAGAACTTTCAGAAACTTTAGTTTTGAGCGAGTCTTTTCCCACTGGTGCGGCAGACACATCCGGTTGGTCGGGGGGTTGCACATTCATACATATTTCACAACACTGCATAACCTTTGACTGTAAACTACCTGTCTCGAAAGGTGATTAATCCTACTTTATTTTTCTCTACAGATACTATGTCTGGGTGAGGTTCAATGTTAGGGAGTCTCCGACATGCCCGCAAGTCTTCATTTCATGAGTCACGCAGACGAGAGGGGGACAAAGATTACGACCAGGGACGCTCTGGGTATTCTAGTCAAGAAAGATATGATAAAGATAGAGGCTATAAGCGTCGATCTCAATCGCGTACTCCTCCTCCTCCCAAGGATCCCATACAGCCTCATCGAGAAACTCCAAACTGATCTAGCTCACCGGGATCACATCGTACAAGTGTTAACCGATGAAGCCGAGTCATCTCGAAAGTCAGAAATGGATGCTACAAAGAAAGCGGATGAGGACCAAGCGGCGATGGACAGGATGAAGCATGAGCATTACGCTACGGTGGAGGACATGGGCCACCGAAACACCATCGTGACTGCCGAGCGGGACGTGGCCCTGAAGGAACTTAATGCACTCAAAGTCAAATTTGCCGAGATCACTAAAGATAGAGATGACGCACACAACGCGGCCCAAGAAGCATGCGAACAAGCCGTAATGCTTCGGACTGAGAGAAATGCGGCGGTGGCTAAAGTTCAGGCAGTTGAGGCTGAGGTCGAGGAGAAAGTTCAAAGGGCAGAGGCCAGGCTGGAGGCCGACATCGAAGACCTCCTCGTTACTTACAATGTCAATATGCTGAGGCACAGAAATTTGGCCTAGCTTCAGGATTATCCGGTACATCTCCTTAACGCTTGGGTTCGATTGGTTGAGGAGGAAGGAGAAGCGCATCCGGATGCATCAGTCGACCGGTTCGAGCTTGAGAACCGGTTGCTGACCAAAGACGAAAAGAAGAACCTTCATGATGCCATAATTTCTCATGAGAAGGAGATGATTGGTGGCCAGCACCGGGAGATTAGGGAAGGATCGGGTGTCGAGCATCGTGCTACTATTCTTGAATTTACTGCTCCACCTTCGTTAGAGCCTGTACTTGTGGTTGAGTAACAATCCGTTCCAGCTTATGACCCAGAACAGCCGCGGCTATCTCCTATTCAGGAGCATACTTCTGAGGCCGCTTAGGCGTCCGCAAGCCAAATTGAGGAAGGTACTCCAAACTTATCTCAAGTGTATTCCAAATAGGAAGTTTGTTTCGAAGTAGTTACTAATAACTTCGCCTTATCTTTGCTTAGTGACTGAAGTTGCGCCGATTGCCATGACTCGAGAATTAAGTAAAGGGGAGAAGGCCATCACCACCGAGACTACCATCGTAACAGCAGTGTCTACTGAGGCAGCGCAAGGGAGCACACTCTCTTTTGATGAACAAATGGTGAGCGAGCTGCTCGGCGAGCAGGGTGGCTTCTCCACAGACTTGCCATTCATCGTTAGTGACCTCCCGCCAACCTCTAGCTCTTCAATGTAGACTGCAGATCCCCCTAGCCAGGCCCAAGCGATTCGTGACGAAGAGATTTTGGCCGAGAGTAATGCAGAATTTGAAGCTGTGGGGCGAGGTGGCAGTATTGGTGGTAGTACGGCGGCGCATAGCCCTGCACCTTTAAGGGTAATATCATCGGGTGGCACTATCCCATCTTCCATCGCGGGTTCAGTCCCTCCTACTCCTCCCACGGAAAGCCTTCACATAGATTCGAACTCTGAGGAGGACATTGACATTATGCCCCTAGCCGAAGAGCAGCCACCATAGAGGAGGCACTCCAAACGAAGGATTTCTGTCTCTAACGAGTCTGAAGACGAACCGCTGATAAGGAGATTCAAAAAGAAGAAGTAGATGGACCGTTTAAGAGGATTTTTTGGTAGATAGGAACTGGTGTTTGTTTTTTGCTAGTAGGCCGTGTATAGACGCAGGTTCGACCCCTGCAAGTAGGAATTCTTTTTTGGAAGAACTTATTTGCATGTAAGTCCTTGTCTCTAGTTAGTTGAAATAAAATTCAAATTCTTTGTTTCAATTCTCGTTTCATTTGTGCTTAAGTATTTGTAGTGTTTAGCTTTTAGTCCGGTGTACTTATGGTGTTTTTACTGTCAAGTAGAATTTGTTTTATTTGCCAAGTCTGAAAATCTTGGTCATATGTTGTTATCGATGAATAAGTTGAACTTCGGACATTGGATCACTTTGGTTAGTGATTAACACTTAGCTTTTTTGCCCCCTAGTCTCGGGGAAATTTTTTTGCATCTTGATGGTTGATCACACTTATTGTACACCTGAAGCATATGTCCACGCTCTGGGGACTTAGGATAATTTGAGATCGATAACCCGGTTCGCGCTCTGGAAATTTGAGAGTTATCGATGTTTGTAACACGGTTTGCGCTCCGGGAACCTGGAATTGATGTTTATACTCCACTTCACATTCTGGAAACTTGGAGTTAGTATTGATACTTCGGTTCGTACTCCGAGAACTTTGACGTAGTATTTGTGCTCCAATCCGCACTCTGGGAATTTGGAGATAGCATGTATGTTTGGGTTCGCGCTACGGGAACCTGTAATTTATGTTTGTACTCCATTCACGCTCTGGGAAGCTGGAGTTCGCCGACAGATGGTCAGTCACACCTATTTGGGCTCTTTAGGAATTCGTTCACACTCCGGGAACGATGGATTTGATGTTTACACTCCAATTCGCACCCTGGGAATTTGGAGTCCGTTCACATTTTGGGAACGATTCATTGGATGTTTATACTCCAATTCGCACTCTGGGAATTTGGAGTCCGTTCGCACTCTAGGGACGAGTTGCTGAATGTTTATACTCCAATTCACACTCTGGGAAGTTGGAGCCCGTTCGCACTCCGGGAATGAGTTATTGAATGTCTATACTCCAATTCGCGCTCTGGGAAGTTGGAGTCCATTCGCACTCCGGGAACGAGTTATTGAATGTTTATACTCTAATTCACAATCTGGGAAGTTGGAGTCCGTTCCCGCTCTGGGAACGAATTGTTGAATGTTTATACTCCAATTCACACTCTGGGAAGTTGGAGTCCATTCGCACTCTGAGAACAAGTTATTGAATGTTTATACTCCAATTCACACTCTGGGAAGTTGGAGTCCGTTCGCACTCCGGGAACGAGTTATTGAATGTTTATACTCCAATTCGCGCTCTGGGAATTTGGAGTTAGTTGTAGGATTGTCGCGTGTTGGTCCAGTTCAGCCTTTGATGTGATGGCTTGCCCCCGAGATGGGGTTTCACTTAGTGAGTGGCCGGTCGTATCGCAGTCACTCGCTATTTGAATAATTCCATTGTTTGATGGAACTTAGCTCTTCGTTTGTCATGATTGTTGAACGTTGCATTCGGTGAATCATAGCTCTAACTTGAAGAGATAGTAATTTATTGCTGAAATAAGAAAATATGGAAAAGTCAGTGCCTTATTACAAGTTCAAATTTCAGAATGTAAAAGGAAATTGCATAACATTCATAGATTGAACAGAGCCTGTCATGTGTGACAGTGACGAGGATCTTCGTCGTTCCAGGCTCCTGAGAAAGTTGGTCCGCCAGTGATGGCGTTTATCACCAATCTTCCGCGGGGACAAGTCGAGTCCTCCTGTCTCGGTCGATTGGATTCATTGTTTTGATTTGATGGGCCCGCTTCTCTAGGCTGCGGTGTCCGCACAAACTGTTCCACTTTCCTTTCTCTGCTCAGTTTTTCAACGAGATCTTGTAAGTGACGACACTCGTTCGTATTGTGCCCGTAGCTTTCATGGAACCTGCAAAACTTTCCTGTTTGGATTTGTCTCTCTGACGACGGTTTTGGTGCAGGTTTTTGGTACTGAATTGTATTACAGGTTTGTAAGTACAAGTCCTCTAGTGATGTATTCAGAGGAGTGTAACTGTCAAACATTGGAGTCTTGCGCCGCGGGCCACGATTTTGATCTCATTTTCTAGTCTGATTCACGCTCTCTCTTCGCCGAGCTTGTTTGTTTTTAACGTTCAACTGAACTTTTCCAGAGCTCTCGTCGGACTGTTTGATTGCAACATTGCTTTGGATCCCTTGCTTGGCCCCGCATCAGTTTGCTTCCTAGACTGCCTCGCATCTTCCCGTCTCAGGAATTGAGCCGCCTTGGCGTGGAAATGGTCCAATGATGCAGGTGGTTTTCCAGCTAACCAGTTGCCAAACTCAGAATCGGGGTCGATCCCCTTAGTTAACGCCATAAGGATGGAGTTATCGTTTGGATTGCAAATCTATGCACATGCAGTATGAAATCTCTCTAAATAGTGTCTGAGCGTTTCTCCAGGAGCTTGAGTGACGCTAGACAGAGTGTTGACATCTTTCGGCCTTGTGACGTGCATGCGGAATTGTTCAATGAATTTTGTGGCCAACTTGTCGAATGAAGAGATGGATCGAGGTGGCAGTCGAGTGATCCACATGCTAGCGATGCCCCCCAAGGATATGGGGAAACTGCGACACTTCACTGCATCGTCAGCTCTGGAAGCGGTCATCGACCATTCATATTTCAGAATATGTTGATTGGGGTCGGAGTTCCCTTCGTACATGGGTAGAGTTGGCATCCTGAATCGCCGTGGGGGTTCGGCAGTAAGGATATCGTCTGTAAAAGGAGTGTGACTTCGGGAAACTCCCCAATCGTCATTTGTGAATCCCTGGCTCTCACGGATCATCTGACGTATCATAGTTGAAAGATCCGACATTTGCGCCGGAGTATGATTATGTTCCATACTTTGGGTTTGAACCGGATGTCGTCGACGGTCCAAGTCTTGCCTTCTTGGCTCATAGTCCTCTGGGACGTATGGTTCAGGAGTACGTCCGTTATGATGATGGTCCAGGTCTGACTGATCTTGGACGTCGACCCCTGGTTCAGCCGCAACGTTAGTGGTGCGGTATTCTGCGGTGTAGTGAGGGACGACACCTCCTCGGGAGGAGGGTCTGGTTTGGAAACTGGCTGATGGACCAACTCTCAGTTGTCCAACGGTCAGTGTTAGTTGATTTCCAGCAGCTGGCATGTGACTCCCATCTAGCCGGGGTTGTGGGGAGTGATTATGGTAATCAGAAGAGGAAGAGCTTTCGCTGGATGAGTGATAAGCATGTTCTCTCTTGGATCTCTTTCGCTTCTGACGATCCAGTTGATTAATCAGCTCGTCGTTAGCGCGTAGCTGTTCTGTTAATTGTTGCCGACTCTGGGTCAGCTCTTGGAGTAGTAACTGCAACACCTGTCGGGTAATTGGACCCGATGCTTCCGAGTGTCCTGTAGCATCTTGATTAGATGGAGGTAGTGGAGCAGGATTCTATCTATCCTATTCTTTTTGATTGATAGCGTTAGAGGTGATTCTTGTACTAACCATCTTGAAAGTTAGATTCCTTTTCTAGACTTTATGCAAATCTAAATAGTATGGAAGGAGTTTGAAATTGAAGTCTAGATCTCTCTCTTAGATTTATGCAATCCGGTACCGATGACAGATCCAATGAGCAGGAAAAAAATCTGGGTTTTCTCAGTGAAATCACCAAAGTGTTTGCACCAAAATTGGTCACAATGCTCTTCGGGAGTCGTTGAAGGGATAATAATGAAGAATGTAAATTCAAATCGAATATTATCTAACAAAAACTCCAATTAACAGTAAAGTAAATGCGTAGACAAGCGATTTATAGTGGTTCGGCGTGTTGCCTACGTCCATTGTGAAGTTTTTTGCAGTTTTATTGATTCTCTTTCAATGATTACAAGTTGTTACAGCAATCAACAGCAAATTACAACTGGAAATTCGAAATCAACAGCAAAGTTATGATATAAGATGACGGAGATCTCGATCCGACAGAGTCCGGACGCTTGAGAGTCGAAAGATCGAAGAAGCCCCTTTTCTGTTGGCTCTGGGGCTCTATTTATAGGCGTAGGATGCTGATATTTTGCTGAAAACTCGGGAGACCACTTCTGACACGTGAGGAGGACCACGCGCCCGGTCTTAGGAAATTAGGGCCCACTTTGGTATCGATTCGAACTCCATTCGAATCGATCAGAAAATCATCTGATCGAGGTGAAATTTGGTGTGGACATTCTTCAACATGTATGCAAGCTTCTGCGAAAATTTCGTGGCATTTGGATCAGTAGATTGAGAGATATGATGGATACGAGATAGGATTCATTGTGTGGCTGTTTGGTTCGAAACCATCCCTTTGAGTCGATGGTTTCGAATCGATGGTGGCACGCGCCTTCGTGTTGACGTGGAGCGCACACTTCGCCTCGATCCGGATTTCGCTCCGAGTTGACCGCTTCGACTCCATGTATCTCGGCGCATTCGAACCGATGGATAACATGTCATCATGGATAGTTGACTTGGTGGATTTGAACGAAGCTTCACTGATAGGTTCGAACTAGGCTCCACTGATGGGTTCGAACAAGGCTTCATTGATGGAGTCGAACGACCGATGCTTGATGGATACGAAGCAAACACTGGCTGATGGATACGAGGTCCATCGATACAAACTTGATGGATTCAAATTTGATGGAGTCGAATCTGAGGCACTTCGATGGATTCGAAGTAGGTCGATACGAAGGTGATCGGTTCGAAATAGTGTTCGATGATGGGTTCGAAATCTAGGTTTCTCCCTTCAAATTGAATCGATCATAACATGAGCGTATGAACTCGAATTGACTTGAAATTTGAGATGCCGACTTCTATGATCTTTCCTGTCGTGTCCTATCGATTGTAGCTCAATTTGGACGTGGGCAAAATTCTGTGATATCCATGGTGAAACGAAGTATGACCAATCTTTGAGACGAACTGCCCTTTGTCTTCGATCGATCTTTTGGTATGACGGCTTTGCCAAAAAGCGGGATAACATTAATTCGTTGCAATTTGGAATGTTGGAATTAGATACTTATTATCAAGTTTAAAATAAACAAAAGTGCGATGTTTGGAATGACAAGGAATACAACTAAAAACAAAGAGATGTACAAACTAAGGCAAATTAACGTATTTTGTACCGCCTATTTCAAGAAATAAAAAGGTAGTTCATTGTAACTACAAACACCGCATAAGTCTTACTATATGGGCATGATATAGAATTTACGGTGTTTTTTTTTAGTATAGAAACGTAGATCCAATGCATTAAAATGTAGTAAAGCCTAAAAGTTAAATGGTAAGAAATGAATGAAGTAAAAGTTCCTGAGAAGTTAAAATGTGAAGTACCAATAAAATTTGGAAGTAAATGAAAAGAAAATATGAACGTTAGGCAAAAAGGACCAAAAAGATAGTATGGGATTAGAAATGGAAATAGTGAACTTATAAAATGAAGTATATTAATGATATTATGAACTTGATATGTGAAAAGTAGTAAATGAATTTAGAGTAAAGCAAAAGGTGAAACACATAATGAAATGAAGACCTAGGGTTAAATGTAAAACTACAGAGCTGTGATGATTATGTGTGAAAGAATATACACACACACATAAGTAGCCTCGATTACGCATTTATAATGGGTGTGAACTATTATAATTGAATGAATAATATGATTTTGGTCATTAGAGTGGGTTGGAATGCGAGGTCGGTAGTGTTATATAATAGAAGCTTTCCCACCGTAAGGAGCTCCTAATAGTTACGTAACATTATACAAAATCAAATTAAACCATGGGATCCATAGATTATATATGTTTGTGTATAGATAAAGGAATGACTCTAACAGATAGAGTAGTCTTCTTCAAACATGGTATTTAAGGGATTATTATCTTGATTGCTAAATAGTACGATGAGCGAGATTGGGTACTATGCAGCAACTGTTGGTACCAAAACTCAGGGATAGGGTTGCATAGGGATAGAAAATCATCAGTTTTTAGCGGTCAATGGGAAAGACAGGATTACACCTAATTGGTCTTTGCCTCCTACCAGGTTAGGCCATGTTAGGTTATACACCACCATAGTTGTTTATTAGTTTGATAATTAGAGCAAGGCTAGTTAACCCATAATGAGTTCTTTCAAAATGGTTGAGGTGGTCCGTGGAGCTGAGTCACAATAGTAAGCAAACAAAGTAGTAAAACCCCAAAGCAAGATAAAGTATGGAAAAATGAATGAAAAGCCATCATTAGGCACTACGGGTGTCCTTCGATATGTGTAGCAATGAGACTGTAATACAATGAGAGCAAGGGATCCCATTGAGGGTGTTATTAGAGAGATACTGCAAGGATAGTATAAGGGTCCAATTGGAGGACCATGAGATACATATTTACTTATATATACATAGCTATGATTCTACAGAAGGTAGATTGGAATGGATTGTACATAGACGTGGAGTCAAGATAACTAATTATAAATGTAAATAGACATAACATGAGGTAGAAGATAATTGGCAGAAACAAGTTTTATGTGCAAAATTTATAATTTAACCAATCACCAGAACATTGTTCTAACCACCTCCTCATTACAACCCACAAGATAGTTAGAAGGATAGATACTGGTGCTTGGCATGTTCGGTGCTGACAAGGGCACTTGAGTTGGAAGTTTCAAATCTCGATCAGTAATTATATGAACTTTTATATTTTATTATTCCATAGTATGTTATTTCGTCAGAGCTCTGATATGCATTCTATTTTTTATTTAGAGAATATCAAACCAAAGATTCGTACTTTAGTGAACTTGTGGTTTTGATTTAACAAAAATTTAGGCCTACGGGAGTGTGGTCAGTTACCATATTTTTATAAGTCCAGAAAAATATGCTAAGGATTTAGTTTAAAAAATTGGTATAAAAAATACTAGTGCTAAGCCAACTCTTATGGCAACTAATGAGAAATTTAGTAAGGAAGAAAACTTAAAGATGTAGATCAAAAACTATATAGAGGTATGATGGGATCCTTACTTAATAAAACTGCCAGTAGACCGAATATAATGCATAGTGTCTTTCCTAGTGGAAGATGCCAATCTCAACCTAGGGAAACTAACCTAAAATTCATAAAACGAATAGTAAAATATGTTAACAACAAACTAGTCTATGGACTCTTCTACCAAAAGGAAGGTTCCTTTGATTTAATTTCATATAGTAATGTTGACAATGCTGGATGCAAAGCAGACCGAAAAAGTACAAGTGAAACTTGTCACTTTTTAAGGCACTCTCTTATTTCTTGGTTTAGCAAAAAGAAATTTTTTATGTCCTTATCAATGACAGAAGCAGAATTTATCTCTACTATATTAGCTTGTTCATAGATTATCTATATGCAACAAGTTTTAAAGATTTTGGTTTTTATTTCGCTAAGCCATCAATATACAGTGATAACGCTGGTGTAATAAATCTATCTTAAAACCCAACAGATCATGTTAGGACCAAACGTATAGACATAAGATGCCATTTTTTGAGAGATAACGTAAATAAAGAAGTCATTTCACTTGAATTTACAGATACTGAAAATCACATAGCAGATATATTAACAAAACCTTTAACTCAAATATCTTTTGTTAAACTTAGAAGAGAATTGAGAATACGTACTTTCTCTAAAATAAAAATATAATAGCTTTAAATTCTAAATTAAAAAAATATATCAAAATTACCTACATATGTCGACATACTCATTTCTATATATCAATATATATTATAGTTTACTAATAATCAATTTTCCCTCTTAAACCCAAAATTCAAAATATTATTGTATAACTATCAAATTTTGAATTCTTTCACATTTCCCTGTCTTCTTTTTTCTAAATACTCCAAATAAAATAAGAATTAATGGATTCTTTAAATTCTAAAAGACTAAGGGAAGAATCTACCCCATCAAACTACAATACCTCCACTCTAGGCCCCTTTCAAACCATGGCCAAAGTTCAAAGTAGAGGATAATCTAAAGAATGTCCTCGACATTCTTTCACAAATAGAGGACGTTAAAATATGCCTCTTAAAGGAACAAGAAAAGCAAAGGTGAATCGTTTGTAACCTTCAAAAGCATCTACTGATAATGAAGCCAATCCAATAGTGATTGAAGAGGATACTCCTAATCTTGTCATTTATAATCCCATGGATTATGAGGAAGAAGAAAAACAATGGAAGAAGTGGACGTTGTGGAAGATAATGAAGAAGTTAAGTGCATGGGAGAAGTTTGATTTGATAATGATGGAAATCTTGCGGAACAAAAAGGTAATTTCTATCTCCACTATCCTTATTGTCCCATCCATAGGTCTCCAATAATAATAAAACATTAATTCACACATTTAAATTTAGCTTGTCTAGTTTTGGATTGTTAGGATCATTAGATTTTAATTTGATTTGGTTTGTTTAGATACTTATGTTTGGATTGTTAGTTTGATTTGTACAGTTTAATTTGAATAAATAAAGATTAGGTTGATTTTAATAAATAAATATTATCTTATCTTATTTATTTAAAGTCTCTATATATTAATCATCATATCATATTGCATCATAACCATATTACAATACTGTAGTCCAAAGTAATTAGTTTTGACCCTATATTTGAGAAGTATATCACTTAGAGGATTTTTATTTTTTAATCATTTTTGTTGCTGAAAAAGGGGAATAAAAACATAAAATAATATGCATGCATATATTTAGAGGGGGGTATGTAACTCAAGGGAAGTTATATTGTATTTTATGCATAGTGATATTTAATAGTTGTCATCATCAAAAGGGGGGAGATTGTTAATACCTCAGTTATTGATTTTGGTGACAACAACCATATAAAATATAGATACCAATATTTTTCCATGTTATATAATATACAATGCATAATATTAAACAGGTGCTAAATGAATAATTTACAGTATAAAGACTCAAGACAAAGATATAAAATTTGTGAGTTCAAAGTCAAAGAAACGAAGATCTCAAGATTATAATTTAGTGTATAGAGTCATTATACATATAGTTAAAGTCCTTAACAACAATTTCTGATCTTTATCTCCAATTTTTAATTTTTAATATTTTTAAACAAAAATAAATTATTTAATTTCAAAAAATATTAATCAAAGTTCTTTAAGTTTAGAAATATTTAAAAACTATATTCAAATTATTTAACAAGGCATATGATTTTTAAAATAATTTAAAAGAAAAGTATTTTCAAAAAACACTAGGATATGTCGACATATTTAATCCTTATATGTCGATATATGGACTGTTGGGTCATTTTTTAAATTTTGAATAGAAGTGTATATTTAACACAATTCTTCACAAGTGGATACATTTGTTCATTTACTATATAATAAGGAGTGCAAATGTATTTTTTAATAACTACTTCCTTACTTTCTTCCCACTTCTCACTCCGTGGAAAATTCTTTTGAAAAATGCACTCTATTCTCTTTAAAATATAGAATAAATTCATACTTTATTGTATTGATTTAATATTACTTCCTTACAATTTTGGAAACATATCTCTCTCAATTCAATGATCAAAGTGTTGTCCAAAAGGCTATATAATCCATTATATTCAAAGTACAAGAATTTGTCTTTGGAAAAACAATCAACTCTATATGTGTTTGCTTGGGTGTGCTTATATCCCATTCAAATCAAGTGGATGCATTTGTAGCCCTTCAAATTAAGTGGTTGTTCTTAGTATCCTGTTCAAATTTAGTGGATGTGCTTGCCGCTTGGTAAAATCAAGCAAGTTTACCCTAGACTCGAAATACAGGTGGGTGTGTCTCATAGTCTTGAAATCGAGACTGTATTTAGGTTTTCCTTCTATCTGGTTAAGATTGTAATTTGAAAAGAAATTTATACAAGAAATTGTATAGGACGGAATGTAGGATAAAACTGAACCAGTATAAAATCCATGGTGTCATTCTTTAACTCTTACTTTACTACTTTTATTTATATCTGTGATTACATCTGTGACTGATTGTTAGTATAATTTTGTGCTGTTAACCTATGATTTAATATTAATCCTAAAATAAAACTGAAAAGATTTGTATAACTTAGAGAACACCATTCACCCCCCACTAGTGTTAAATTAGCCTTAAGATCCATAATTCTACAACCTACATTTGTTATCAGAGGACTAGGATTTCGAAAACTCATATTTTGATTTTTGAAAAGTATAAATGGCTAGTAATGCTTTCAATTCTCATTTTAACATGTCTATGAAAAAAGATTTGTGAAACTAATATATTACTTTAATGTAGATTAGAAATTAATTATTTTTAAAAGGCACTTGACTTTTTATAAAGGTATAATGTTCAAATGAAGGAACAGGTTTGTTATATGACTAATGGTGAAAAGATAACAGATATTCCTTCATCACAAATCAAAAATGATAATTGGATACTAGATAGTGAATGATTAAGAAACATGACTCAAAATCTAGAAACCTTGAAATATATTGTTTATAAAGATGTTGGTGCAGTTAATTTTGGAGACAACTCTAGAAGATATGATTTGCATCGGCAATCACTACAAGGTGAACAGTGATAACCGATGGCAGAAAACCGTCGGCGGCCTTCGGAAGCCGTCGGCGGCCGTCGGAAAGGGCCATCGGAAAATAAGGCGTTGGGGAGTAATTTTTCCGACGGCGTCCGACATAGGGCGCCAAACATATTTCCGACGGCTTCCAATGGTTTCCGACAGATTTCGAATTTGTCAAAAACCGTCGGAAAGAATGACCTACAGGCTGCCGGAAGCCTTCGAAAGCCGTCGGAAAATGACCACTTGGAAGCCGTCGGGAGCCGTCGGAAGCCGACGGAAATCTGCTGCATTTTTTTTACAACTGCTGCAATATAGCCTTCCATCCACATTTCCCATCCAAACACTATTATACCAATACTGCACAATCCAGTAGACAATATTCCAACAAATATCAAAACCCGCACTACACAAAATTGATCAAACACACAAATACATCAAATTACATCAAAATAAAGTACTTAATATACATAACCATTCCAACATTCACAACAACCCCAACAAGAAGTGTTCTACCATATCGTACATACACAACATAACACAAAATCATCAACATCCACATCTTCATACAACCACAAAACCAAGTGTATCAAATATAATCATACAAAAATCAACAACTACCTCCACCGTCTACCAAATCATTCAAAACTAAAAGAAACATACCTGAAAACGCAAGCAAGCAATGAATCAATCACCTCCAGATCCAGAGCCAGCCGACTAAGGGAAGCGGCCACCAAATTGCTGCATGTACTCTAGCAAGTGTGTGGTCTACATGACCTGTTGGCGGTTCTGCTCCTCTAGTTGGGACACTCTAACCCGCAATTCTTCTATATCTGCTAGATCGCTCTGAGCTCCATTCCGCCGACCCCGTCTCTGACTGCTGGCCTGTAAAAAATATTTAATTTAGCTGTGTGATCTCTATAAGTATATGTGCATATCTATGTAAGCTAGTAAGTAACATAACGTTCATATCTTCTGCCTTCTTGTGCTTTACTGGTGTGATAAGGTCATTTGGTTGGTTTGAATTCAAATTCAATATGGAGGATTTTTCAAGGTTCAAATATTTTTAAATAATAGAAAAATGAATAAAATTCAAGTTTATTGTTTTGAGAAGGTAAAAATAGCATATCTGAAGTACTTTAAGATAAAATTATATAGTCTAACATAGAATTATAACTTAAATATCAGTAGTAAAATAAATTATATACCACTTGATTACTGAATCCGTATCGTCTGCCATGCTCTGCTGGATCCATAAGGGACTCAAAAATAGCGTCCTCCTCATCATTCGTTAGCTGATCTCGACCCGTAACAGTAAGGAGTTTCTAGCGTTGCTCTATAAACTTTTCCTGCATTAACAAATTAATAACATCATATCTTATTTCATTATAGTTTAACAAGCAGAACAATTACTAATACTGTATAAAATGAAATACGCTTATATGGCTCTTGCTGGATTTATCGTCCTGCCATGTATATGAAACAATCCCGTCCGGATTTACATGCTTAACAGCATGCATACGAGTGAGCATGTCCATATAGCCCACAACAAAGAAGCAAACATACGAAATTTCTTCTTCTTGGACACATAGTATGTTTCTACTCCTTCGTTCCGCAGCATTTTTAACTCCTCAATCAACGGTTGTAAATATACATCGATTCCTTGTGTCAGATCGTTGGGGCCAAGAACAACAACAGTAAGAAACATATATTGTGTTTTCATAGACATCCATGGAGGTAAATTATACAGTGTGATGATAATGGGCTAGGATGAATATTTAGAACCAAATTGAGAAAATGGAGAAAAACCGTCCGTACATAAGCCTAACCTAACATTTCGACTCTCCGCTGCAAAATTTGGACACGTTTTTATCGAAATGCTTCCATACTTCTCCATCAGCCGATGTGTCAACGTACCCTCTTCCTTCGTTCTCACGCTATGCCATCTCATATTAGATGCAGTTACAGAAGATGCATATAATCTTTGAAGTCTTGGAATTATGGGAAAGTAATGCATACGCTTGTACGGAACTTCCTTCCCCTTCTTTTTTCTTTGTTTGTATCTCTCCTGGTTACAAATTTTACAATTTCTAAGGTTTGCATCTTCTTTCCAAAACAATATGTAGCCTTTTAAACATGTATCTATTTCCTGATAAGGTAAACCAAATGCTGACATAAGTTTTTTAACTTCATAGTGATTTTCACACATTAGATTATCGGGCGGCATATGTTTTTTTGCAGCTTGTACAACAGCCGTAAACCTAGCTTCAGTGATGTTGTATTTTTGACTTCATCGCAATGTATTCTGCAATTACTGACAGCTGAGTGCCGCTTTTAGAACCATCCCAAATAGGTTTCTTAGCAGCATCTAGTAAATCATAAAAAAAATTTGCTTCAATATTTGGTTCTTCCACATTTCCATCGTAGTCAACTTCAACTATAGGAAACATTGATCGTGTTGCATCTTCGACTGTATTTTCTATATGGGTCGTCATAACTATTTCTTTAACGACACTTTCAGACTCTATAAGAGTATTTTCTACAACTTCTCTATGCCGATCCCAAACATAATACTCGGGTATGAAACCATTTTGGCACAAATGAACTTTCACAATATCTGGTAACAAATACTTCAAATGTCTACACCTACTACACGGACAATGAATTTTTGGATCGTTTCTGTTGTTACTTAAAGCGAATTCAACATACACATTTATACCATTATAAAAATCTTCTTTTATTGAGCCCCTCAGTCCTTTAATTTGGTACATCCATCTCCTTCGATCAACAAAATAATCAATCATTTTTCCTATTTGACAAAATGAGAAGTTCAAAATTTAATATTTATTTACAAGAATACAAATTCGAAAAAAATTATTTTCATGGTTGTATAATATTTGAATTTAAAGAGCTACTTCAAAAATTTTAAAATATTTTCCAATAGGGCATATTTTATTTTTTAACGTATCGATATAAAAAATTGTACAATTTTTTTTTCCATGGTCAGGCATCCTACTTCTCATTACAAACACAATAAGCATTTACATTTCGTATATTACTTCGCCTCAAACGATTCAACAAAATTTCGGTAGCATATCCCTTTTATTCCCTGCATTGTACACAAATGCCTGTATGCATGAAAAAAAGGAAAGTTAGGCCGAAATTTTATGAACCGTTCGAGACGAAGGAGTATAAAAATGTAAATGCTTACTGTGTTCATAACTTGTCCAATACAGGGACAAATCCAACAAACATTGTATTAGATGAATATAAATGGTCGTTTTTTTGAAAAAAAACGACTATTTATATAACGATCATGTACAACACTCGTCGGACGGGGCCAAAAACTATCTAAGGGACAATAGTAAATTAAATATGCGCATTTTACAAAAAATCCAGTTTTACTAACTGTTCACATTTACAAAAATATATTTTAGTTTAACACATTTATTCGACGTATTACATCAACTTAAGGCTGGTTTAACATTTTTGTCATTTCTCAATACAATTATAATTTAGACTCATGCATTTTATTTCTTTCATAAGTCAATACGTGCACAATATATTACTCCTAGGTCGTTCATTCATTTTATCTTATTCTAACTAACACAATACAATGATAATAGCGATACACACATATACAATCGTAGAATCAAGGCATACACAACAATTTACATATACATGAACAACCACAAATTATACATGTTTTTCACAATTTCACGATAAAAGATGAAATAGGTATACCATGTGATGCTATAAACCGTTATTACGCTATTGAAAAAAATTGCAATTACTAATTAATCCTAATTTATCAACTTATGAAAATTTAGATTTAGGGTAAAAATTTGATTTTTGACGAAAATAAGATATTATACCTGAGATTGAGAGTAATATAAGTTGATTAGACAGCCATGGAGGATCCTGAAGCTCGAAATTAGAGATTGAAAGCTTGGAGAAAAGAATTAGGGTTTTTTGGTAAAAAATTTCATATGTAATACTAAGGAAGAAGAAGGCTTGGCTGAGCCCCATAATTCATGAAATTTCAACGGCTTCCGAAGGCCGCCGACGGCCCGTCGAAAGCCGTCGAAAATCAGCCGTCGGAAGCCGTCGCCCCTTGCTGTTGGAATTAGAGCCTTTTTTAGTCGTGAATGTTAGCCCGTGAGAAGAAAGTTTAGATGACAACAACCATAGAATAGATTATAAAATATATTTACTAACAGTATAAGTTTAGATATATATGTATATGTAGGATTTAACCATGCAGGTATCAAGAATGAAGACTGTATAGTATAGAGATTCAAGATATCAATATTGAAGGCACATGAGTATCAAGATTATCAAGAGTTCAAGATTTCAAGTAATTTACTTTTAGTTATAAATTTTGTTAAAACTCCTAGAAAAGCACCGACATCTTAAAATCTAATTTATTCGTGGAATGGAATCCACTTTGAGCCCGTTAAAGGGATGGAACCCTAAGTAGAATGGAACCTACGAAAAATCTAGTGGAACATTGTTTTGTATCTGCTAACTTTTTGTTAAAAATGATTTTTTTTCAAAATTATATCTTGTTTTCCAAATGATTTCGAAACCTTCCTTTTAAAAGCATAAAAAAACATCTATCCTGGTTTCAAATACTTTTAGCCTCAAAATCATCTTTATTTTCAAAGTCAAATTACTCCTGATTTTAAAGTATCTTTTAAATATGATATATTTAACTTTTAAATATTTATACTTAAATATAAAATTATAAGTAAAATTTTGTATATATTATTCATTATATTTACTTATGAATTTTAACTATTGTTAAGTATATTTATAAAGTTTAAGTACAAAATAAAAGTTATTTTCAAAGAAAATCAAAACATCAAAAATCCTTTGGGATATGACATGCCCATGTGCCCCATGTCGACATGGTGTCAGTTGGTTTCAAAATTCAAATTTCAAAAGA